>JAIPRK010000313.1:137296-248030 GCA_025469195.1 Chaitophorus viminalis
AATGATATCTATCATTGCATTCAAATTTAACAAATCCATTGTAATAATGACCTATCCTATAAACGAGGTACACTCCACCCCCAACTGTACAGCAAAGCGAGGCCCACCCGTTCTTTTTTTTTTTTTGTTTTTCAATCCGGAGATTGGTTTTTAACAAATGTTTTACAATAAATGACTTCTCCATTTTTCACTATCATTCGCCATATTCTTAAGCTCCTTGTAGGAAGTGACTCTTGCATCCTGCATTATTTGACTAATGTATCTCGTCCTAGGTCTTCCTCTTGATCTTTTACCCCCTATCATACCCTTGATTATTATACTATGCCGTTCATCTCCATGCCTCAACGTGTATCCTATCATCTGCGATCTCCTTCTCTTTATGGTGTCTATCAATGTTCGATTTTCATTTATTGTTCTCAGGATGTCTTCATTTGATCTTCTATCAGTCCAGCTTATTCTCTGAATTTTTCTCCAACACCACATCTCGAGAGCTTCTAACATATCTTTTTCTTTTTTGTTAATTGTCCAGGTCTCACTGCCATATAATGCCACACTCCAGACGTATGTTTTTGTGAGCCGTTTCTTCGTTGCTATATTCATATTTTTTGATGTTAGTATTTTTTTCTTTCTAAGGAATGCATTCTTTGCTTGACCTATCCTGCTTCTGATTTTTTTAATTGATTTCCTAACATCTGTTTTAATGCTGCTTAAGTATTTCAAATAGTCTACTTAGATAATTTCTTTGTTTTCCAATGTTATATTTATAGATGGTATGTTTTTCTTGTAGCATACTAAAGTTTTGGTCTTGTCTGCATTTATTTTCAGACTATATTCTTTAAACGTAGTATTCATTACATTTAGTGCTGCTTGTAAGTCTTCCTCAGATGTTGCGAGAACGACAATATCATCAGTAAAGCAAAGCATCGTCATTAATATCCCTCCTATTTTCACTCCGATTTCTTTTTGTTCTAACCAAAGCTTTATGACATTTATTGCTTTTTAAATAAATACATTGAACAATGCAGGTGAAAGTGGGCACCCTTGTCTCACACCTTTTTGGATTCTAGCAGTCACTGTTGTATTAATATTGATAATGGTTTCTTGTTCTTCATAAATCTTATATAGAATACGACTGTCTTTAAAATCTATCTCTGTTTTTTCCAAAATTTTAAAGAGACTTGTCCAATTTATGCTATCAAATGCTTTTTCTAGGTCTATAAAAGCCATATAAGGGATTTTTTGTCTCTCAATTTGTTTTTCAAGTATTACTCTCAGACTTAAAATAGCTTGCCTGGTTCCTTTGTTCTTCCGGAAACCATATTGGTCGTTGTCTAATCTAGCTTTTATCCTCTTACTTATCCTTTTGATTGCAATTATTGTTAGTATTTAGCCGTATGCGATATCTAGCTTAAGGTCCGAAAATTTTCGCACTGTTTGGCTCTTGGTTTTTTTGGTAGGATAACTAGTCTACTACATCCAAAATCTTTTGGAATTTTCCCAGTCTCGTATATTTGACATAAAAGTTCGTACAGAGCGTTCTTTATTTCATCACCTGTCTGTTGCAGGAGTTCTATGTTTAGTTTGTCTGGGCCTGGTGCTTTGTTTTTCTTCATTGTTTGAAGTGCGTCTTTAAATTCTGATTTTAGGATCCTTGTATTTGAATCAAAGTCACCGTCGGTTGGGTTTTCAACGAGTAAGTCGGTATTTTCTTCTTCTCCGTATAGTTCTTCTACGTATTCTTTCTATCTATTCGCTATCGCTATTTCATTTATAAGTAAATTTCCTTCTTTATCCTTTATACCTATATCATTGCAAATGACTATACGTTTGTGAATTGCGTTGTCTGAATGAAAATATAAAGTAGTATGGTTATTTTATTAACGAGGTGGTTATATAGAACGTGAGCCGGCCGTCGCACGCGACAACCATGGTTTATTACAGGAACGCGCAGCAGAACTGATGAACAGGAAAGCACATCAGAGCGCGCGGAGACGGACGACGACGGACCGGAAGCACATTAACCAAGTGTACATGGTATCGGCACTATTATACACACGAAATATCCCAATTTCATCGATCCATCCAAAACGTCACATTTTACCGCACTTTATCATTGCCGATATTTCGATAACAAAATGATCATTTTAGTGGCTGTTTCGACGTTAACGTCACGGTGATGTGTCTTGTGAGAACTAAACCGACGTGAAGTTGAAATATAGTTATACGAAATGTAACAGTGCGGTATACGTATTATACGTTAAATACAAAGTAGAAATGGTACACTTTATTTTTAGACTTTTTAAACAAAAAATATTATTTACACTGCCCTGTTACCGACGTGGGTTTTCATAACGAATCGGTGGATTATTTTTGATTTAAGTTCCGCGACAAGCTCGTGAGCGAGGAGGTCCATACCCATAGTTTTTATCTATTTATAATAATATGGTAGGTACTAAATGATCATAAAATCAATAAAGTGTGTATCGAAATTTGATAATATGCGGCCCGGAACAACCTCATGGAGTGGCGGCGGCTGCGCAGTTTCGAACGGGATAACTCGGGAACGCATCGGTAAATACGGCTAGGGGGGAGAGAGGGAAAAGACAGGTCAACAATAACAATGATAGTAATATGCAATCATAGACTAGTATATAAAGGTTCATGGTAATAATGGCAATAGTAGTAGTAGGTAGTAGTATAATAGTATATTATAATAGCAACAACAACCACAAGTCGCGGCTATTGTTTCGTCACCATAATATAATAATGTACGTTTTGCCCACCACGACGACGTGTGCAGACCGTGAAACCAACCGTTTACCGCAGCGACGACGACGGGGCATCGGAGAAACGTTAAAGGTAAACACAGATTCGCGAGCGACCGATCCTGCGGGACTTCATACCGCCGTACCTATACTAATGTTACTGCGAAATTATTATTATTATTATTATTATTATTAGGTATACTGCTTTTCCCTGTTCCTCCTCATCATCCTTAGCTGTACGTAATAATAAGATACATATATATATATATATATCGTCCTGGCGTTCTCTGTGTATATTATAGTCGCACGGTTTCGGCAAGACTTACGCGACGGCATCTGTTGTCTTTCAGGCGAGAGGGACGCGCGCGTGCTGCGCAAACACCTCTTATACCCCGCATCGGGAGAACTCAATTAATCATTCCCCGGGTTAATGCCATTAATCTTATGAAACGAAATCCGGAAAAGGTTAATAATACACCTTCTCCGGTCGGCCCCTCCCCCTCCTTCCGCGCGCGCATGTGTTTTTCTGGCCGCGGCCATGTTGCTCTGCTGTAGCCATAGCTAATATTCGCTTGACAAGTATTTTCTCCCTCAGGGGGTTGAGCTAGTAAACATGTATAGTTAATTGTACCTATTCGTACAAATATACACACACAATATGTAATTATATGCATTGTGTAAACACTGGTAACGCGAATCATTTTTTCACGTAAACATGGCCTACAAACGATCAGTTTAGCTGTTCAGCGTTGGCAGATTTTTACGCAGACTTTCGGCCAACACGAGAGACTCGTCTATATTTTGCACTGATAAACTGAGAAGTTAGCTCAAAAATAACTGTGAACATAACTGAGCGAAAAACCGATGTATAGCCTACACATCATCTTTAGCGGCTTCAGCGCGGTACAATTTTTACTCAGTTAATTGCACGCAGATGAACAGAGCTGCACAGTTTAACTGATCTTGTGGTGGACCCCTCACTACAATATTATCTTTTGAATAGTACACGCAGCTATAATACACATAGACTCGAGCTCAATGTGTGGTAAGGACGCGCGATTATTGCCCATTAGTAGTATGCATATACGATCGCGTAGTATAGCACATCACGCGCGCGTGAGCGCGCCTCTTCTGTGTATACATAATATGACGAGAGTCGAAAATATACTTAAACGCGCGCGCAATAAAAGAAGCATCGGCGGCGGAGAGACAAGAAAAACCATCATACATAATGTATGATAATGTGACTCTTATAATATATATTATATTATCCGTTCGCGCGCCTGTTCAGACTCAATATCGCCGATAAAATCAAACGTTTATTTCAGTATAATACTATAATGTATACAAGGTGTTTCACTGTTTCAGGATGATGATTCGATAAATGCAATAACTTTTGTTTTATTCATTATTTTTCGATAAATTATATTATACTGCTCTACAATAGTATTGTGTGCCACATAATTTTATTACATTATAAAACTGTATATAAAATTATAAATTGTATAATTTAGATAGAACTTAACCTAATCTCGATAGAACGTACAATAATTGTACAATTATTTTATATATTAAATTCAAATTTTCAAAAAGTTTAAAAAATAATACATTAAAGATCAAATTTTAATTGTTTTTTATTGGTAAAATTTATAAATTTATGTTCCAAATAAGTAAAACAAAATATTTTAATACGATTTTGTTGTAGGAAAATATTATATAATATTTATTAAAAAAAATTAAAAATAAGGGATAGAACTAAAGTTTTTGAACTTGTCAAATGATCCTGAAACACCCTGTATACAATATAATATATTACACATATATATTATATATATTTATATAATATGTACACATCGTAATATTACGTAACGAGAGGTATACGACGACGGCAGCGAGAGTTTATACAACTTTATTATAAGTTATAAATAGCAAGCGGATGTTTATGCGCGTTTTTCGAATTGTCTTGGAAAGTTTATAAAGCGAGACGAATAGACATTATAATACATAATAATATGTATTATATAGTTTCGTGACCTATAGAATTCAAATTTTATCGGCTATGGTTTTCCGCTTTTTTATGCTTTTCATTTATTTCAGCATGCTTGTTTCATATATTATTTGCGTTTTCAGGCGTCATATTCCTAAGGGGTTTCTTTATGTATCGTTTAACGCGAAATCGTCAAGAGTTAGTCGTTAGATTGCATTTTAATAATATTGTGATTTATTGCGATCGTACTATACCTAATAACTGCAGGCTTAATACAGTTAAAATTAAAATTAAAATTAAAATCGGGTTTGACATAATTTACTAATAATTTGTAACAATAAATTTTGATTTAATGAATTATTAATGATTATTAGTAAAAAATTACAAACATCACATATACCTGGTAATTGTGTTTTTAGAGTTTAACTACTAATAATGATTACAAACAATTAAGTTTACGAATATAAGTAAGAATTACTAAGAACTTTTAAAACAAATTTACTGGTTAAAAAGTTTTTATTTAATTTGTTTTTTCCAGAGCCGTTTGAAATTTAAAAATTAAGGTTCAATCATTTTGTAGTTTTTGTATATAACATGTATTATAATTTGCATTATTTTATATTTCGTAAGTTACAGATCACAAACTTTTAGATCACATCAGCAATATCATTAAAATGATTTCAAAAGTTGTTTTCAACAATAACTTTCGGTATAATCTACAAAATAAAAGCATCATGTAATTGTAGTAAAAGTTTTTTAATAGGTAGGCTTTTAGAATTGTATTGTATAAAACAATATTTGATTTTGGAATTGAAAAAATACGTTTTTATGTTGTCAATTAGGGAAGACTTTAATGCCGACTTATTTGGGATTTGGCTGGTGCTGTTGTAGGATCTATGTTCTAGAGTGGATTAACGGTTATTTCATATAGTGCGTATACAATTTGTCGGATGTAAAAATGACGGGCTTTTTGAGATTAAAATGACATCCGGTGTTTGTCTCTCGAGGCCTCGAGAATAGTTTTTAAAACCTTTATATTTTTTACCTCAAGTTATTAATAACATAAGTCAGGATTTTTTGCAGGTTATGTTCATTTTATTTTTTATAGATAACGCAGTATTTTGTATTTTTGCAGTTATATTTTTGTGACGTTTTACAGTTACATTCAACTTGAAAAAAAATGCATTACCTAAGTCAAATGAATGAATTATATTAAAAAGACAGTAAAAATATTTATTCAAATTTAAATATTTTATTATTATTATTATTAAAATAATATTCTTCTTGAAAAATTATTTAATTCCATATCAAAATTTTTATATTAAACGGTAAAAAAATAAAATTTTAATGTAGGAGTTCTAATTAAATCATTTGTAAAAAAATGCCATTTCTTAGGTAGCTAAGATTAAGTATTTAATAAGTCTGAATCAAAGAAATATTACGATTTTGGGATTACTTATATAAATACGGCAAATAAAAATGTTATCGGATTTGCCTTAAAGTCGACAGTTGGTGCACTGAACTTTTTTTGTTCAGTATATTAGTTTAACAAAAATAAAAATGTGATATGCAAAACACGGGTTTTCTATTTCATATAATTCCTCGTTTTGAAATTCTACGTAAACACTAACATACGTAAAATTAAATCATAATAAACTATTATGTTAGTTTACATTTTCAATTGTTTTTACAAACATACCTATGGCATAATGGGTGGACTGGTATTTAAGTTCGGTCTCTGTACAGGCAAAATTTTCAGATGCACCATATTGAGCTGGTGGCCATGAGATATGAGAGGGGATGTATAGTTTCATCCAATTGATAGAAATGTTAAAAAAAATGTCACGTATACGCCAAGGTAAAAAATAATAATTATAAAGACGTTAGAGTGACAAGATAAAGTAAAGTTTTCAGTTCATATTCGATTTGAAATACCCCGACAGAAATATTCATACGCTCATCGCTTCTAAGACTGAAATAAAATGAAAAGAATAAAGAATTTTACACAGAAAATGACAGTATCCAATCTTACAAAAAGTTTTTTTTCATAGAAACTAAAATAATGTAACATTTTAAGACAGTTGTGATATTTAGACAATAGCAAAACGGTTTTTATTTTAGAGACGTCTTTAAGTCTTTCATTAATTTAATACTGTTTAATCATTAACTATTGAATAAGCTATCACTAGGAACATCATCGGCTATATCATTATAATGTCAATTAAATTGTTACACTTGATTGCATACAGCTAGTTAAATGCTTGAAATAAAATAATATATTAAAAATATTTTTCGAGTCATAAGCCCGAAGAAAATTCTTGCTGTAGGTATACAATATACTATTATTATAAATCTCGGTTTGAACATTGCTCAAACCACGGACACAACATTACACCGTGATGTATTTACGAGGTTTATACGCACGCGGAATACGTTATTAAATCCGATTTATTGGCCCTCCGAAACGACCGACTGTATAGTGACCAGTGTCGTTAGGGCGGTGGCATTCGACTCTATACATTAAGTACCTACAGTTTCAAAGTTTGTAGGGGTTCACCACCGACCGTGGCGTATGGGTATTTGACAAATCCTGGTGCATAAATGTTCCTATATATTACATAAAGTGACTGTAATAACCCGCATTAATAAAACATAAATAGATACACACATACACACCCGATATCTGTTTGATTGCGTAATCTGAAAGAAAATTTTTGGATGGAATTTAGATGAATATTTATAAACTACCATAAACTTTATAATAACGACTATAATATTGTCCACCGAATACAAAGTATAGAAACTGCAACTTGGGTGCAGTAAATAATACATACTGAGGTTGAAGGTCGAGAGATAACTTGAAAAAAAAATATAATTTGTATACTAATTGAAACACGATTATACAATTATCTTTTTTTATAAATAAAAATATAAACTAATGCATACTCTAATTTGTGGGAGGATAAAAAAGAAACGATACACGCACACCTTCATATACATAAAATACATAAACATTTTTATAGACGTGATATAGTATATACACAATATAAATCATATTGAATGTGTTAAATTATTAATGTATTGAAATGTATTGTTGGAATTGATGTTCAATCGTATCATTAAAAAATAACTCATTCTATAAATTATAATGCACTGTACTGAATATCATTTGACATTAAAAAATTTACGAAAATATAAAACATAAATACTTGATGAATGGTTAACATTGGAATATAGTCAACCAAAAGTATTTTCCATTTTTTATTTTTATCCGTTAAACTGAGCATAAAAAGGATGACGGACGTAAAGCATCATATTAAAACTATCAAAGATTTTATAATAATTTACATTTTATTCTAAACAAACATAATGGTTTTAAGTTTGAAGTAAAAAATTCTTTGTGAAAATCAAAATTTAAATGAAAATCCTTTATACAAATTAAGTTTTTAATGCGCGCAGTAAATGATTTCAATAAAAGTTTATACCATTAAAAAATTATCCACGATATACATTTTACCAAGTCCTTCTAAAGTTTTAACTATATATGTACATAACAAAAGCCTTTCTTAAATACAATCAAAGATGTAAAGAAGCTGGATAAAAATTATGAACCATTGTAAGAAAAATATTTATAATTGATGTATTTTAAAATAATGGACATGATACACATAATAGATTACGATTTATTTTCAAATTAAGAATTAAGATACATTATTATATGTATGCCTACATAACTATGATTTAAAAATCAAAATATTTTATACTTATATGTACGAATATAATACTTGAACTTGTTAATTATATATTATGGTACATGTTGAACTATGTATCTTATGGTCAACAATATTTTTCATTGTTTTTTATCTGCATTTAATACAAGTAAATTATAAAATGTATAGGGATACATTAATATATTGTTATTATACATTTTTTGTATACATAACACATCATTCATAGTAATATAAATACAAATTTGATAATATTATCTTTACGACTTTTGGAATGTCGGTGTACGATAACACTAAACAAATTGTGAATTAAAAATAAGTTAACTAGTAACATTTAATTATAGGGTAGGCCTGGCTTTATATGCTTATAGTTTAATAGCTCAGGATTAGAGTTAATAGGATTAGAGGCAACGATGAAAACTAACACTTTCATCTTTTCAGTTAACCTTTTATCAACTCCAGACTTTATATACTATAATACTGTTGGATGTTGTATACCATTTTATAAACTTATTATTTAATACAATTCACGTTTTAAAGATTGGGTTTGTCCATTAAATGGGAGCTCCAATAGGTAGATAAAATAATTTTGTTTCATGTTGCGATTTTACTCAAAGAATACATAAATCCAACATCATATTATCGTTGGCGAAAATGGGACAAATGTAAATGATTTATTCTCCTCATAATCATTTCAAACGTATAAATACTATGAATCATATTATATACGGTATAATAGATCACACGCTTAACTATAAGATAACAGTGGTATTATAAACATCTATAATTATTTAAATACTTCAAAACTATTCTCCAAAATATTTAAAAATTGTTTTCTTGTATTCTAACGAGAATATAATTCAAGAATAAAATTACGATGAAAATAATTTAAAAGAAACCATATTTTTATAAGTATATATAAAGGTATTATATTTTAAGTCTCTAAATATAGGCCAAATAAATGAAAATAAATTACGAAAACAAACCTTTTTTTACGTGTTTGCCAATCCAGATTTTTGAGACATTATGAACAACAAAAGAAGTAGTAAGTTCTTATAGAACTTGCTTATCCTTTGTGGAAAAAGACAGAAACATTTTACGTAGAATGACTATTATCGATCAGTCTACAAAAGCCTTCAGAATAATCGAATAAAACGAACGAGCACGAACTATTTAAAAGGACTGAAACGAACGTCACGTCATCACATTGATTTTTGTAAAAGAAAATAGAAAAATAAAATGATAAATAAATGATAATGTTCTAACCTAGTCGTGCAATATTTATAGAAGCTAATTCACGAGAAAAAATCATCGAGACGAACAGTATAGTTGGAAATAATTCAAAAGATTTCTAAGAATATATGATACGATTTATTTTCTTTTATTTATTCTGGCAGTTTTTTTTTTAACGTTAAATAACTGAACAACTTATATAGATTGTGATCCGATTCTGAGGAATATAAAAAAATGTATACATATATATTCATATGATGTAATTTGTTTTATAATTGTTGGTTTTGCAACGGACTGGTAAAATATGAAGATATTGGTGGACCGGAATTTTTCAGTCTGACTTTGACGTTGAAGGAATTTCTTGTTAAATCTAAGATCGGGACACCATTCCGCTTGTACAAACTTTTAACGTTTATACATAAAAATGGATCGCTTTCGAATAATATATAAGAAAATTATAAATTTTAAAATTAAGCATCAAACATACTTTTTTTCTCAATAATCGTGAGCAGGAGTTATTAAAATAACTTTCGTAAGCACGACTATGCAGTTGAACAGATCATATTTTTAACACTTCGGCGATTTTTAAAAAATTTCAAACAAACTTGGTTTTTTTTCAAGTAAGTTTTCTAAACTCGAGAATTCCTACATTACGATAATTTCAGTCCCCTTACATGCGTATCGTAGAAAGTGTCTTTTTTTATATAGATATAATCGCAAAGCGGGCGAGTATAAATGTTTTTACGATAAGACCTTTAATAAAAGCTAATATAATAATATTATATGGGTATAGTATGGATAGGTATGGTAGATTGTGACTATAACATATGCATACATTATAATATGGTGTACTTACTTTGAAACCTTTGTACCATTCTTTGATGGTTGCTTCGTCGTATCTCGTGTGCGATTTTAAGAAATCCATGTCCTCCTTGGACAGTTTATCTTTGCTACCAAAACAACCCATGTCTGCAACAGCAAAAAAAAAAAAAATCACATATTTAAAAAATTTGTCTCGGCGTTTACACCGCGCATCGCAAAGGGGCATCATGACGGGCACTCCGCGTACACGCACGCCAGTGGTTTCCGGTCAAAATTAAACACCGGTTAAATATAATATCTCTATCTTTTGTTGTGTTTCCAATCAACGCGGTGAGCACCTACATACAATATATTACATCACATGCGTGCCGCGTCTGCACGTTATGTATAGGTACACCTCTAAATTGAAAGCTTCCTGCCCAATGTATACACGCACAATATATATATAATACATATTATACATGCATGGCGGCAATCAATTGACCCCAATTTCAGTGATTGAAGCGTGAATTTGTTGTCATGCAAGTTCGGGAAAAATGTTTTCTAATTGTAACCCCCATGTGCGATATATTCGTATATGATTTAGTCTGCAGTGGGACACACGGTATAACACTATTTTTTTGAGTGAAAAAAAAAATTATCGCAGCACTCGTTTATTAAATACATATTCTGGAGAGAGTAAAATACGATTCAGTACGTCTTATATAACATTATTACACACATCATTCGTGTAGTTAGTAACACACACACAATTGTATGTACGCATTGTGTGTACACACGTATTCACACGCACACATACATACGCAATCGCGCAGATTTATCGGTTGTGTCTCGAATACGAACTAGTATGCATCTGTCATCTTATATGACTCGATAGTTTTGATGGATGATCACGAATCCTTAGATATCGCAGGTGCTTTCAAAATGGATTTGATAAGACGAGAAGGACTGTACGTGTATATCATGTTTGTATGAAATTAGTGATGTTTGCAAGTAGTTCGCGTATTTCAATTAATTTTTACGGTTGAAGATCTAACGCGCAGCATCACATTGGAAAAAAAAGAATTATTTTATACATTTTCATGCGGTCATATGCGAACGCATGATACGTTTGAGGATCGTTGATCGAATACTTGTTTTTATGATGACGTTATTTTCCAAAAGTGTACATAAGTATATGTATTTCATTAACCAATTTTACTGGGAATTTATGAAAAATGTTTCTACGTAATCAATTTAATTATATATATATATATATATATAAAAACTATACATAGGTAGGTACTATATAAACAATATTTTTGATTCCAAAAAAATTACAATTAATATTTTGTATTGATAATTAACTAACGAGTATTGATACACTTATAAAAGTTTCATTTTAAACTTTTTGAAATACTAAATTACAATAATCTCTACTAAGATAATTAGTGTTTATTTAATATTATTTAGTTTTTGTAATTTATTAGGACATCTTGAGTATAAATTAATATTTGTATCACATCAAAAAATAATTAAAAATTTTATCTTTAATAAAAAAAAGGCACTAATTCAAATAATATTAAGCATTTAAACTCATTAACTGTAATGAACATTTGTGTTGTTTTAAATAGGGGAAGATAAACCATAAACATCATCATAATATAATGTAATTTAGTAGTAGTAGGATACAACATTATTACAAACACCACTTTAGCATTGCACATTTTAAAAATATACTTCGTTAGTCAGAAAAAAATGTCCATATATTCATATTTTTACATAATCTACTAATGGGATTTAAATTGAATTTTCAACGAATTTGTAAATAATTAATATTCATTCGATTTGTAACTATAAACTATACATAAATAACGAAAAGTTTATTTCTGTTATTTTTAAATTTAAAAAAGAATTTAAAAAATTGCATCATTTTAATAATGGATAAATATAAATATTAATTTTTATTATTGGATCTCCGATAACATGGTGTATATAGAATTTTTTATTTCTGATAAGAATGTGATTAATTTAGAAAAATGCTGGATTAATCGGATTCAGAAAGTATAATGCTCGACAGTTGAAATGTAGACATTATATATAGAAAGAGATTGATCGAAATTTACTGGCGGCCTGCATGTTGAACAGGACTTTTTTCCCAATATAAGTGATGTGGACGAATTATTGGAATCTCCACGGTTAGTCGAATTGATAACATCTCCTATGTCGAGTTGAAAGAAGCACCTGGCACAAGGAAGCAAACTTAGTACTCACACTAAACCCCTAGTGAACCGAAAGGAATAGAGGTGGTACTCTAAATGGACAATGTTGACAAATTTGACCGTTATGATATTCAGCGGTGAAGCAAACAGAATTTAGAAATATGCGTAACTCGTATGTACACTGCACGGCAAGCATTATTAATGAGAAGGTGGAAAATGTAGAAATGTTACTTTCATTTAATGACGAATTAAATACGTTTTCTACACGTTGACAACGTTTTTACAGAAAAAATACCGCACAGAAATTTATTTCTGCGATCAAATGTTTTTTTTTTTTCAGAAGAAATCGATTGCGAGTAGGACTTTTGTTACAAGTCTGGTCTGCGCCATAATCGTCAATCGAGACCGTAAGACGTCATGCTTGAAAGCAAATTGCCCGAAACACGAAAGTTGTATACTACATTTTTACTCACTAAAAACTATGCCATATAACTAAATTTATATATTATTCATGTAGTATTATACGTATCGTTTATACTTGTGTCGGATGAAGGGGTGGAATCTGAGGGAGTGAGATCGAGGCGATAACCACCCCAATTCTTAAAAAGAAAAAAATCCATTAGTATACCAGACTTTTTATAGACGTCCTGGTCACGGGTTAAAATGTATTCAAAATTAATGAAATACATAATAACTTGAAATAATTTTTAAACCATGGTATAAACCGGATGGGTGACGTGACCTTTGGGTTTTAAAAATCCTTCAGCTATAATGGTCTGAATCCACCTCTGGTCGGATGTATATAGTAACGTGCAAATACCGCAAACCTATACACTTACATGTATAGGTATTTACAAAGTTTTACTGCGTATATACATACACAACCGCAGAACAAATAATAAAAACGTACGCACGTTTATTATGACGTACACGGCATGGAGGGCGGTAACATTTGATCTCGCGTACATTGTAAATGTTTTATTTGTATTTTATACTCGTTCGCGTTGTGGACCGGAAAGTATTTGCTGAATTGAAATATCGACGGAATCACGCAGAGCAAACGAGCGGAAAAGGAAAACAGAAAGAAAAATAATAAATAATGTCAGAGAAAGAGTGAGAGGGGAGGTAGCAGTGTGCATACGCTCGTATTATATTTATCTGAAACGTAGAAATAATAATAAAAATAATCTATTAATTATTGTCATTATTATTATTATCATCTTATTTTTAAAAGTATAAGCTCAAGTTAGTCGAGGCGTTAGCTGTTGTTAATGTTATTTAAAATTGAAACGCTTATGTATTATATTATGCCAACCAATTATTATATTTACATATGTTTCTATATTATAAGTCTAGTAATTGAGCGTGAAAATGAACGACCTAAAATGTGCGAACAGCTAAAATAAATATGAGGACAGTATTCTTACATAGTTTTAGGTCCTCTCATTTTTATTCGACGAATTTTACGCGCTGTATTATTCACGCCAGAGTCGTGGCAACAATAGGGTGATGACAGTATTGAACACCATGAGGTAACCGTATTGTAGCCATACCTACAGCTGAGTGTTGGTATATAATATATATATCCTGTCGTACATAAACCAGATCGATGAGTCGTGATAACAGAGCTAAATATAAGCACTATCAGCCCGTAGCCACCGTTGCCGTTATTGCAGAAGTAGATACACGTGTGGGGAACTCGAATCGATGTACGTATCGGTTACACAATTTCAAGGGCTCGCAAATCGCACAATATTATATTATACATTGTTATATTTTAACATATTGTTTCATTCGTGATAACGCGCAACCACGCGCACACTATACGCACCCTTTGCACAAGTGCTGTGGCTTCGCCAGAACGCTTGTTTATACATATCACGAGCGGTTATTATGACTCTTATACAGTAATAATATCATAATATTATAGTATATATTGCTGAATATTTCCGAGGTATTATTGCAGATATGCATCGAGGAACACAAAATAATAATAATGATAATAACGATGCGATGACGCGGTGAATCTACCTCTACCGCGGCAACGCACCCCTGCAGCACAACAGTGAAACACTTTCTTGTGTTCAGCAAACATTTTCATATGCTTCAAAAGAAAACCTCTACATACTCTCCCTACAGTAGCGGACATCCTTCTTTTTACGTCCAATTACTTCAGGTGGGTATGCTCAGCTTCATTTAATCAGACGATATTGAGTACCAAGCTGTCGTCGTGCCTATACTGTACTACTGTATTTTATTCGAACGAATAAAATAAAAACGTAAATGATGTACAGACGCATAAAAAAAAAAAATAGACAGAAAATTCAAAACTGCCGTACGTTCGACACTAGTTGGAAGACGCGCCATAAATAAATATCACCTTACCCGTATATATAAAATAATAATATGTAGGTACCTACACGTGCAGTTTATGTACAATATATACATGATGTATATTAAGTATGGTGAATGAATAAATAATAAAATCAAACCGGCCCCAAAAATGTTCGAGAATACATCGATTTTTATCATATTTTTGCCGCACTTCGACATACGCGCGTATCACGTGTTCCCTTGTTTAGAGTAAAACTGATTAAGACATCGCGCATCGAGAGGAGAGACAAAAATGAATAGCCGACCGGCTGCACCTATACCCACAACCAGCAATCTACATCGACGTCCAACCGACCGTATAGGTACCGTGATTGGGAATCGATAAAATTATATAGTGTACTTGCGTACAAGTGATAAAAAAAAAAAAAAAAAAACATAAATAAAATGTGACTCAATTTTTTTCCAGTTCCGTTTCTGTTGTTTTAAATTGGTGAAGACTATATGCATATATTAAATATATAGTTAGTTAAAAAATCAAGTGATTGACGAATGATGGGTTGAAACGATATTAAAAAAATGCAAGCTATAACGGAACTTGAAGAACTATGATTCGATATTCATAAATCACACATATTTCACACAGCACTTCGTATATATTATATGTATATATAGTCAACCCTCTGCCACCGAAATGTATTCAACGATAACCTGAATGGTGAATATACATAAACGTACATAATATACATATATATAGTATTGTATTATATATATATATATATATGAGAATAAAGTTTCTCCTTCTTCAGACAACCTCCTCTCTTTACATATAGGCTTCATTCCGGTCTCCTCTCTTCACCGCAGGTGTACAGTCACTGCAGCTATATACATATATAATATAGACTTTGTGTATAGAACACGAAAACGATCACGCACTGTGCAGTACACACAATGCTTGGCGGTTGTTGTGGGAGGAGGTGCAATGGTTATGGGTAGTATATATATACGTGTAGTGATGGACAGCCGAAAACGTGCGATCGAAAGAGCACACGCATTTCCGCGAGCGTATTCGATTTCTATCATATATCTACACCCCGGCGGTGCTGCATTGTTTCGCACAACAGTATAATAATATACGGTATATATTTTCGCGGACGACTGACATCAATAACGGACGGCTAACACGACGATAATAAAATACACACTTATAACAGTTGTCTTGGTGCGCGCGGTAGTACTAGGCATGATTGAGATGAAAACCCTCATTGCTGCAGGTTACGCGGGAGAGGGCAAAAATACAATATTATAACGTACAAGTCACCACAGATCTCTTGTATGTGGTAGTAATACGACCGTTGGTATTGACGCAAGAAGTATTTTATTTTTCGGCTTGAGGTGATTGAAAAATTGACCCTTAGGTCGATGTTTGCGGAGCAGAGAGTGCTATAGTATAGTAAATGCGTAGTATAGTAGCGGCGCTCGATAGTGTATACGGCCGTATATAAACTTTGAAAACGATTTCATAATAAATACAGTAAATATTGCAGTAAATAAGGATTGGTAACAAAGTATATAACAAGGTTTATATTCGAACGCGAGTAATATATATTATTGTAATCCTCGAACCTTCCCCCTTATAGTTGCAGCACTGCAAATACATCAGTGCTCATTAAGTGCATGTACTTATAGGTACTTTTCGACAATTTTTTCAATCGACTTGAAAAAAAAAGAGAGAAATAGCAAAGGAAATTATATACTTGTTATTATGTTTATTGTACACAATTCTCTTTAAAATTGACATCTTTATACCAGGTGCGGCTATGTTATTATAAGATGAATAAGGTAAAATTGAATATTCGGTTAAGAGCAACTTTGAACTTTTTTCCGAGAAAAGCCGAAAACAACCATCCCCGCGGAACTGTGGAACGCACTTAAATATTAGAACTATATAACATATACCTAAACAGGGGAGGCATGAAACGATAACTTAACTTCCTACCGTGGAGTAAGCAGGTAAGTGCCTCTTTTCGCGCATACAGACCATCTTATAGTTCCCAAACCATGCTCTACGAGCCCTTAGGGCTTCGTAATTGTTTCTTAAGGGTTTCTTTTGTTTTATCATACAGGTATCAAAATGTATAAATGTATCACAATAATTGTATATAGTGTTGTTTAAAACAACGAAATTTTAACAAGACTCCATCCACTCAAACATGATTATTCACCGATACATACTATTTATATATTACAATTTTGTAGTATTTATCAATAATCTTCAAAATAGTTTTATTCTCATTTTGTGGATTTTAGATAATAAATAATATTTTCTCCAGTTCTATATTAATAATTGTTTTATTATTCCTACGGTCGCTGTATGCGCTATAAGTATATTATATTCTTCATAGAACACAGGCAAATAAAACTTAACTTAAAATATTTGTTCAAGAGAAAATACTGCTTAAAAGATGGCTAGGTGGCTGAAAAAGTTTGGGAACGACTGGGCCGCCACTAATGTAACATACGCGAGACGTACTCGGTCGCACCGCTATCGTCTACATCGGTACAACAACAACAATAACAACAATAATAATGATATGATGATAATATGACGTGTTGACGCGCGCACCGACCGCGAAATGCGACTACGAGACGACGACGATGACGGCGGATACGGTGCCGACGGTTTCCGGGCGATTCATGTCAAGCGCGCACGCACGACGCCAAGTACGGCGTATATTACAATGCAACGCTGGCCAAACCACATGGAATCATGACAATACGTCGGTTACAAGCGGCGGCGGCGGTGGCGGCCGTGTATACGGTATATGTACGTTAACGACGAATTACCATAACGCATCGATGGCACGGCTGCCACGTACAAGGTATCGCCTGCTCGTGGTGTATCATCACAAACATGGGCGTTCCAAAGAGGGATACGGGGGATGGATCCTCCCATGGCTAATAATAATGTTAATAATATTACGGAGTTTCCTATACAACTCATATTTAGTGATAATAATCAAAAAATTGAATATAATCATTAAAAATTTATTTGATTTGTTATCCACAATATTTATATGCAGATTACAATGTTTGTATTGTTCACATAGTATTTATTTATTTATTTATTGATATAAACACCTTAATCTTTATCGTGGTATATAATATAAAATATATCAATCTCATGATCTCTGTTAGCTGTCCACAGAGAAGTCCCCATTGATCCCGAAGAAGTATTTGATGTATTGATCCAAAAATCAAGAAAAATTGATATAATTTTGTAATAAAAACTATAATATGTTATAATTTATTGTATGTTATTTTTTATATAAGAAAGGGGGTATGAGAGCTTGGCTCTCGTGGCTCAACTTTTAATAATAGTTCATATCCCCTTCTCCTCCAATAAAAAGTCCTGAGAATGCCAGAGAAGCATAAGACTTGAAGGCGATGGGAACTGAGTCATATAGTGCTGAGTCACTGCGGTCTGTCACCAAAAAAAAATTATTGGCCATTTATGAAGTCCGAAATGGTTTACGCGTGGACCGCAATTATATGCATTAAAAATATATAGGTAAGTTCGATTAGGTCCGTTAAATTTCAAAAAAAAAAAATTTTATACCAACAATTTTTTAAAAAAATTCTCAAAATACCTCCATTCCTCCATATGTTCTCTATAAAGAACATTTATATATTTTTTTTGTATCCATTACTAAATTTCAGAAAAAAATTTACTGTAGGTGAGGTAATTGTCATCCACATAATCTTTTAGAGTTTTCAGTAGAACAAATAGTGTGTTCATTTAATGACGCAAACTCATTGATAGTCTAAAAATCGGACTGTTTGTGATGCCTAAAAAAAAAAAAAGTTAAAAAAAAAGTTAAACCTAAACACCGACTAAATATAGGTCCCACAAAATCTGTTCGCACGTATAGCTCCAATACTAATCAATTGCTGTAAGGATGTATGTATAAGTGTGCCGCGATTTAGCGGTGTTATAAGGGGGTATTGTTACAGGGAGTAGTATTATAAATCGTATATATCCATTACAAGCGGAATGTGTTTACGCAAAATGAAAAATAATAATGTTATTAGTGTATACAGTCGCGGTGGGTATACTTAGGTACCTATATCAATTATATACCTTATGCATACTGGTTTTTTAATTAAATATTATAAATATTACCAACATATAAAGTTTGTTTTTGAAATAATGATTGCTCCGGGGGGGGGGGGGGGCTGAATTGGATATTTTCTAATGTGGTAATGGCAAATGTAAAAATTTATTATAAGTATGGAATGTATGAAATTATAGTTGATATATGATAAGAATGGTTGAGTGTATTGCACTAAGTTGAAGAATATTGTTATTTTAATATTTAATACATTTTTTATCTTGTTCTCTTAGTACAGAAAATGGCGTGTACCAAAGACATTTTTTACTAATACATTCCTGCGCATAACGTAACGGCGCGGCGGCAACGTTTCACGGTGATAAACCGCGCTGATCGTGGTACACGCGTATACGCGTACCGGAACTCGCCACTTATTGACGAGTTTCCAGAAACGTTATGTATCGCGTGCTCGTTGCATTATTATGTCAACTCGTGTTCGCGACGGTCTTTGTCTGCACGTAACGAGCAACGCCAGCAAAAGCATGCGTGTTACATAAATAGTGGCGTTTATATACAACTATAGAAGGTGTAGACACCGCGCAGCATGTTTATGGTGACATTTAAGCAGAATGATGGTGGCTTTTACCAAGAACGGCGTATTATATTTTTCGTAGGATATTGATCGAAAAAGATGGAGAAGTTGAAATGATTTTGGATTTTTAAAATATACGTATTTACTATACATGTATCTTAAGTATATTCAGGTATATTTTCAGTCGATATTCTATAAAAAAGATAATATATAATATGTCATGCTCTCAAAAAGTCATTCTTCCCTTCATACTTCACGATATATATTGAGGGTTTAAACTCTGCCGTATCTAACGCCACAATTTATGTATTATGGCCAAATTTTGTTAGGTTGAACTACGTTAGACGGACAAAGACAACCTCGAACATGAGCCGAAATCCTATCATATAAATATGTATATAGTGATACAATATTATATCTATTATGCACGATGCAATGTATGCGATTCATTTGTCCTGTGCCTCTACTACCATGGAGCGTCACTTATTACAACTCAACCACCCATCATCTTACCGCCAAACCCGTGACTTTGGGCTCAACTCACACCTTTTCTACCATTGTATCACGTCGACTATCTCAGGGGGCTTCATCCACGTACGCAATGGAATTTTCGTGGAAATCACTTATGCGACTAGCGCCGCCGTACCTATATATACGTATAGTACCGCGATTATATTATTATAATAATAATGCGTATTACAGCGACTTCGGAACAACATTTTCATACTATCCATCAAGTAGCGGCGTAGTTATAGGAATTTTCTTATGAGTTTACTAATATTACTCTAGTAACAAAATTTACATATTTTTATCTATATAATGCAGTATGTTTCAACTAAGATAAATGAAATAAAAGATGACATTTACTTCTCTTATACTTTTAAGAGATTTAAAAATCTGTAAGACACAAAAGTATATATATATATTATACCTGAGAAGTTCAAAGAGGGAGATATTATATCCCCCAATCTTCCCGTAAATACGCCACTTCTATGCATATTAAATTGTGATCCTTCAAACGGAGCAGAGTTCCGCGTCCGCTCCCCCATCTTTAAACAATAAAATTCAGAGCGGATGTTTTTGGCAAAATATTGTTTCGAACAGCAGCTGCCGTCATAATATAATTATCATCATCACAGACTGTTATTCGGACGCCACACTCACGCCGTCAAAGCGTTTTTAGTGTCGACTACACACGCTGCAGTCACAAGTGCTGTTATTTATAATGGTGTGATGAAACGAACATTCCACACAGAAACACGCGGTCTGTCACTCAAGAAACATTCCGCATTCTTATTTCAACGTGTGAAACACACATATTATCTAGCTTGAAATTTCCCAATTTTGACATATTTAGACAGTCTCACGTTACAGCTCCTTTGAAGTCATCGTTCTTTATTCATTAGATCTCATTAAATCAGTTAAAAAACAAAACTTTTCAGATTATATTTGATTGCTATTCGTATAACACGTTTAAACATTTTTATTTTCTTAAATTTTTTTTCATAACTAAGTTCTACAGATTATAAAATTCTATAGAGCTCTGAGAATAAATATATACATAGGGTACACTTCAAAGGTAAAAACATCTATAGACAATAAAACGAGTTACCGAATAAAAACACGAATAAACTTATGAATATTTGCATACATAGTGTAACTTTTTATACTTATGTTTTATAATATAATTTACATGATGAATTTTTGAATATTAATCAACTAAAAGCGAAATTCGTTAAAGTTTAATAATTGTATTGTTTTTATAAAATATTATAATTTGATATTGAATACATGTGAATACTTTACACATATTTCAAATAACAACCTAAGGTTTTTATTTATATAAAGACCGGATTTCATGCGTTTGCATGTTCATACTGAGTGTATGAGTGTATGCTCTTATATGAGGGTTTCAAACCTAACTGATTCCATAGACCAAATTTATTTTTGTGTATAATATAGCAAATTTGGAGGATTGGGGCATATTACTTTCGTAAGTGTATACAATGTAATTTTTTTTTTCTAGAGTCTTGGTAAATAATCAAATTAATTCATGTTTTTATTTTAGTAATTTGAATTTTTAGATATTTACGAAAACAATTACTGTCAACATGGTAAAAAATTTTATCTTTGATACCGTGTTGTCAATATTGATAAACTATTATCTGACAAGTGAGATTGTTAAAAATAAATTTCTAAAAGATGTGTACAAATGCGTAGTATTAATAATGCAAATTTAAAGTATTAATCGTGGTATACCGATATAGTAGTATAAATTTGCGACGTTTCAAGTGTCCAATTTCGTTTAGTAACATTTTATTTTAGTCATTAGCATCAATTTAAAACAATATAACAAAATGTCTAAATTACGTAAAAATATAAAGTGTTTGATAGGCCAGTGGATTGAATTATAGAGACATTATTGTATTTACTGCTGCTGGAAACGTAGTCTGTTGTCAGGTATGCACTATGCAATAGACAAGTATACTATGTAATAAATAATTTCAAATTACACATGTTTATAAATCTTTTCAAACGGATTCTTTGAAACGAAGTAAGGATAAAAAACAAATCCTATTGGGGAATATTTATAAATCTAAAATATATAACTTTAATGAAGATCTCTGTTTGAGCTTAATAGCCCCCAAAACACCGTGATTTAAGCTGCAAGTTCCGCAATTTAGAGAAAAAATACACAAATAAACTATATATGATTTGAATAATTATAATTTTTTTTTTTTTTAGTTGTTTAAATTAGTACCTATCTAAAATTGATGATGTATATTATTTAAGCATATTTACATCATATTTGTCACATTTTTAGTGCATATAATTCCGGTCTACATTTATAATTATAAAATAATATTGAAATACTTTAAATAACTAATTTATTTTAAATTTCAAATGACGACCTATAAAACGTTTGTATTTTTAACAAAGAACTTTTTTTTTAAAAATCAATAGTTTATTACATCATCTTACCAACAAAATACTATAATTTGTACAAGAAAAAGACATTAAAAAGAAAAAAAAAATAGATGAATAATTTTAATTTATGCTGAAGTCCATCATTTATCTAAAATTTAAGTTTTAAATAATAGATTCAACTCCGCGTGTTATTCAAACTATAATACATTATATCTTATGTTGATATTTGATAATTTTCAACAATTTTTGATTTTGGGTCATGCAATTAAAAATGTGAAAATTACACCACATTCAATTTTTTTAAAAATAATATACCACTAACCGATCATATTGTACCTAAGTGTGTGTATACATGGAAAGGTAGATAGCATGATTCGTTGGAATAAAACCGTTGGCCTGGAATCTATAAATGTTTATACTTACTATATTATATAGTCTTTACAACTGACATTTGACATGGCAATGACCTGAACTATGTGGATTATATTATTTAATTGATCTGAACTTAATATACAATGAATGAAGGCAAAATAATAATAACCACCCGAGAATATTTTTCCGAACAGTTTTCTTTGGGCAGAGTACAGACAACGTGTAACATACACGTATTGATATTTACTTTAGGAATATACATAGGCCTACTCATAAATACTCTTTTATGAATATTTACACAGTATATATACAAAGGCATTTTTTATCAAACAACTATATCAGCGTAGAACAAATATTTCATGCCGTTCAAAATTGAAATATTTTCGTTTCTACGTATCCTATGTATTTATATCGTATAAGTAGATACGCTGCTATAAGTAAAAAATGTATACTATATAGAAAGTAATTCAGTATATTTTCAGCTTTTCAAAGTTTAATTTATAACAACTCGCTGATTTTCTTCGAAATTTATATAGGAAATGATATTATAATACTGTATTATTGGTAGTGTCTGTACATAAAAAATTAAATTTTTAAAATTCATAAAGTTATGCGAAAGTGCGATACCTGATAACAAAGCTCCGTATGTGATGTTAGATGTTCTTTAAGTCATTTATAAACAAAATAGCTGTAAGTTACAATACATATTACTGCAGTTATATGGAACTAAGACGTAATAAACTTGTCTAAATGCCATAGCACATATATATGTATCAACATTATGGAGTGAAATTGTTACAAAGCATTACACGAACCCACTCCTTCATATGCGATGAGAACTTTACCATTATAGTGATCTAAATTGAATACATGAATATTATTAGAAAATTATTCATGAATGCGTACGTAACTATACAATATATATATAATTACCTATACGTCCCTAGAATGCAATTAGCATATGATTTGCATTTTGTACAATGTCGTCCGAATTATGATATTAAACCGAATAAATACTTAATATTGAAACTTGAAACTACTCTTGCTACGTTTTAACAACATAATTATGGAAGTAATTATATGACTCAACAACCATAAATGAATAACGTTGTTGAATGTATGGTTATAAATATAAAACATATACTTAAAACAAAAATATCTAACATTGTACCAGTGTACACCAGGAGTACGCAAATAGTGGTGTTTAGACACCTCAATATCTTTGTTTTTAGCAATATTAAATGAGAAAACTAACATAGTAATTAATAAGATCGATGAATACGTGTTTCATCAGAGTAACTGCAGGACTTCATATTTATTCAATTAACTTAATCAAAGGCAAACATAATTTCATTAATTATAAATTAATTACACAATAACCGCATTTGCATTTTGTATATTAAAATTAAATCATTACTATTATAATAAGACAATCATTCACTCGAAAAATTTCGAGTTCTACTGACTACTGTCTTCAAATAACTATTGTAACCATGACCAAGGAGAAAAATATGAAAGAAAAAAAAACGTTCCTGCATATTGTACTATGAATTTTCTTAAAATCAATTCGAAACATCGATTCCACTGTTTTCTCTGTTTTTACACTTTATAAGATATTGAAATATGTAAATATGTAATTTTATTTCATAATTCAACCATAATACTAACAGTATTGAGTACATATACTTAAATACATCCTACGATAACTATATAATAGTAATGAGAAATGTCAAGCTATAAATTTAAATCTATATACTTGCGGAACATAAATCGAATGTATAGAGGTATATGATTATATCTCTCATATAAGTTACAAAAATTATAACAATGCTACAATTTTGATAAATGTTGTATAATGAACATCAAGAATGTTATTATCAGCGAATAAAATATATCATGAATATTTACATAATTTTCGCTATGAAAAGCATAAATTCCCACCACCACGAGGAGAATATCAAAGTCCATCGTAAATAACTTCCAGAAATGAATACCTAATAGAACATATACCGATTCCCGTTTAAGTATAAAAATACATTACTAACATACAACTGAAGTATCGTTATCAACTGACATGAACTTTTCGCTAAGTGTCGACGACTATGAATTAGAACATTTTTGTTTATTGATTTTCAATCCAACGTTTAATAACAAGTATAATACACGTATATAATGAATAATATTGTGATGTCTTTAAATCCAGCGAAATTAATACTAAAAAATGTATTGAATTAATGGAGAATACATATTAATTAATCATCTCGCATAACATTTACCTAAGATACACAACAACACCATGATCTCAGCAGTGTATGTACACGACAATTTGGGCCATTTACTTCAAAGCAAAAAAATCTTTCTTCAATATAATCTAAAAAATTACACATAATATAAAATAAATTTCGACATTAAATTCGATTAATCCATAAATATTTACACACCGTAAAATTATGGTGCTCAATTATGAGAGACAATCAAAGCAACCAACATCAACACTCCATAGTACAATGGAATTTCTATAACCAATAAACTTTCTTATTATTGTAGTAATTGCCCCCATTCAGATGTTACAGTTAAATCTTACAATAGTCTAATTTTATTAAGACCATTAAGTTCCAATAATATACTATTGCTAATTGCTTTATTTTCCTATTTTTATATAGAAACGTACAATATAATATCAATGAAGAAAAAAAAAAGAAAGAATTCAAGGAAATAAAACATTGACTATGTAATAGGCACTCTTGCTAAGTATTAGCTATAATTATAATGAATATAAATATATATAAGAAAAAAAACTTTAATAATATAAGTATAAGATACCTAAAAAAACCAAATAATATTAGAATCTTAATATTCGAACAACGTTTTTCGATTTTATAATAATTGCGGTTTTTTTTAATCGATTTCATCTACAATGTGCATACGAAACTGAACAAGAAACTCTCATTACCATTGGCTGGGGAGAAATAATTACAACTAACACAAAAATAATAAACATGTGTAGTTTTCACGTCACCAACTACGTAATATTAATGCGAAGTCCATGACGACAATCGTAAGACCTACGCGCAAGTATGTTTACACAATAACGTTTCGTAATGCATACCCACACGGTTCAGCAATAATAATATCGAACACCCAGGGTTTAAAGTAACAACGACATCGCCTCCGCCGGTATAATACCGAATTCGCTAAAATTTTAAGACTATGATATAACGCACGCACACGCCCGCACAATAAAAATGTAAAATTATTATTATACTTGAATACATATTAGGTCGAAAGTATTCATATAGGTATGCTACGCATTTTTGTAGCCTCGTAGGTATATACATATATATAATATAAAAGCAAGTTTATAATATTAAAAGTATCAAAGTCAAGTCAAGAATTTGAGAAGTGCCGCGTACACATACGACGATAAATGACAGTGGACGATTTCTTCAACCTGTCACGCAAATCGTGTTTTTATTTATTATTATTGTTATATACTCTCGAATATATAATACTTTTATGTAGGTGCGTGTATTCATATCGTTTGTGTACACGTTTTAAAAAGAAAAATGAAAAACCAGATGCAAATCACAGCAAAATTTCAAAGACAAAGTTCGATACATCTAAACGTGTATCATATTATAATATACTATTCTGTTATACAATAGTAGTCAACTACTACTCGGGAAATACGTATTTCGTCACGTCTATATTAAAATCGTAACGTTTATGCGTACGACTTTTTAAACGGGCGCGATGACGACGACCCCCCGCCCCCCTAGGTTGTGACGTGTGCGTATGCATATAAAATCGGTTTTATTTTTAACATATTTTGTCGGAGTGTACGACACAACAGCCCTGCACATTATAAATTATAATACATCTATATAGGTGCGCAGACAGACACGTAGCAGCTGTGTGCGGTTTGCACGCGCGTACGTCATTTTATCATATGCGACATCGGGTTTGCGCCATTAGATACAGTAATAGTATACACACACGCTCAATGCGCTTACACATTCCTACCTCCCATGATCCTCACACACATACACATACACACACACAAGCGCGCGCACGCACACAGTATTCAAGTGAATTCTGAACGATATTGAGGGGGGGGGGGTACGGACGCACGCGATCGTAATTAATTAATATTTACCAACGACTATTACAGCGAGTTTCGTGCGCGCGACCGAACTTGACACATTTAATCATAATTCAATAAGTCCGACCCAACGTCAAGTTCATCGCGGCCGCCATCGAATATCGGTGCGCGCGTATAATATATATAATATATACCTCTCGTCATCGCCGCCACCGGCGCGAAATTCAATTACGCGCACGTCCGAATCCATCGGTCGGTCGTTTCGTCCAAGTATATAAAATATACATGTACATACTTACATAGTATCCTAATAGCACCCATCGTCTCGTGAAAATTACATCATGATGGTATATTATTAGATATATAGTCATATCGTTATTCGATCCGATGTCGTTTGTCGTCACGTTTTGAAATTCCGACCAGGACACCGAAGCCGTAGTGCTTCCAGAATGCGGTTTACTTCCAACAGCACAGCCTTTTCCCCGTAGAGGTGTTTAAAAATTCTACGGAACGCACTTGTATACGGATTATATGCATAATATATGTATAATTGTGGTATGCTATTCGCGAGCAGGTCGTCTATTTCCATATAAAAACGCGTATACTATACGTATATATATAAATATTATTTATACGCTACCGGAGATGATGGTATAGCTTTGTGGAGAGTGCAAAAATTAAAGTCTCGAGCGACATCTACAACCTCGATTTTATACAGAAACTAATTATAGGATTCGCGAACTATTTTTCGTATTCTATATATATATAATATTATTGCCAACCCTCATGCATATTATATAAAAATACGTTTGTGACCTAATGTGCGAGCGTGTTTCCTGGTGTGTATATCATAATTCATAACATTTTCTAAGGTTTTTTTTTTTAATTTCTCTGTCGCACGAATACAACACATTTATGGATTTAAGTATTTTAGAGCACAAATACCTCCGTCTCACCCCCAATCGTAGTCCACTCGATTGTGTTATATTACTGCCAAAAATATAGGAATAATAACAAAATAAAAATACATTCGTCCCCTATAAATAATGCGTATACATTAATATGCAGCGTGTACGCAGTACGCTTATTAAACGTACCTGTATACATATATATTATTGCACTTGGCGTCTGAATACGATGTCGGCGACAGGCTATATAATTACAAATTGTGCGATTATTTCGCAGACTGGCAGTGGCATGCACGATAGGGGTCCTGCAGTGGTGTACGTGTGTGCACGCAAAACGCGATATCATCTATGAGGCGTGCATAAATTATGATTATAGATCGTCGCGTCACGTACAGCGATCGATTGTTTTGATCGATTATACGACGACAACGACGATAGGTTTAATTAAGAATAATAATTATAATAATTATTATTGTTACTAATAATGCGCGTGTCGGATAATACCCCGTGAGGGATTAAAAGAAAGAGAAAAACAGGCGACTGCAATGGCTTTAATTAAAACAAAAAAAAAAAACCGTCTCCGGGCAAACGTGCGTCCCATATTATACATACAAAATATCCATTATGTGTAGTCAAATACCCAGACACGACGGCGGCGCAGCGTACGGTTTTAATTTCCATCTCCGATTTGTATTTAGATGATAAAAGCCATTTCGTTTTTCGAATAAATTAACAGGTAAAAGGGAAATATTATAATAGTATATATGCGGGCGATTAATAATGCAGTTATTATTGTTTTTCGCGTTTATACCACACGCACTGATTCTTCGACGTATACGTTAAGTAAAAATTAATTAGCGAAGAGTGCAATCCTAACTATAATACCACACACTACATATCACGTATTATAATATAATAGTATACTTCAATTTATAGTAATTTTCATCAGTAAATATATTAATTTGTTGAATTATTAATTTCTGGTCATATTGTATACATCACATCAAAAATGAAATAAATAAAAATACTGGTTTTGGTATTCATTTCTTTCCGGCACGCACACAACTTTGGTTAGGTTAGGTTCATAGATCTACAGTTCCGATAACTTATATCAATGTTAAATTTGAAATATACATAAAACGTATAAAAGCAGCAAACGCGCAGGGCAACGAATACAATATTATATTTTTTCGTTAGCAGTTCACGCAATCTGAACTGAATACAATTTTCAATGCAATATAAACTAGCAATAGAAACTTATATTATATACAATAGGTGTAATGTAATCGTATTATGCTTATATTTAAGCCAGTCAGTAGTTTTGAAATGTATTAAAATATTATGGCACACAGAGCTTACAATTCTCTAGAGGATTGTTTTTTATGTAAATCTAAACATTATACGAAGATATATAGAATTCGTTAATCTTAATATTATAAATAAAAATATTATATATATATATATAATAAATAGATTTAAATGTTATTTTAATCACACAATATAGTACTACTTAAATTAGAATACTGTTCCTCTAATTGACCAAAACTTTTATCATGATTTAATGTAATAATTCATTTTATTTCAATTTCATGCAAGTATGTGCTTATTATATTATATAGAACATATATATTTTTACGATAGAGTCGCGTATATAACAACAAAGGTTTTGATGACCTTAATTTTAAAACGATGGTATAATTTCGAGTAACTTTTATACTCATGTATGTACGAATAAAAATGAATAAGTAATTAATATTAAAATATTTATTTTGAAGTATCATATGATTAATCATTGTGTTATTATTACAAAAATAATACATGTATGATATATTTATATATATATATATATATATATATACGTATAACAAAAATGTGTCCAATCAATCAAAATCGATTCTTTCAAACACATACGTATTATATACTTACTTATTTCCACAGGTTTCGTTTTCGTAAAAATGTTTAATCAGTAGTAATACGGTTTCTTAGAAAAGTAAAGTATCACGTATATATTGTATATGTTATATATTTGTTTTCCTTAGGGTTCATTTTCCAATGTAATTGAAAAAAAATAATCCCTCAAATCAATTTTCTGGAGACAACTCAAATGTGATTCTGTCGTCGGAGTGACTTATTATTTTCAATATGATCTGGTTTTTTCTTTTATTTATTATTTATTTGAACGTTTATCTCCTCGGTATTACAGGCTATACGTATATGGTTTAAAATAATACTCTAGTTGAAAATGTTACATTTTTGGTTTGATTAAAAAACTTTGTATACACAGTGAACCTCAAACTTTCGACATGAAAGCCGAATAGCAAATCGTATAATGCAAGTCGAAAGATGGTACAAGGTCAAAGTACATGAAAAAGGTATTGGTATACATATAGTACTGTGTATAGTGGTATCGTATGAGACATGGATGAAGAGGAAGACGATATTGTATTGAAAAGGAGTAACCCAACACTGGGCAAATAAGAGTTCCAGGACGAAAAAGGCGAGATCCACAAGAGTGGATTGTTTTTGCAACGCCTGTTTAAAGAGAAATACCGTTTGATTGTGTTTGCGTTTAAAATCTCTCAGCAAACACGTTGTATACAAACCATAAATATATACTATGTATGTCAAAGGTTCCGAACAAGTTCATTACCACAGCTATCCACTTTAATAAAATAAACACAATCGTTAGGACTTTGTTGATCAATAGCGTCATTTTCAATTAATAAAACAGTTTCGAAATTAATACATTTCTATTCTTCGTAACTACATTATATATTATATAAGGGGTGGCAGAAAGTTATTTTCAATTATTCCCTGCACAGTCATACGAAAATGATCGGATTAGCATGTGTTTCAAGACAACTACCGTGGCAACACTATTAAGTATATTGTTCAACACGTTATTTTCTTAATTTAATCATCAAATGATATTGCATATACTCTTCAGGCCATAACTATGGGATAGTAAACTATTCATTGTATTTTAATTTAAATAATAATCGCAAGTAAATATAAAATATTTCAAAAGTTGAAATGGTTAACAACAAATTACATAGACGCACATAGTTTATAGAAATATTTTATAAGTATATTATATAAAAAAAAAGGAGATTGTTTCGAATTATTCCATTAAGTTACTACATAAAGTCTACCATAATAGAAGCATAAACCTTAAATCGTTTCTATTTTGTCCTATACATATAAACGTATATATATATATATGTAGTATATTACATGTGTCTTATACAATTATAGTTTCATTATCCGACCAACCGATGTGCTATAATACCCGAATGCAAAGGCGTTTCATCCTTTATCGAACACTCTGGTTACGTCACGTTGTTTTGGTTGAGTAAAATATTAAAACATGCAGCGACCGCGTTTCTTCAAAAATGAATGGCCAGTGGCGCCCAGAATTATATATTTTTAAGGGTCACGTCAAATGTACCCATTAAAACAAATGCAGAATAACACACCTATAAATTACTATAGGGTCAATGGCTCCTAGATTATATAATATTAAGTACTCACATCAGAAACAATATATACTATATATACATTATTATATCATAATCGTATGTAGTACGATTTTAACAACTTTTTTTCGATATATTTTGGAGTAGCGACTGTTAAGGTTTGGGTCAACTAAATATTCCGATACCTACGGTAGAAAGCCAAAGGCGATCACGTAAATAATAGAAAAACGCATTACAAATTGATCTATAAAGACAGATGCAGTATATACATAATATTGTGCATACATATATATATACATAATATATATATATATATATATATATATATATATCTAGTCTATATGACTACATAGGTGGTATATATATTAATAAATAATTAATAACTGTATAATATATATATATACAAGCTAAATAGAAATTCATTAATTTTTCTTTTAATTACAAACATGAAGGATGTAGTATATTGTGTTAAATTTTAAAGGTTTGTACGTGGCGTATACATTGTGTTGGTGCGCACGCATAAACGCAAAAGGCTGACGCCTTCGTTATTATTATAACACCAAACAAATAATAATAATAATAATAATAATCGTTTCTACATAGTTGAAGCCGTATGAATAGATTACGGAATAATAGATTCATATGTGAAGTACTCAAATGATACGATCTTATTTGCTGTTGAAAAATGTGTTCAAGGATTAACTAATTACAACAGTGTGTCTGCATACATAATATTATTATTGTGCTGCTGCGAACAGTATTACATCGGATGAATAAGTCGAAGACTAATAATACTATAGGTACACATTATCACGTAGTCGTTGCGTAACAATTATTTCGGTCACGAATATTCTGTACTTTAGACGACCAACGAAGTGTAGACAGTGTAGTAATACTATAAATACGAGCACAAAGAAGTTTAGAGGTACCGACGAAGTACGAACAACGGTTCAAACGCGCACACATAAACCTGGTATACGGTATATTGCCACCGGAGAAACGTGACGAAAACATTCTGACATTCTTCGCTTCTGCGTGTGACATAAAAATAAAATATTTAAACACACACACACATATACATTATTAGTGTGGTATACATTTATATAACACATATAAATGCATTTATGGTTTAAATAATATAATAGAGATATGATAGTGTAATAGTGTATGTACGACGATTTGCCATTACGTTAGGAATTATGATTTTCGAGTCTAGCTCGCGACAAACGTGACTGAAATTCGGTGTGGCACACTTGTCCAATCGATCGGGTGCGCGATGACAAACGAACGAACGCACACACTTTTGTCAAGTCCCGATTGCTTCTTGTTTATATACGGGGACGATACAATATCAACGTTTACTCGTATGTACACACACATCCATATAAATAGGTATATTATATATATATATATATATATATATATATATAGGTAATGAAAGTATACATCAGCTATATATCTCTGGTGTTGAGTGACAGCCAAACACATACGTATAACGCTTGTGTAACAATTATTGTGGGTGCGTGCGTGATCGAGTAAGCACATTTATTTATCATAGTGGCAGGCAGTGCGGAAGATCATATGGAGGTGGAAAAAATAAAAAAACGAAAAATAACATGTCAGTTGTTTGCGCCCGGTTCGGGAAATTGTTTTCGTTCCTCTTTCGGGGGCAAAAAAATAAATTAAATTAAAATCTCTTCGAGATCCGACCATAACGCTTTGCGCCTATTGTATATAACATCACACCACTGTACCTACCGCGAACACACAATCTCGCACTATATTCGACCAAAACTATGCGCACAGTAAACTTATCCACAACAGCAGCGTATAAAAAAATAAAAAACGCTAGCCGCATATAAAATCCCGCGAGTTTGCAAATAGGACATTTGCGCAGAAAATTTGGTTTAACTTATATCGCGTTTCAAAAAAAAAAAGAAAATATAATATTAAAAAAATCCGTGGAAAAAATAACGTCAAATTAACAGTAGTCCCAAAATTATGAATATTTAATGATATACTACATTGTATTTTACCTAAATTTGTTTGATTTCAATCATTGCGCAAAATAAATAAAATTGATCGAACACTAGTCAATACATTTTTATTAATCGTTATAATAACAAACGATGTTTCCGCATAATACTTGAAATTGCGGGTCAAGTTTACGTACACGCGAAAGTTTTCATCGTCACTCGTCGAATCGTTTGAATCAATAGCTAGGATGAGAAGAATACATAATGTGTATATCTAAGGGTAATTTTCTATGCGATTAACAAGCACACGTCAACAAACTATTAACTCTAAATACGTTATTATGTTTGAAAACGTAAACAATAATATAATTTAATAAAATATATGTTATTTTGCTTGTGATCCAATAAAAAATAAAAAAGTATAGTTTATTATTATTACTAATTTTTTAATAAACACCCAATGCAAAAAGTGATGAGTGATGACATAATATAATGCATAAAACTAGACGCGATAGAAGAAATGGTATGTATATATAGATAAATACATAGTGATACCGCATCATTTTACAAATTCAAACTTTCGTGTTCAATTAAATATATATATATTCATGAGTATAGTATTTTAAAAATCGAAAGGTTGAAAAACAATTGTACAAAATCATCGAAACGCGTTTATCCAAATGACATATTGCGTATACAACAAGTATCTATAGTGGGAAGCACTCTCATTAACGCAGTAGGTTTTTTTTTTTAAATACTTTTTAAATTAAAAATGAGCTGTCACTTTAATACACCTGCGCGGTTGCGTGTTGACAACGGGAAATTAAAATGTCTCGTGGCAAATATATATATAGAGCGAAAAAGATGGAAGTCAATCATGTAATGTCTAAAAATACAAACTGGGAAAGTGATTTTCCTATTATATAACCATTGGTACGGCATGAAAAACCGCCTACACTATCATATTTTCTTTGCTTCGGACATCACAAGATCTATATCCTGCAGCAATAATATTTTAAACTTTATTTAAACGGATATTCTTATACACGTAAAATGAGCATATAGACTTCACGATATCAAAATCTTATAATATAGAAAAATACTATACATATATACATTCACATTAATTACGATGTATAATAAATATATAGGTTAGTATACTATGTTAAAGCTATACATGCATTTCGTTTAAGTGTAGAAAATAAACAAGTCCGCCTGAAAAATTCGTATAATCTATAGATATTAAATCGGACAAAATAATAACATCTACACACAACAAAATAACCCTCTATTAAACTTGCAACGTTTATATGTTTAAAAAGTATAATAAATAAACATACGTAATAATAAACGTGTATGAGTCTGGAGGATTCGGAGAATATAGGATTTTATTTTGTGGGCACGAGATATTTTTCATTATATTTTGTCGTATTATATAAGGAACAATGCCCGGATCATTTTGTTTTTGCATATTAACGAGATGTACCTATATTTATTTAAATTCAAAATTATTATACATGAAAAAACGTGCGAAGAAAGAGAATATAAAATGTATATCGTGCGTAAACATATATATATAATAACTGTTTAATAGGACGAGAAATTAATACATAATATGCACGAAGGATACATTATATTAAATATTGACGAAGAGATCCTACATGAATCAACCGGAGGTGCTTAATAGGAATAATAAATTATACGATTTACACATTAAAAGAGCTAATATTACTATAACAGACGTCTAACCGTGTACTGCAAAGAATATTAATGTCGAAAAGTGCAGCGCCAACTGATATACAAATAACCGTCTGTCGATAATGACATAAAATTAATTATACCTTTCCCGTCCGTCGGCCGTCGGCGAAAAATACTCATACAATTTTAACAAATTATTATTTAATGAACTTTAGAGTTAATTCTAAAGCTTAAAATGTAATATTGGTGTCGTTGCTTAATAAATTAATATTTCTCATAACGAATCACGTCAATGTCGATTAGGTATAGTGTAGTGTTCGGAGTTGGTATGCAGAATATGTCATGAAGTTCAAATATTTGTTTGGCTGTGGATTTTCAATAATTTTGACTTCATTATACGTAAAAAAAATATATTAATTATTTGCAACAATAAATGATACATCATTATGTGTATAAACTGTAGTATAAAGATTTAATATACATTTAGTATATATTTTTATGTGAATTTTAAAATCAATTACGGTCGTTTATTAAATAATTTCGTAACACAATGTATATGAATTGGTTTTTACTTGAAACATTTGCGTAAGAAAAACTAATATGATTTTAATATGCTCTATAGTTATTTAGAAACAATTATTGAACAGTGATACACATAAAATGGGTATCTTTAAGAATTTTCAATTATTTTAATCTCTTAAATTAAGTAGGTAGGTCAAATAATCGAATTAAAAATCAATTAGAGTAAAACTGTAAATAAAACTGATTACATTTTCAAAATTCAAACATGTGAAAACCAAATACTTTTCGATTTATAATTCATACACCATTAAAATGTATGGTTGTTTTGTTACAAAATTCTATAAAATAACAAGAAATAACAGTTGAACATAAGTACAATTAGCATTACATTCGTACAAGTACTATTATACAATCATTTGATTTCAGTGCATAATTATTTAGTCACATTTTGAATCAAATTTTCCAACAAAGATTACGTCATAAAATAAGCACCAATTGAGTTTAAACATCTAGTTTAATAATTTAGTAATCAGTTTTGATTAAAATCTAATTTTCTGAGTAAAAAGAACGATGATTTTAGCGTCAACCGTTAAATGTCCTTAAGGTCGTAGAAAATACTATATAATATTAATTAGAAAAAAAAACTATGCTAGAAAATAGGAATTATAACGAGGTAACGATTTAATTCATTTTATTGACATAATTGAATTACATACATACATACATACAGCTATAATTTATATAATTGACTAAAGATAAGCATTTCACAATAGACGTTATTTACAACTTTTTTTCGTGTACAATAATTTTTGATTAGATATTATTATAGTAGATAATCAATGAAATTTATTTGGGATAAAGCTTATAAAGTAATTTATTGTAAAATGCCATTTTATAAGAGAAAATGGAAATATTATTTACAAATTCAAAATACTACAGTCGTCAGATGTTTTTTATTCAAACTCAATGGTATTTCAGAAATATTCAATGGTTAATAACTTATAACAATGAGTATATTTTTTATAAAAAGCAAATTATAAAGAGCTAATTTTATTAAAAAGACACTTGTTGATATTAATTTGAGATGGTAGACTTCTGGATAACATGGGAGGTACTATAATCGGCATTAATTTCAGAACTTTCTATATCAGGTCAATTTACCGAAAACGCGATAATATCTGTGGTGTGTTTTAATCCTTAAGTATAAACTGAAATTTTTTTATGAATTTTCAACTACAAAATAACCTGCAAATCATCGCAGTTTTAATATATTTTATATAAATTTGAAATTTATAGGATTATAAAAAAAATTTGAGTAAAACAATCTCCGATAATTTTTAGTTACGATAAGTATAACTTATAATAAACACTGTACTCAATTTTCAAGAGTTTTCGGACAACTAAATAAATTTTATAGATATTTTAAAAAAAAAATTACAAAAATCGAAAATTTAAATTGTCTATAAATAAGTCAAAATATGTCAAAATACTTTGAAAACTTAACCATGTATAGAGAACGTCAATATAAACATTTGGTGAAAATTTCAAGTGTAAGCGGTTTTTCGTTTTTGAGTTAGAGCATTTTAAAAAAATGTGTTCAAAACGTGAATTTGCGTTTCCCGTTTTTTCATAATTTTTTTATCGTTTTTTTCGACGCTTTTAAAAAGTTCTGAAAAATTTGGATTTTTGACACGCCCAAGTACCATTTACATTCACTTTCCTTTCAGAAAAGTTGCTGTTTAAGAAAATCGAAGCATTTTTACTGCCCCAAAACGTGATGACGGACACAAAAAAAAATAAAAAAAAATAAAACACACGTTATTGTAAAACCAATAGATTCCATCACTGTTCAGAATCCAAAACGTTTAACTTTAATCAATGATTTAAGAAGAAGTTCCGCCGTATTTAGGGTAAAAAATAATGAACAGTATAGTTGCACATAGTAGGTACATACTATTGTTTAATGCTTATTAATAGCATATAGGTATCGTTTTATTCATTATAAATTTATAAGTAATTTCGAAATTATTTCAAGCTTAAATAAATCAAGCTTTTTACTTACTAAGGTTGTTTTTACAATAAACACATAATGATTTATAAATGCTTTTCATTTTATACCTAATAATAATAATAATAATAATTCAAAACTGCCTTAAACCGATGAATGTGTATAATATAAAACAAGGAGCATCGAGTAACTATTAGCAAATTAAAATAAGTGTTTTATAATCGACACTGCCAACAAGATTACAACAAACCTACTTTTTACACTTAAAGTGTAAGTACAAAATGATCGCATGGCAGAGTGTCAAAAAAGGAAAAACTGATTATCAGACGACAGATGTCGTTAATAGGTACAGAATCCCTTAAAAAAAAAAAAAATAACACGGTCGTCAAGGGTTCAATTCTGTGATCGCGTTCAGGACGTTCTAAGTAGACATGTTAGGTAACTATGTAACGTGTTAGGGGCCAGATAGATAGCTGGATTTTTACCATCAGGTTTTATTACTTGCCTGTTTAAATCATTTAAATAAATAAATATCCAACAACCAATGAGCGTAAACATTGTCAACGTATGTTTACTAAAATATAATCTTAAATAGAATTAAAATGGAATAAGAAAATTATACTTAATAGCGTTAGATGAAAAACTGAACGGCTTGCGGAAATTTTTTTCTGACATTAGAAATGAAATAGAACTAGAAAAAAAAAATTTTAGGATCTCTACTAAATATATCTACTATACGTCGCTGTACCTCGCTAATAGTATATTAATATTAACAAACCTGTGATAATATTTATTTTGTTTTTTTTTTTGAAACCAAAATGAGAACTTTGTAGGTTTAATAACCTTGGGCACAATATATGTTTAATTTAATTAAACTATAAATAACATGAAGGATGAAACAAAGTGTTTTCCAAAAGTAACAACATTGTAAAGCCTTTATTTTAAGCTTTAAGCTTGTAAACAATATAAGCTTTCTCACTGTGTTCAAAATTAAAAATGTATGCTCACAGGGACGTAACGATCATAGTAAAATCACAATGTGTCAATTTGAGATATTTACCTACATCTATATAATTTGACTTAAATATACATTTTTTCTATATATAGATTAATGTTACAGCAAAATTGCATACGGCAACAAAATATAGACAAATCATAAAAACAAATGTTAATTGAACAACGAAATGGCATTTGAATTTCAGTTTAAATTTTCATAAAAGTAATACTAAATAAATAATACTGTATAATCTGATAGGTAAGAAAAATAATCAATAAAATCTAACAACTCAGGAATTCAAATATACGAATCAAGTTATTAAAACTTTAAATATATAGTGTTCTTATATCAATATTTGATGTCAATTTTCAAATATTATTCCTTTCAATGATTTATTTAGTGCAGCGTGAAATAGACACATTACGCATACAAAATAATAATTATTTTTCGGAACTCGTAAAAACTTTGAATTCATCTGTATCATATATTAATTTAATCGTTGGAAAAAAAATAAACGTTTATAATAAATCGAGAGTGAGAATTAAAACGAAACAATAAACCATGGTGTCATAAATATATATATATATATATATACTAGTTCATTTAAGAGCTGTTTTTACGAAAACATATCGCTTCAGTTATACAACATGCTGACGTGCAATTCATTTTTTGAAAACAATATATGAAAAAAAAAAAAACAGTAGTTTATAAAGAACAGTGTACTCCAGGTTGGCAGTAGGTGCGGTGTATTTACGCATGTATAACATGCAATTATTAAATTTGCTCTTTGTAAAAATATGTATTACAGATTGTATAATATATCTTTTAGTGTAATTAAAAAGGGGTAGGTATTCGAATACATTATAACGCTGTTACAGTATGTACATATATATATATACATACACATACATACATATAGTATACTTACTCTGGCGTTACGAGAGAAACCCTTCGTCTACGCGAGACTATAGAATTTATAACTAAAGTTAAAAAAAACACGCGGCATGTAATTAGGTTTTCGAGTAAAAACCCATCCATCAGCAGTGAAATGAAAAAAATAAGACCCCCGCCGCATCCGTGTGAATTAAATACGCAAACCACAACGCAATAATTATATTAATCTTTCGGTTACCGTGTTGCTGTGTGCGAGCCGTGCCTGATTACCTGTGCTCGGGAGTATATAGCGGTAATGACAAAAAAAAAAAAAAATAAAAATAAAAATAAAAATACATTTAACATTCATAATCATATAATATTACATACCGATACGACTATCAAACGCAATAAAAATCGCGTATAAAATGATGTCGAGGGATTTGCCAAACCTTGTGGCACGCGGAATATATGGATAACACGCAAAATTCAAACATTAATTCACCCATACATCATCATAGTTGTTATTGCACATTTTACATGTATATTATGTGCAAGCAGGGAACCAATACCGGTGCTGCACGGGACATTCGCCGCGCGGCCGGCGTTGCCCCTAGACACGGCATTACACCCGTCGTTCGCGGGAACACCGCATTCATTACGCGCGGCCGCCGCGGTCCGAAACGCTATATTATAATAATGTTTATGATAACGAGTTGTCCGCCGTCGCTGCCGACGCCTTGGGGGGGGGGACACGGACCACGGTGGCAGGAGCAGTTAAACGGGAGGCAGATCCGTGGCGGCGGCGGCGGCGGCGGCGGCGCTGGTGGGTTTTTCTCCGGAAATCGGAGCGGGAATCGATAATCGCGCGTGCGGAACTAACGTCGCCGTTATATATATATATATATATATATATACATTATACATACATATATTATGTGTAGTACACCCTGTGGATCGTAGCGCACGTATACACACGCGCAATGACGAAACGCACGCACACGCAATAACATAATGTACACATTAAGTACACAGATATAGGTGCACATAATATTATTATAATATAGTGTGTACGCGGGAAGGCGACCGAGGGTTCTTATAATATGTCTCCCACGCCTTCATCTCGCACAGCTACCGCGATTGTTCGCGCGCGCGGCGTTACATTCGCGCGCTCTCACCTGCAACAGCCGGTGACTACTATATATATAAACTGAGAAGACGACGAGTTTGGTGCTCTCTGTGGTCTCCTGTTTCTGCTTCTACGTTCCTCCGCTCTTCGCGATCACGATATTAATTCGTTTAAACTGTAACGTATCGACGTTTTCGTACAACAATATTTAGTCTCACAGGAGTGCTGCTGCTGCTGCTGCTTCTGCTGCTGCTCGTGTACGGTATATATACGTTGTTGCACGGGATTAGGCGCGCGTGTACGTCGACGGACAAGAGGTCGTATTGTCGGGGGCGGCGGTCGTTGTTGGTGTTGTTGGGGATTGAGCGAACGGCGACGGCGACCACGACGACAACGGTAATAACAACAACGTGCACATCACCGCAATCGGTCGATATGTCGCGCGCGTATGGTGTTACGGCACGAAAAAAAATAATAACAAATATGTACGAAAACGACGCAATGCACGACTTTATATATTATTATTATTATTATTGAACACGCTCTAAGATAGCTGGTATATTGTTATTATTTCGATGGAAATGTTAAATCGCCGCGCACAAACGTAGTCCACTACGCTTCTATCTTTACTTTATTAATTGATCGATTAATAATTCGGAAGAGCGAATTCGACTGGGGTGGATGGATAAAAACGAATTGAAAAACTTACGCGACTAAGGCAGCAATAACAATAATAACAACATCAAAATCGACGTAATTATAATAGTATTAATTTTTTAAACCGGTCAACAGTCAACACGATTAATTTTACACTGCGGGATGACGTCGTCGGCGACTGTGTGGCGTAATGATATAATGGATGTGAGGAAACAACGTCGAACGATACACTCTTCGGTACGCGCGCCGACTGCTATAACAGAACATCGGGTGACCGAGTGTGGGCCCAGCGCCGCGCCGCGGGTGTTGCTGGCGTTCCGCGCGGCGGTCGCGACTCACCCGGGCCCCCGCCGCCGCCGCTGTAGCTTCACCACCACCGTCACCCGCGCGCGGCGTCTATACCGTTGGCAGCATCGCGCGCGGCCGCCACCACCACCGCTGAGGTACCTATATTCGCGCGCGAGTATTCCACCGCCACCGCTGTAGTTGCTTTAATATATCGTCGGTGGTGGCGGCACAGCTAATTCGATTGTGTTCTGGTATAGAGACGAACTCACACACATACACACACACACACACACACTCACACACACACACACACACACACACACATATCGCGTGGTAAAGATGTATGTCCAATATGTACAGTGTATATTATGTGTACGCGAATGCGATCGTTTTTCATCCCCTTCCACACGCCGAAAAAATTTCCCCTACATACAACACACACGCGGCGAGTACATAATACAATAAATATACATGTACACAATATACACATACATGTACATAAACGTACAGGTATAAATTTATAGGTTTAGTCGTGTAGTAAGTACGCGGAGTATATAATATATAAATATATATTTATACACACGCACACACAGGCAGACAATATGTTGTCATCCCTGCTCATCTCACCCCTTACGGCACGCAATACGCGCGGTGCTCAAGTGAGAGTGAAATATACTCTTGGTGTTCGTTATTATATGGCCTCTAAAAGGGTTAAATCTAATTCGATAAGCTCCCCAACACGTACAAATACATATATGTACACATATATAGATACACGGTCGAGCGCGTGGATAACGGTGTTAGAAGATGTGTATGTGCATACATGTATATGATACTAGATGTGTGTGTGCGTCTGTGACATGTCATTGCATTAACACCACTACCCCCGGATGACGCCGTAGGGCTACTCGTCATCCCGGTCCGCTGCACTGAAGCTGTATAATATTATAAATATAAAAATATACGCGAGATTGATTGTTTGATAAAAATATACCGAGAGGGGGGGGGGATGATAAATAATGAAATAAAAAGACCGTGATAATAATAATGAAAAAAATAAAATATTATTGGCGCGGTCCTTGCGAATACAGGAACAGAGCCCAACAGAGTGCGGAAACGTAGTTGCAACAGGCCGTCGCTGGACTCAAAAAACATGCGGGGGCGGGGAAGGGCGGTGGCGTCGACGTAAAAGCAACGGGATCGTTAAACGATCGGTAGAAACTTTTGAAAACAACAACACAATTATACATTGTCCGTAAAACATTATATTTTATCAAAAATATAATTTACTGACTTTACACTTTTATCATTTGAGGAAGTGTTTCGACGTTGCATTGCCACCACCAAGTATTTGATGCCACCACTGCCGGCGCGCGGCGTTGAATTTGTACATATCTGCGTGAAACGAAACACGATAGTACGATATAGTTACGTGTAAATACTTTTCCTTGTAAATTCGAGTCCTGTACAACCCCTAATACATTGCACGGTCACGTAAGCGATTTCGATACGTAAATATATGTTGTACATATAATACAGCCGCAAGTCATATAAGATATAATGCATATATTAATACAATGATTGTGTACGTGTCGCTAATTTATTCCTGATCGTAAAAGTTTGAAACAGTTTTCCGCGCGAGCGAATTGAAAAGATTTCCCAACACCCGTTTTTCGTATTTTAGTAATTTTTATTTAAAATGCAACGTATTGATGCAGTCTATCGGACATACCGCAATCATAAAGCATACAAAATGATTTAAATATGAACTGAACAATCTTATAAATGCATAACTGATATTATTATATAGTTCATTGGTTGTAAATATATATATCTTGTAATAGAAATTGAATAATTAGATAATTAGAACACTAGATAATTCCTATTTTTCATCATAAAACCCACATTATAAGTATTGAAATCATTTTCAAAATTTAATCGACAAAGCCCATTAATTTAATACATAGTATACAATATTATAAATTTAAGGATTCTACTAATTGTATTTAAATGTGTTTTTATTAAATGTTTTATCAAACTATTGTCATCCTTTGATTCATTATTTTTAATTTGATTAAGTTCAATGGGTTGAATTGAAATAATATTGTTTTTCATTATTTAATTATATTATAAAATGTACAATAAAAAATTGAATACGGAATATAATAATATCAACTAGGTACAATATTTTAATAGTAGCTAGTATCTCAATCGACGTACAAAATATTTGTTAAACTATATTTGTTACACTATATTGTAATGGTTCAACAACTTGAATATTATTATATCGCTGTTACGCAAACTAATATGAAAAACGGATATTTTTCAACGCATAAGAACTTTTTCAAGTAGAAATAAAAATTGATTGATGAAATGTTTATCGACATATTCTTTCCATTCTTGCTTGATTAGATATTACAATTTATTGATTCAAATAATCATACAATTCAAGTGTATTATTGTTCGTATATAAGCGATTTCCCATATTATACGAAGACCAATAAAATAATCCAATTGAATGGAATAATTGTATGAAGTAATTGACGATTCATATACTGTAATATTATCTATATTGTCCAATACGATGAAATCCTATTTTGCAGCTTAAATTATGGCCCCGAACGAATATTGGAAACCAAAAGAAAGTCAAAAAGAAGGATTTAAAGAAAATCCTAATTGCCAAATTAGTTTTAAATGCGTGGTAAACTTTATTTCTTCCTATGAACACTAGGCGAAGTATAGTATTATATAAATCACTAACAATACTTTTATTTTAATACATTTGTTTAGTTTTGAATATTATACGTCACGTTTTTCTTTTCAGAATAAATATACTGGCTATAGGATTCTTTTAACTGAGATCTCAATTATAAAGATTGTATTTAATATGAATAATTTGATTTAATTACATCCTTTCGTCTTTATAAATTTACTAAGAACATTTAGAAAATTTATGGGTTTTTATTATAATATACCTAGATAAGTATGTACTTAATAGTTATTATTTTTTTTTCGCCAAGAACACATGTTTAATTAAATCAGTAAAATAATTAGTTATTATATGAGAACATTTTTGAAAAATATGATTTAGAAAAATAAAAATGAAAATAACATTAAAATTGAACATGAAATGTTGTCTCACAGAGTAAAAATGTTTTATTTTAATTAAACGGAATAAAAGAGAAAAGGATAGGATGTGGATATTAAAAATAATTGTGATCTAAAATCAAAAAAGTATTAAACCTAAAGTATAACTCATTGAAAACTTCAAAAGTAAAACTTACAATCTCGTATTATGTTCATTATTTATTTCAATGCATAGCTATGTATTCACTTGAGAATAAAAGTTTTAAAAGTTATCATATTTTTAATCTTAATAATAAGGCAATATATTATGTTAACTTATAATTGACATGATTAAAATACTCATTAATTATGGATAATTTTAATCCTGCCTAGTTGAAAAGATACTATACAAAGTTGAATATATTCATTTACATTCCTGACTAATTGGTACAAAAATTAAGGTTCTATAATTTTAACGAAATATATATTACTTATAATATTTTTTAATCATATATGTACAATATTCAATAGTGGCACTATAAGCCATTTAATCATATAAAATGTATTTGTACTTAAACTCAACAATTTAAATAAATTAAAACATAATATTGAAAATTAAAAAAAGTAAGTTATTTAGAGTGAAAAATTATGGTATTTCAAATAATTCATTAAATTATTTTCAAAATAAAGTATATACTATATATATTATAATATTATATACACCTAGACAATTCAAATAAAACTTAACTAAATTTTGTTATGTGATTTATTTTTAATTAATAATACAGAATTGTAAAATATTCATTCAATTATTTCTTTGTTAATAACATATTTATATAAATACAGTGGATTCATGGTAATTTAAAACTCAGAAAAAGCAAAAAAAAAAAAATAAATATATCCAACTAATCTAAAACTGCACGATATTGAGTTTTATTGAAATAATACATTATGCATGGAGTGCATTGAAAGCCTGGCAATAAGGGCAAATATTTATTCGAAGTATCCAGAATTTTAAGTCATTGTACATCTACTATATAGCAGTATGTAATAAGATGAAAATATTTATTCATTGTTACTGATGTATACATTAAATCAAGATGCTCGTAAAAATATTTTGTTTATTAAAAATTATTCATTTCGAATGTTCGTTGAACAAATACTACAATATTGGCACTATAGTCAATTTGTGCGCGCAATCCAATTATATTGTATTGAACGGAACAAAAGCCAGTGTATGAAATAAAAATAATCACCACACTGCCAGAGCTCGACGAATCTTTTATCAGATCAATGTAATTTACGAAAAGTATTAAAAATAATACAAAATCAATATACAATACACGCGGTAATAGAATTCGGACAAGGGGAGGAAAAAATAACGTAATAATATATGATATGTACCACATGCGCATCGACGGGCACGATTTAACGGACGATTGTAAACCGTAAAACCGTCGCAGTGTTTCGTACCTACCTAGCTATAGGTGTATACATGCTATTTGTTAAATAATAATAACAACAATAATAATAATAATAATACGACCAGCGAGGTATATAAAAGCAACGATGGTATTTCTCGGCGAATGCATAAAATAGTAGTTTCCACACAGTGACTGTAAGGGTTTATTTCAAAACGCAGTCGACCGCCAAAAAGTCAAAGGCGGTTGTATAATGTATATATAAATTTGTGTGTGTGTGTGTGTGGGATAAGGGTTAGTAAATGGAAAAATATGATGTATGTATATACTGTATATACACAAGTGTATGTGCACACGTAATAATGTAGTTGAACCGTCGTCGTCGCGGGGCGGCAAAAATTTATGTTGTGCAAACTATATAGCTGCTGCCGGCAACCGGCGCGGCGGTTGAAGGCTATTTTAACTTTGACCGAAAAAACAGGCCCGGGTTATGAGCTTTCGGCTATATGTACAGTTGGACCGAAGCCACATATACCCCGGGCCAAAACAATACGCGCGCCAGTTCGGTATATAGGTAAGTATACCGTAGTGATGAGGACCGAAGTGGTATAAGCGCACCGCACACCAGCTATATATTATATACTTACAGTTAGACGACGGGTTAAATGTGAGTACGTATACGCGTACTTATAATGTGTCTAAAACGTACTTTACAACGCGATCACTGATGTACACAAACATATCGCAAACACCCCTGGGGTCAGATAATTACCCTCGAAAAAGCAGAAAAAATTCGGCTTTGGCAGTTCATTAGCCGCGAGTGCGATACGTGTATATTATATAGTCTCTAGGTAAACAGTTTTTACTTCCGCTTATATGTGTAATACCGCGGTTAACAAGCGTTGTGTGTATAATTACAGAGGAACTTAAATATATATATATATATAATATATTTGTTCAGGGAGATAAAAAAAGGAAAAACATTGTCTTCAAAACATGTCGAATAGTCAAATGAAAGCCAAACTATAAAACATATTCCCGTGTTTTCATCTTTTTATTTTTTCGCAGGAAAGTTAACTAGTGAAATACCCAGTACGACTTTGGAATATAATATCGCATGTATATAAAAAATAAGTTTTGAAGGAGAAAATGGATGTTAAAGATTGAGCTTATCGCATTTATATCAATAAAAGTTGAATAACTAGAGACCATATATACATGTGAAAATAAAATGTATTAAAAGTAGGGGGAATTTGCAACTAGTACTAAAGTATAAAAACTTACCCGTCTGTGGACCATGAACTTTTAACGTTTAGCATTGTGATGTTAAATTTGACTTCAGATAGCAACTGTTATGTTCACTACCCCCGTACTGATACAGCTCAAATGGTGCTCTGTAAAAGAGAATAATAACATTTTGATAAAACTCGAATACCAAAACATCAAACTACCTACATATTTATTCATGTACCGTTTTTTTTTCTTTCATGAATTCATAATAATATTCGATTATATTTTAAACTTACAATTTTTAAAGATTATTATCCTAAACGTATGTGCATAATTTTACGTACGATGGCACTGGGTCTTTTATTTATTATTACTATATTATTATCGACTAGGAAAAAGAAATAAAATGCAATTTACAGTAAAAATCTACTAGTTATTTCACAGCTATGTAGTAACTACATTTCGTAATGGAAATTTGTACAATGTTTGCCTCCACATACGTCTGAGTCTAGTTTTACAAATATGAATTATATTAAAAAAAAATCCCGATCCTGATTCACCAACGAACACCTTAAAATGATGATGAAAATAGCGACCACAAACCATAACCCCAACTTAAAGCAGTTAGTTGAGAGCAAGATCTGCCATTTTTTACATTAAAAATATTAATTCATAATTGTTTCACTTATTTATTAAATGTAATTCTATTTTCATTAGCTATAGTTATATAACAAGTGTATATTTTTTTTATTAAGAAATAAATTAGTTTTGACCAATCGGCATATAATAATAATTATTTTATTGAATTTGTATGGCCCGCAAGAATTTTCCAAATTCTTAATATGGCCCGCGGAAAGTATTAATCGCTGACCCCTATTGTGACTACATATAGTGTGTGTCGTGTTTCGTGTGCCGCAGTAGGCGTAGCCGCTATTCAAAGTTTAACACCCAACTTGGTCAACCTTTCTTTGTTGTAGATATATTTTATGACCATGGTCACTCTTTATCTCGATGTACCAAGTTGATGTTTGATTAAAATCAATGGACCACTGTAACCACATAGGTATACCATGCATGAGGTCGGGTTTTGCTCGACTATTCGGTATACGTGGTAGCGTTCGGTTACTGAACGTTACCGGATTTCGGTCGGTTAATCAATCGACGTATTTGTGAACATAGTTGTCACTAACACCGTGTTAGTAAAACGCTAGTACACGAGTAAGATAAACCACCACGATGTATGTAATTCTTCAATTATGTAATGATTCACTGTGTACCGTGTACCATTATTATTATTAGCCACATTCAAATAATACACGGAGAACTATTGGGTACAGTCACCAGTCAGTGGCGTATTTTTGGGAGTCTCGATCCCAGAAGAAAATAAAAAGTTCAAAAATCATAAATGGCTCGCTCTGTATGTACAGGGAACATTAATTTATATTATGTGTTTTTAATGTTTGTATAAATAACTTAGGTTTAATTTGTGGTTATTTTAAAAAGACGTTCACTTTTTTCATTAAAAAATAATTTTAATTTACATATATAATAATAATGGAATAACATAATTATTAAATCATTTCATATGTATTTTTTATATAATTTTATAAAATTAACTAATTTTTAGATCCCTCCCTCCTTTACTAGAAATTTGATAGTATCTTGAAGAATTATTTCACGGTCCTTTATGTAAAATATATTTGACAATCCTCCATATTACCTATTGTATATACATAGTATAATTTATAGTTTTAAATTATATTATATATTATAATATGTATCGTACCTATGTATAATATACACGTTTATTTTCATTGAAGTAATAGTTATCATTTATTTAAATTTCAAATTGAATTTGTTTTAAAACTAATTTATTTATTTATCACATTTTGAAAGATTATAGGTATGCAATATTAATTTATTTTTAGTAAAATCAAATATACGGTTGATTCTCCAAAACATATAATGAATAATGATTAATGATTGAAGACCATACTTCAATGTACACACTAGAGAATTATTAGTACATTTCTTTTTTTATAAATTCATAAATGAAAGTGATATATATATATTTTCTATCAGAAACGTCTATCATGATTATTATAACCAATGTTTCATAATTTGTAAATGTAATTTCAAAATCATACTTCTAACATATTTTTCTTACTGACACTTTCAAAAATAATATACATGGATATAACATATATGAGTGACATATCCATTTCCAAATTAATTTTTTTTTCTTCAAAATTATGTATGTAATGGAGGGATCTAAAAGTCTTGGTGATCACGTTAACTACAATAATGTTCACCGATCGAACGGAAAATGAATATACTTACATTTATTAATAATAATAATTTTGAAATATCTGTTACCTAATGATTATCTACTTCTGCGAGTTGGGTGATGATGACATACTGAATATATTACGACACAATTATAAACATCAATTCAATTATTTTAACATATTTGGAACACAAAAATAATATTAATATAAATACGGCTATTTTCAAGCATATATTTAATAATATCCTACTACTCGTATACATAGGTATTTATTATTTGTTTTAGATTCAATATTATTTCAATAAAAATCTTAACTATTAAATTATCGTCTCTGGGAACATTTTATACATTTTTTGGGTTATTTTTTATTCCGTTAACGCTTAAATTTTTTTCCTACACATTTAAAATCGATTTCGCACAGTTTTTGTTAATTTTACAATTTAATTATTTTAAAAATCAATTAAATAGAATAGAATGGTCATTATTAATGAATACGAGTAAGACGAAAGAATAAAAACATGACTTGTGTTTAAAGTGAAATTCAAAACCATCATAATCATTATGAACAATTTGATATAATAGATTTAACTAGAAAATATAACTTCTATTCAAAGAATTTGCACATAATAATTACTATAATGTACATTAAAGCTGCATGAATATGAAATAATAACGTCATTTTCAGTTCTCAAATTAATAAGGGACGGTGTATGTGTATGTATATATATATATATATATATATATATATATATATACACACACGCTTGTGCATAGTAAATATAATTTATAATATGTATACAAAGTTAGCTTATATAAATGTCATATTTATATAATATATTTTGAGGTACTGACTTAATTTCGGATGATGTCATGAAAATAAGTCACAGACAGAAAATCGATATATTTTAATAAACTCTTCGTTTTAAAACGACGTTATACCACATTCGGATATATACGTGCGTATACCATAGTCAATATAAACATAATCGTTAGTATAATATAATTCGTAGGTACAGGTTTTTTGGTCATTTTATACATAACAATAATACAACACACAGGAACGTATGAGCGGATATAATAACAATTTTAAAAACACCAATAACTTATTCAAATAGTTGAACAATCAACGCATTTATCATCTTAACAATAAGATCAAAATGTAAGTTTCAGAAACCTGCACCAGCAAACAATATTAATATTAATATAACTGCGCATATTTAATAAACATATCCGGAATGCGAATATCATAATAAGACAAATATTAAATACACATGAATTTAAGGGGATTGTAAATAGTAAAAATTCTCTGTTTTTGTCTATCACAGAATTTAGACTTTTTCTATATCCAACGTAATAATCGATCAATTAATGTGATAAGAATTTTAAAAACTGATTTGCATTCATTGTGAAGTCTTCTTTAGATTCAATTTTTCACATATTTTAAATTTTGTACTTAACATAACCAAAAATTAACTTTTGTTGATTTTTAGGTTTCTAATTTTTTTAATGCTATTTTGTGAAATGTTGGGGGACAAAATCAAAAAAAAGTGGGAATGTCGATCTAAAGTAAACTTAACGACGAATTTTAATCAGTTTTCAAAATTCTTATCACGTTAATTGATCGATCGGTACGTTTGAAATTGAAATCGTTTAAATTCACATGTTGCAGACAGAGACAGAAAATCATGGCTTTCAATCTCCTTAACATTTGTTTTATGTACAAATTTATTTTTAAGGCATTTCCACTTTTATCAATATTGTTTCGTAATATGCGTTTCAATAACGATTTCGATAGAAATAATCATACTCGACGGCGGGCGTTATTCCAATGCGATATATGAATTCGTAACCAAAATCGTGAATGCCCACATGGTGATGGCTCACGCGTCAACTACATAATATTCAGTTAATCGCTTTCAATTTCTGCGAAAAGTCAAAGATTAAAATTAAATTGATCGCATAAATGTGTGGGCGTTGTGTACGTTTTTTGTAGATATACCTATAGTAAATTACTTTTAGAGCACTGACATACAATGAGACGCATTCAAAGACAATATTATGTTGTGCACAAGAAAATGTAACGACTTTGTAATATTATGTACCTATAAACATGCAGGGTGGCCCATCGTCATTTATCAAAGGAAATATCTTCAAAGATATCAATTTTTTATCCTATATCTTGCACTAAATTTATGTAGTACTATTGCAGCAATGAATGACTACTATATAATATATATGCGTTATATTGGGTCATTGTAAATGCGGTCATCTAATTTAAACTAATTTGCGCTTAATCAGTAAAACTGTACTGGGTATACGCGTTAATCCTGTCTGCTATAATAGCTTACACTATATATAAATACAAAATAATATAAATACATCAACGAATTACTAAATTGTATAATTTTATAGAAATGACATCAGTTAAAAAAGTTCTTTTTCCCATCAATTTATTATTATGTACAGGTATACTGCAATGGAAGTTTTTTTAGGAAGAAATGAGCTTAGCACCCATAAATAATTACATAAAAGGACAAAGAATACAGTGGCTGGACAATATTTTGAGAAAAAGCGAAGAAGAAACAGTCATAGCAATTATAGAATGGAAAAAAATTCGTTTCGAAGGGGAAAAGGTTTGGAAACAAACCGAGGAAGAGTATCTTAAAACTATGGAAGTGCAAGAGTGAAAGAAAATTGTTCAAGACCGAGAAGAGAGGAGGAGGGATATAGTAACGGCGGCAAAGACTCTAATACTGAGTTGTAAATGCCAGTGAAAAAGAAGAAGAATGCCGCAATGGATGTGATGCAAATACAAATTTGATTCGTTTTACGTGACCTTCAGGTTAAGTAAAAAAAAAAAAAAACTAAAATAAAAAATGTATGCGTATAAGAAGTTATGATAAATCTACGGGGAGGTATTTCTGTCTAGAAAACTTGGGCCACCCTGTAATACGTACACAAGTAAATATAAGTACATAGGCAATAGACATGTAGTAACACAAACGGTGATGCCGAGGTCATAATACGTATACCCGCTTCGCATATACACTGCCGAAATACGTGTAAAAGCAGTGCGAAAATATTTGTATGGGCCGAGGTGTGGTTCGCGACGTATATTATATGTATTATACGCGTGTATGTATAGTAAAGCGGGGCAGCCGCATTGTGTAAGTAATGTTATAACATCCGGACTCTGCGGCCGCGCGAGCACACTGCAGCGTGGTATACCGGTGCGGTGCGGTTATCGAGTAAAATATAAATTTGCAGGACACTTTATATAATTACGTTTATGCATGCATCACAAGCGGTCCGACTCTATAGGTATACATATACTCATATGGCTACACATTCGTGTGGTGACGTAGTTTAACTCGCGCGGTGTACTGGGGCGACTATATTATGCTGTATAAGCGAAATAACACAACCCTATTATTGTCACCGCAGCTGCACAGTTCTTTTTTTTTTTACAAAGTTCAATTATATTATATTTATATAGGTATGGTATAATATGATGTTAACGGACGGCCAACGATTTTTGATTTCGTTTCGTTCACTACTGCCGTATACACATAGGACATACATTATTGTGTGTGTGTTGGAAAAACGGTACGCTTTTGAAAAAAATAAAAAAAAACCTTTGTTAAAGTCCAGTTATACGTGGTATAATCGTTAATAATTTCGCGAACAAAACGGAAATAAAGGGATAACATACCTGTGAACCATATACGTACGCACTGGGGCGCACTAATACATATATATTATTATTATTATTATAGTCTGCAGGAGAGGTTGTGCGCCACCGTGAAAAAGAGCAAGAGGTGAATTCATTCATTTCACAATGGAAAACGTTCGCAAAAGAAATGGGACGGAAAGGTATAAAAGTCTAAAAAAAAAAAATAATGACCGGAGGTTATTGGAAAATATATATAAGTACAAGTTTTTGAAGTGCGACGGAACTATTCTGAACACCGCGTGGGATTGCAACTGCATCGACTGTATAGGTACATCATATCGCTTCGTACACGTGTTATATATAGGTAACAAGAGTCAAGAAAAGCATCAAAAGTTAGAATTAAGTGAGTACAGGTTTTCATCGTTATTGTAATTCCCCGTGAGGACTCAATCATGTATATATGTATTTAAACTGAGTTTGGAGTTTCGTTTACACGTCAAAATGTATAGACGTACATGTATACTACGCACTGTATACATCACGCGCGTCAACAATAACATCGCGAAGACTTAAAGCCACCGCAAACATGGTGTATACACGTGGAGGAAGAATGAGTATATTATATAGTAGTATAATATTATATCTGATACATAGGTATATAGTCTTGTCGTCGCCCATTTTCGCGGAACACTAAAAATAAATAATATTATATTATACATCACGCGGTATGTACGCGTGCTGCTGCTGCAGTGACGGCTCGCCGCTATTATTATTATTATTATTATAATAAAATAATATTTCACGTCTCGTCCCCGTGCGAAACACGCGGCAATAAACACGAGGCAATCGTAAAAATGTTATTTATCATGACGTGCTGGCGTATATACGTCCTCGTACGCCGTTTTCACGAACCGCGACGCAAACGCGGAAATGTAATGTAATGTATAGACGCAGACCCCACGGACGAATTGCGCCCCGACGACGACCGATGCACGGCAGACGCGCGCATGTTATATTGTGTTAAAATATCATGTTTTACCGTCAACCGGATCACTAGAGTATAATATATAAACTGCACAATGTATAGATATATAACCGCAGGTGTAATGCGCAGATTATGTACATACGTCACAACCGGGCGAGCATGAAAATGAGCAATGTTCAAGAGGAACGTTTACACGCGACTCGTCGGCATAAATCATTTCACTATTCCAATCCGGAGCAGTGGTGGAGGAGGCGAGTGCAACGGGTAGGCACACTCCCGGGTGCGGGTTAAATATAAGTAAAACGAACACAATCTTGTGGAAATCCACCGGCGTGCAGTAGTGTAGCTGCGCATACAAGAACGTCAAGAACACCATAACAGCCGAAAATAGCCTCCGGATAGTGATACAGCCACATACATACTCGTACGTACCAATACATTACACTTACACACACACACACACACACACAAGGTATATACAACAATAGTATTATCGTTGATTTTCGAATACACATATAAGCCGCCATCCTATATAATATAAGCTTAGGCCTTCTAAAAATTATTAATTGTATTTTAATTGAAGTAAATCCTTCATTAATTATATCTAATATATATATATATATATATATATATAATATAGTAAACGTTGTTTGCAAAAATTATTTCCAAAAGTTTACGCAACGATTAATTTGTGTGTATTCCATAATAGACACCGAATACACCCACAGGCCAAAGTACATAATAATATAAATTTAATAATAATATTACAATTTTGCAATCTCGAATACATGGTTACAAATTATAATTTATAATATTATATATAAATATATAATACAAGAATCTAAATGTTGTTATTTATTTTTATAAAAATGCTTATCATTTTAGTAAAAGATGTATAATAATTTATTAAATGTAGGAAAGTGGGTGAGAAAAAATCATAAAATATGCAATATGTTATACTATATGTTATACAAAGCTTTATATTTTAAAGGTATTTGAATACGGAATGTGGGGGCTCAGAGCCTTCCACGGGTCTGTTTCATTTAAATATTTTATATTTTAAAATAATATTTATATTTTAATAGGCGCTATCAATTTCAACAATAGGACTGCATACATTTATTGTATATTATAAAATCAATGCGATATTACACTTTAAAAATCGGACATACAATGCAGATAAATAATAACATCATTGTACCACCCATCATAATATATTAACTACACCACAATCATATATTAAGATTGCAACTAGATAATATCAGTGTGTATTGAATAAAAGAAGTCACTGTTATTGTACATACATTATATAGAAGTATTCGTATCTATTAGTCAATAAAGTCTCGAAACGGAAAATTTACCTATATAAAATATTTATACTGGTAAACTTAAATGTGTTAAACAGTAGTTCGTTATTAATAATACGTGTTTATGAAACAAAATAAAATATTATATTACAATTTATTAACTTAGATTATTTAATGTTTATCCAATAACCACAGTCGCTAAAGATTTTTTTTTTTATATTAAAACAGTATTTTATTGCAACGGTATTCATATAATTTATTTCAGCATTTATTTAAATTCAATATGATTTCGTAATACATTATTTAATAATAAATGCGAAATGGTTTGCTTCGTGTGTAGTATTAAAAACTGTGCGTATTTATTACATATGTTTATAGTTTATATACATTTTTCTTTTGAAATTCTCGTAGGTACGTGGTAACAACGTTTATGTACTACTTAGTATTATAATATAATATGTATTAGTATCAAAAGTCAAAAGAATACGAATATTTTAGAGATATTTTTTTTTTTACCGTCGTCTCAAAGTTTACTGCTCTAGGCAGTTACATAAGTTACCTTCCCAGTTCTATAAATTTGTTACAGAAAATGTATGCATAAACTTTATCAGTAAAAGTAAATAAATATAAAGTACAAATTTACTCAACTGCGGACATGTGTACATAGAAACTAATATATATACATATTTTGTTTCACAGTTTTATATAAATTGGCTATACGTGTAACAACAGAATACGTATACGTATATACCTAGGTTATTGCTATTATTTTAAATTTATTGTAATTGAAATCGTATTTTATACTCGAGCCGCACTAAACTGACAACCAATTTTACTAATAACAATATTTATTGCTATGTGAAAATGAACAAGTCGTATAGATTATAAATACCATAACGACATCATATAGTGATGGGTCGATAGACTGTTCAAATAATGAATTAAGTTAAGCCCTTAATCATGGGTTAGGTTCAGAATTTCAAATAGATACGAATCCAATTATCGAGACTATGATTATAAAGAATTAATATTGAGTGATATTTTATAATTAATTATTTCAAATTTCAATACTTAGACCTATCTTTTTATTGAACGGTTTGTCATAATATATTTTATTTTTTTTTTATTCTCAGCAACATTTTTATTTCTAAACAGCCTGTTACAACAGTAAAAACAAGCAGATCATATAGGTAGATGAAATTCATATGCACGAAAACGTTTAATTATGACTGAATTTTTTTCGGGGGGGGGGGGGAGGGAAGGTGTACATAGATACAATGTAGATAACACTATAAAAAAGTTCGGAACAGTATATGAATAATTCGATCCGGCCTCCAAAACCATAGGGTTCGATCAATCGCCAGTAAAAATTATTCAATAATCATTATCCATTTATGCATAGCACCTGATACAAAATGTATTATGTTAGGTAAAATAACAAAATATATATTCTATTACAATATAGTATTGATTTTCTAGCAACCGAATTACTTTTTGAATAATAATTCTATGAGATTACTTTTTTACGTATGCTATTACTTTTTACTATTAGCGAAATAACATTTTATTCGGGTAACAGTCGACTTCGTATAGGTATACAAACTAATGGTACCTTATTATTGAGTTTTAATGAAATGCTTTTTCATTAAATAAATTACAAGACCATTTTTTATCTACAGCATTTCGATACGTTTGAAAATAATGTATATTGAGTAAATAACATAAAATATATCCATTAGAGTGTAATACTTTAGGGATAATAATATATGGGGGCTTCTGGTATAGTGAAACGGTCAGTATTGTTCGTGCGAAATGTCTACATGTATACAATACTAACTAAAATTAAAATTGTATTTGTTATGAATACGCACACACAGTAGTCGCAGTACCTTCTTTGTCTATAGTAAATTTAAAAATAACTGTCCATCAACACATGAATTATTCTACTTAGGAATGTGTATAATATTGACGGCCCATAATTTATATTATGTAATTGACATTTTCAACTAACACGAAATATTAGTGAAAATGTCTGTAAATATTTAACTGATCAACAAATTTACACGCAATCTAAATTAATTTAAATTACAGTAAGAATCTAAAATAGAACGTTTATTATTTTATCATCACAGGAATTAATTAAAAATAAATATTTTAACAGATTCGATGTGTGCATAGTGTGCAGTACACTAAACAGGGAGCCATATTAAATTCGACATATTATTGGGCTTATGATTATTTAGTTTCAACGTAAACGTTTTCGTTTTGTTTCCATGCCATTAAAAGAAGGCTGTTATTTTTAAATTATTATACTACTAACTAGTGCCAAAAGAATACGCTAGACAATTTGCATTCTTAAAAATAAAAAATAAAAAGTGAATGTAAATAATTTCACTTGATCTCTGATTTCATTATAAACATATAATTCAAGTAAAAAAAAACTTATTTTTATGGTTTTCAACGTGGAAAAGAAAAAGACGGAAAATGTTTATTAAATATTAATTTTGCTCAATATAACGGTGGAGCGTTACAGCACATCATTTAGAACATGAATAAATTATTATAAATTAAGGCGAATGTCAGTCAACGTGATCTATTGATTTTACGCGATTTACTGTAAACAAAAATGGAACAACTGTTGAATACGTCCACTTTGTCAGGAAGAAATCCATGAAATATTGTTTACACGGACAAATGTATTCATCATCATTCCCGAGTCAAAATAAGTAAATCTAAAAAATGACAACGCTAACGAATATATATCTGAATCATAACGAAATAATATCATGAATAAATATAAATTACAAGTGTCACGTCAAAATAGCACGTAAATGAAAAATGAATACCTCTGCGGAAACACGTATCTAATAATCATCTCTGCACTAAGATTTTTCATCGAGTATAGGTACTTAATAAAAATATTATCGAAAATGGCGGTTGGTGAAATAATTGGACCTTCATTTCTGTCGATGTATCAACCGATACATATTTGTTTTTTATTGTCTTTTCGATGTTTACGACTCGATTTGCAAAGAACTTACGGCAAAAAAAGGGGAGGCTATCATTATATCACAGTTTTATTTTCATTTCAAATTGAGCAAATTTGGTTACTCACGCAGTACATCTGCAACTTGTGCCAAAGTTAATTATCAATCTAGACAATATTAATTTTTCTGTTTATCTATCACAAGACCACCAGCCCTTTTAAAACAAAATACAAAATATGATGACGATTCTTGACTATACACCAGTATATAAATTATGATACTTTATTCTATTTCCCTCATAATCTGTTTAATGGAATTACTACAAAACCATCGATTTTGTATAATAATTAACTGTATATAACCAACGCTTAAGCCAATAGAAACCTATATTGACTTGTAATATATATTCAGACAGTAATTAAATCACTCGAATTTAATAGCAGAGTTCGCCATAAATCGTTTTTAACGTCAGTAAATCCAATAAATGTTTTTATTTTTTTTACAGTATAAGCAACTATAAAAATTCCACTCAATATCGTTATATCTATATCGTTATACCTTTTATAGTGCACGAAACGCAGACATAAGTTTTCATTAAAAACTACACGCATATATTATATAAACAATTCATCTAAATTCGAAGTTTATTAATTGCTTTAAATATTTTATTAAAATGCTTAAAAAAACCCTCTAAACTACTATGGATATTGTTGATGGACAATATTCATTTTATTATACTTTTTTTTTTATTACCAAAGATTTATCAATGTCAAGAGCATTTTATGAAACACATAAATTGTAAGACAAAAAACAACGAAAACAAGATGAAGCCTAATACGCGGTGACAGAATTTGTGAGCTATAAGTTATACTTAAAGTAAAGAGGAACCTGCCTGATGCGTGTAATGAATATCAGTGTTTGGTACTAAAAAAATAAAAATAAAAATTGGTGTAAATATTTCTAAACCACCACGTTGACACGTTAATACGGAAAGGGACCATATTTTATAAAGAATAAATGTGAATACGTGCCATCGCCTATTATTATATGTACGCCGGCGAAGTATCAAGAAAATGAAATGGTTTTAATATCAAAACGAAACAATTTAATCCGCGCGTGCGGCACATATGGCGAATGCAATGGAATAGTATAAATCTGATCTAGCAGAATTCTGCGTATGTACACACAATGTTATTATATATATATATATATATATATATACGCGTGTATTTGCGGTGCGCAATAATAAAGAAATATAAGACCCGAGAGAACGATTTCGAATTTCCCAAATTATGAAATCATCATCCCAGAAAAACGGTATACCTACGGGGAGAAAAAAATGATAAACAGCGTACGCATATATATATATATATAATATACGTATACATTGGGGTTACAGACGGCTATTATCGTTTAACTCTCACTATAGTGTACGGTATAGACCTATATAGAGGTACGCGGGCATTACAATAATATATAGCGTATATAATAAAAAGGGTAATTTAAAATTTTTTTCACTTTAATCTATAATTCAAAAATCTGTATAAAAACGCGCTGTGGGATAGAATATCGCATAGGCAAGATATATATTATATTAATTTGCAACTTGAATTTTTCATAGTGAATAAACGATTATAGTCGTCCTGCTTATATTTTTCATATTTTACTATAACAGCGACGTAAAGAAAAAAAATCCATGCAACAACATCGGTCTATACTTTAAAGTGCCTACAGAAAACATAAAATACTGATGCAGTGGTGCATGTATAAATAAACTGGTCGGTACGGCCAGCGTTTTCAATCACAATAGGTATATGTACTATACACAAAGATATTTTCTGTTTTTATGGTTTATTATACATTAATGTAAAAGGACTGAATACTATTCAGTTATATTTTCGATACAATTTTTAGCCACAAGTGCATTATCTAAATTTAAATATATATATATATGTACGGTTTATTACATGTTTGGACATTTATACGATTATACTAATATTCGAACTCGTAGATGGAAATGTGAAATGAAACCATTTTGAAATTGTCTGTCATCAATTGTCATGTTTTCAACAAAATATTCGCATTGAGTGAAAGTTATAGGAAAAAATTGTCATAGCCAATGCACATACGAATGTTTTTTTACGTATATATTTTCAGAGTACACGTGTTAACCTTGCACATAATAATATATGGCTCGGGCTCAAGTAATAAATTATTTTAAGAAAAAATGACCTTATGAAGACGTATTAATTTGTTACACGCAGCCCTTATATTTCTATATATATATATATATATATAATGTAAACACATCGTTCTTCTATAATGCAGCAGTAAACAGATAATTCGATATCGATGTTGTACTAGTATACCTATATTATTAATAGCTATCGTTTACGCACATGCTATACAAAGGAAATACTATTATAATATCCACTTTATTTCTTCGACTTCCATTTATTAAGAAAATGTACGTACGGCACTACGGCAAGATACTCACAGACGTAACCAAATTAAAAACAACCAATGGAAAAAGGTCTAAATTTTCGTCTTTTTTTAGCATGTATGAAATAAGTTTTTTGAGGTGACTGTATACATAGCGATGAATACCAGAAGGAAGTCATCTGAGATTAAATAAACTTAGAAGAAGAAAAAACGGGTTAAAATAAATCCACAAAACACAACTACATTACATTATTATTATTGTTGTATAACCATTACTTATATTAATCTTAAAAATTAAAACACAATGTTTACGTAGTCCCTGTTTTAATCATATTATGCTCAAAGCTAAATATGCTGCTGGTAAGCACGTAAATAAACTTAATATTTCATGTTTTACTTGGTAGTGGTATACTGGTACTTGGTATTGGGAGCTACATTTATAAACGATCTGAAGAAACCGCAACCAAAAACGTCAATAAGTAAATATATGCGCACGTTTACTTGACTAAGTCTGTGAATACCCTACAGACTCTCCCAAAATATGCATAAAGCTTAACGTAAATATTAATGAAATGTTATATCCTCGAACCAAACTAAAAGGATTATTTAACAAATAATTAATTCCGTCATATTGTTTCCTTTTACCCATCCGTCGTCACTTTATTTCACTTTTTCATATAGTTAACAATGTTAGATGCCAAACGTATTTTATCATATCAAATAAATTGAATAAAAAATTACTTCAAATCATGAAATATATATGAATATATAAGTTATTCAAGATGAATTATTTTACCTAAAATTCTATAAATATAAAACCGATTTATTTGAACGAATACAGTTAAATTAAAAGTATTATAGATTTACTTTTTAAAAATCTAATTAGCTTATAAATTATAAGAATTGAAATAAAATGTTCTAATATAATCTTTGAAAAAAATTGACAGTTTAATAGCGCTTGAAGAACATTTTAAGAAATTGAAATATAAATCATCATACTTATAATAGTTATTACTAATAAGTTTCGTATATTTAGTTTACGCAACTTTTTAGACGTATAAATATATACTTTTGAAATGAAAATAAGTTTTAAATTACAATTGGTAACAAGTATAATAAGTATTTTATGTTGAATACATACAGGTATTATATTTAATATTTATTTTTATTTATTCATTAAGAAAACATGATGGGCCTCACTAAATATATGTTCGTGTGAGGACCTATGACTACACAATTGTATTATATATTTTTATGTTAAATATATTTAAAGATATTTTTTGTGCTTGCAGATATGTCTGTAGATAATTTGTGTAATTATACTATAAAATCTATATTAATATAAATGCAATATAAATGTCAACAATTTTTAGTACCGAAAACAATAACGATTAAGTACATCAATATTAAGTATATAAACATACACATTTAAAATAAAGATATAGATACCTAGTACAGAATAACGATGATTTATTTTTGTCATTATTATAAATTAAAGGCAAAATAATGATGATTTTGAAGTAAATTTACATTAGATAACGATTACATTGCGAAAAAGTAAATCATATTATCGTATTATCATATGTGTGTGTGTGTGTAGTAATATATTTATTCTCCGAGGTCCTTGTTTTGAATTCCTCAACAAAAACCTTAAAACATTTCTCACTCGTAGTTTAAAAAGCATTTTTAAGTAGAAGCTGTGTAGCAGTATAACTAATTCAAAACTATTAACCATGTATTTCCCGTCCTGTATAATCCTATATAATGTCCTATGTAATCCTTTACTCTTGTTGAATGTACGGGATAACTAGAACAGATAACCCGTTTCGCTTTTCTTATCATTGAATGATGACATCTTGGTTTGCGTAGTTTTCCAGCACACAGCGAGATCAAGTATACTGCAACCGTTTTCGACGGTTATCCTCTAAAAGTAAGATATCATCTCGCCTGTTTCCGACTCGGCGGTGCAATGAATCTCTCCGACAGTAGTGCACGTCTACCGGAACAAATCTACAACCATCGTAAGCAATTTGTGACGTGACCGCAGAATTACACAATAATTTTGACCTGGAGCAAGAAGGCGACACGAAAACAGAGAGAATATTTCCACGAGTTTCATCTTGAAATAAATTTGGGACATTTTATTTATCTAATATAGAGAGATCTCCAAAACTTTTGAATGCGATGGGCTTACACAACTTATACACAAAGACGCCATATCATCATGAGGGCCAACAGCGAGAGCACGAAAAAACGTAATGGTATACCATTACCTTTATAAAGGTATTAAAATACTTGAAACCACTCTGTAAGAGTATACAATTAGTAAGTATATAAACTATAAGTTCTTAACTTAGGGGGGGGGGTATCGAGGGCCTAATATTAGAAAAAATATTAATATTGTCTTACATGAATATCGAATGTATAAAAATGTTAATTAATTTTTATCCAACGTAGCAAAATGTATGCAAATGTTCAAAACAAAAATAGTGCAACTGCATAATATACCATATAACAAAAATATTACTTTGAAATCGGGCTTGAAATATATATGATATTTATTCGCAAAAATACATATACTGTAATAAGACACACAACGAATTAATTTTTTCTGTTGAGCACTGGAGAATATTTATTTTTACATCAAGTATTATTAGTTTTTACTAAAATAAAAATAAATAAATAAAATAAAAATAAAACAATAAAAAAACAATTTCCGGTTGGTTTTAACATTTATGTTTTTTTTTTTTTTTTGTATATACGAATGTATTTTACAGGCCCATTAAAATTGAAGTCACGGGCTGTGTATATATATATATTGGATTCCCCTGTGCTGAACACATGAATTATTCTAAACACAATTTTTTACAAAACAATGTTTAGTATTCTGCAGAGAAAATATCAGCAAAACAACGTACAACTATGTATTGTTACCTCGAGTGTTACTATACAACAGCATAAACCAGTACAGTTATAGTAGTAAGGGCTCACCCGTGTTTAAACGATTATGGAATCGTATATGTTTAAAAAAAACGTAAATTATTATTGATAAGAAAATATACATAGGTATATCTATCTATCTATTATAAATTAGAGTTACGGATTTGTTAACATTCTGGTGAATGTTTATATTATAAAGTGCAGTTAACTAATTTACAAATGCAATCAATTATTATTAGCGCTTAAATGTTGTTACAACAGCGAAAAAAAAAATTTTTAACTCGTTAACCAAATTTAATATTTAATACTTGGATTTGTGTAAAACTTAAACCGTTACACGCACGCATGTTCCGACATATAAATAAATAATGCAGTTTAATTACATTTTCAAGCACATATTATACTATACATGTATATACGCCACATATAGTACCTGTACATTAGGTATAACTGCAGGTACATCATTTAGATTTTAAGCTCGCCGACGCAATAATAATAAAAGACCCGTTCTCCGATGCGATAATAATGAAATTTGTGTCTACTCAGTTGGCTATATTATTAACTTATTAACATTTCGTCTGTAAACACAATACATACATGTATATAATACGTATAATATAAGTTTGGATTGTGCCCTTGTCCACGCGCGTACAATGCACGCACACAACAACTACGGTGGTAAATATATATATATATATATATATATATGGATGTGTAGTAGAAATTAAAGCAATATACACACTCGTAGACAAACAAACGTGTGTCGGTCGACATTATAACATACATTACGATGATGTATACCTGCACAGCTATTATATACGGTTTTACAATACAAGATATACACCTACCTACTATTATATATTATATATGATGTTATTATGTTTTGCGCGCGTTTTAAACGGTGTAGATCGCGCGCGACGACGTGCACGTTAATGAACAAAAATATTATCCGTACGACGATGATGACTACGAGCTGGAGATGTCGCCCGGCCCAAGAACACAAAATACATTATACAGGTATCGTGCGTGATGAGAGCTAAAGTACCTGTAGTTTTTTCAACGAGTAAAACCTCGGGGGACCTAAATGCCTATAATGTTAACGATCGATATAATATTATATATATATATATTATACGCATGTGACAAAAAGCCTACAACACGCACGCACAAGTTATAGTTTCATACCGTGGAACCTTTTATTCATTTTTTTTTTTTTTTGTACTCTTGTTTATAATACATAATAAGTATATATTATGTACAAATATCATCACAATTTTTCTTTCACTCTATGTAATTAATATAATATTTTCCCATCTATCCTTAATATTAGCTCTGTCACTCCTATATTTAAATCGGGTGATAAAAACGATGTCAAAAATTATAGACCAGTTTCAATTTTGAGCCACATATCCAAACTTTTCGAACAACTGGTATTGAGAAATATTCAATCTTCTGTTAATTCAATTCTAATCGACGAGCAGTATGGATTCAGACCAGGTCGCTCGGCCACTATGAATTTAATGGTATTTAACAACTTTGTTTTGGAGGCTGTTGAAAAATACATCCAAGTAGATGTTATTTACACAGACTTTGCAAAAGCCTTTGTTAGAGTTGACCATGGCTGCCTAATTGATGCTCTATACAAGTCCGGGTTTGGCGAACCACTGTTGTCGTGATTCAAGTCCTATCTATCCGACCAAATTCAATGGGTTAAAGTATTCGGCTGTAAATCTTCCATCTCTAAAATCTCTTCTGGAGTTCCTCAGGGAGGACATCTATCCCCGATCTTGTTTTCTCTGTATGTAAATGGCATCAAAGGGGTTATCAAAAATTGTGAATTTCTTATGTTTGCTGATGACTTAAAACTTTTTAGGAAAATTGAAAACTTATCTGATTGCTCTGAGCTCCAGGATGACCTAAACAACATGGTTGCATGGTTTAATGATATTGGGTTGCAGTTAAATGTGAATAAATTTCATTCAATGTAATTTTTTAAACACCACTCCTCTATCAGTTATACGTATGCAATCAACGGTTCTAATGTGACGTCTGTGAGTAGTAAGAAAAATGTAGGTATTATTTTTAATACTAACCTGAATTTTCACTCTCATATTGAAATGTTATGTTGCAAAGCTTTAAAAACGCTTGGGTTCGTAATACGTATTTCGAAAGAGTTTAATCTATGTTCTTCTCTGAAAACAATCTATTGCTCATTGGTCCGTTCCTTATTAGATTATGCATCTGTCCTATGGGACCCTTATACGTTAGCGGATTCAATTAGAACGTTTTCAGAGACGATTCCTATCTTGCGCAGCTTTTATATTAAAGATAAAACATCCTCCCCATGACTACTCTATAGTTATGCAGGAACTAGGTCTCGTCTCATTAGCAGACAGAAGAGTTAACACCAACGTAGTGTTTTTGAAAAAACTAGTGGATGGTCGCTTTGATGCTCCCTCACTTCTTGCATTGGTCAATTTTAAGGTTCCTTCTCGCACTATTCGACACCATGTCCCATTCTTAGTTCCTACACACATTACCAATTATGGCAGAAATAATCCTATTGATCGCATGATGCGGCTGGTCAATGATGAGAGTACCATTTATCATAATATATTTTAATATTGTAAATTTTTTGTTCTACTTCACTATTACTATTTTATATTACCTATTATTATTATTACTACTATTATTGAATTATTATCATGTTTAAACTTATATTATGGTATCTTAATTTTTATTGTTCTGGGTCAAATTGGTGTAAAGGGCTTTGCCCGTAAATATATATGAATAAATAAATAATATATAAACATATTCGCTGTAATCGTTTCACGTCCGTTTACGATTAATATATTGTTTTGGTACAAGTTTATAGTATAACTTAACCCAATCGTCCTAACATATGCACATAATAAGCTGGCACTGGCCGCAGTACATAATACGTGTAGGTGATTTGCATGTGTAAAAGTGTAAACGCGAATCGTGCCGTCCATATACGTCCGTTATGTAACGCGTACGTACCAGTCCAATAAGACGACGGACGATTAAATTTTGTCCGTTTTGTATTCGAATCCATAAACCACGCGACAACGCGAAATCATAAAAGCGTAGAAAAAGAAACCATAACTCAAAAACAAACATTCTTCTTTTTTTTCCCAGACAAACACACACATATATATATATACAACGAGGTTAAATCATTTAACATTCTAAAACTGTTTAAACTTTTAACGGCGGGAAGAAATTTATAAGGGCAATTATATGGAAAGAAAAATGAAAAAACTAAGCGTATCATGTATACAGATATATATATAAATTAAATATAAACCAAATAAATCGTCATTAAAATAAATAGCAGCCAAGTAAAGTTTTTTGGCCATAAGAATTGAGTAAAACGCATAATTTAAAGTGAAAAACACTTAGGATAATTTCACATAAAATATATCTTTTTATACATATTTTTTGTGGTATTATTTGTATATTTATATAGTCTTCATTGATTATAATTGATATACTTACTTATGAATTTAAGTAATTATTCCTCGACAGACGAACACACCAGATATCAATTAAAATAATATAAACAAAACAGTTTCTACGATAAAATAAAAAACAATGACCATTATATAGTATATGTATTATGTACTACAATATTATTAATGTAAATGGTAGTATAATATATGCGTACAACAGTTTGAAAGGGCATCATGCACTTTAAAATCGATATGTCACGTAATTATTATTATTATTTTTTTTTCAATCGCGAACAATTTACCATTTAATATACATACAATAATGTGCATCATTACTTTCTTCAAAACAACCAAACTATACCACTCTATCTAATATTACTTTATTTCTATTTTCTTTTCTTTTCTCTCTCAGATGTTTTTTCTTTAACTATCTAAACCAACTTTTTCTCATAATTTTTAACTGTTTATGATGTATAATGTATAATTTAATATTAACACCACAAATATTGTTAGATAATAACCTTAGTTGTTGAGGTTTTTATTAAAAATAAAAAAAAGTGCATGGCAGGTACGCCGAACACGTCGATGTACGCGATTGACACACATTATTAATTTTTAAATCATATTATTATGATAAATATTGTAATATGTATATAATAATAATAATAATATGGGGTCGTAAAATAAAATCGACCATATCATATATATATAAAGTGCATTTATAATGAAAATATATATAGGTACAGCTTATGGTATTGACGTTGTTAAAAATGCAATAAAAGCGGAAAAATATAACCACTATTACGGCGTCGGACGGTTTGGAAATGAAAAATAGTTGTACTTTCCCCATCAGTCCAATTTTGCGAGGGGATTAGAGAGCAATCCTACTCACTACCCGCATAAAACTACTGAATTTCAACATACCAGTGCTAATGTAGCTTGTTAGAAACGTTTAGATGCGAATGACCCAAATGCCGTCGGTTGTTAAATATCGCATCTAGCAAATGGAAAATGATAATAATTCTAAAATTTGGATTATATTATACTCGTATATATATATATATATATATTTCAAACGAATGCAAAGCGGCGGACCACTCGAAATTATTTTATTATTTACTCCGTCAAAGTTTCATATCATGATATATGTTCACATCAATTAAAAAAAAAAAAAAACCCCCTGTTTTTTGTGATCATTCACTTATTACATTTTATTATAAAACAAAAACTTGTTTAAAATGTAAACGACCAAATCAAATGTCAACCACGGAATGTATAGAGGATACACGCTGGTATCCATGGATCATCATTATAGATTTTATTGTATATATGTATATATATTTTTTTAACTATAATAACTTCGAGTACTTGATATTTTAATTGGATATTATTACGTATATACATATGCCATATATACATTATTTAAATTACGACAAATATTATCTTGAACCTTTTATGATAAATTTACTGGTCTGTAAAAACATAGTAATATAACAGTCACTTAACGAAAAAAACAAGTATAAACAACCTCCGGTTTATTATTCCAGTAATCTGGTTAGGCCGGTTAGGGTAGGTGTTAGCTTAATAGTGTAATGGTTGCATAAAATTTTGCCTGTCAAATATGGCAATACATTTTGTCATTTTATTTGAAGTTTTTTTTTTATTGGCTCACATGGTCAATATTAATATAATTAATAATTTTTGTGAAGGGTCTAATATCCAGAGTTTTTTTTTTTGTTTTATTACCACAAGCACAAATCTCCTTGTAGGTATTGATGATATCTGTTTTGGCCACAAGACATAAATTATTATCATATTGTTTTAATTATCATATAGCGTGTAAGCGCAATTGCCACATTAAATAATCATTATTCTATTACATCGCTAGCGAGTACCGCCGCAAATGTAAAAATGTAAAATGATTACCTTTGTAAGTATATTATTTTTACTAAGTAAATTTTCATTATTATATTGACTACCAACATTGGCCAAATATTTTTTTTTTTTATATATATACAAATACATACTCGTGCGCGATTCACCACAATCGTTTTGACAGTAATTCTGAATTTTAATTTATTTTTTCATATTACTCATACTGTGTGAATTTTATTACGCTTAGAAATAGGTAAGTGGCTGCGGCTAGTATGTATTTTTACGAATTTTTACGAATTTATATGATTTATTTTTACTGCTAGCATCAATTATTATATTATTCATCTATTGATTATTCGGCAAAGCCAAAAAGGCTACACTTTCATTATATTTGTTATTTGTACCTATATGTTGCACTGAATTATTCTGCACACAAATTAAAATTATTCTACAACACGGCAACATTTCGTCATTTCGACAATTTTCAGTTACATTTTTTCTGGTCTTAAGTATATACACACAATCACACATATAGAACCACATAAGCAAACGATATTTGCACGGAAAATCCCACCACTATACATTGTTACTTTTGAGTTATTTTACAGAACACCAGTGAGTGTTGGTCGGCCGGCAGTAGCCATGTAAACCGACGCATTATTTTATCGAGGTGCCCGGGAGCGCGTAATAATATTTAATGTTACCTAACCTGTACAGCAGGTATCAGAAAACAATCTGACATCAAAAAATAAACTTATACGGTTCGAGTTAAATAACAGCGAGTTATTATTATTATATTCTACACATGTTACTTACTTTTTGCAACCTGCTCTATAGTGACAACTTTGTAGAAAAGCGAGCAAGCATACACTAGCTATAGCCCACCCTTATGTATACACATATGATTAATAAGGGGCGAACAAAAGTTGGATGTGACAAGTGAACCCTTTCCTTGAAAAATTAGAAGATAACATAATAAAGCGCTGAGCTAACTTGACCTGATGAGGAGTATATAGGCTACATAATAAAATATTCCAACCCCCAAATTCAATTTTTTTTCCTGTACTCATTTTCATACACGTATATGTTATAGATACCCCCAGTATTTGATTATGTTAGTTAATCGTTAATTTAAATAGATAGGTAAATCATTAGATTATATAAATTGCATTTAAAACCAATGGCATTAATGGGAATTTACTTTGTTGTAGATGTGTAAACAAAAAACATCTGTTTTCCAAGTGCAAAGGAATGCTAATGCGTTAATACGTATCTCTAGCAAAGTACATATAGTTTCCCTGTTTGATGGAGCAACTGATCAGATAACTATACTTCTTCGTTTTAATTATTTTAACATTTGCATTATGATTTATGATAGCATTGATAATTAACACGCATAATATGTACATATTATAGTTAGCACAACCAATAATAATGACTGAAAAGTGAGCCCTCGGGAGATTTCAAGTTATAACACTTAAAACTATTCGACCACGGCGTACAAATATAAATTATACATAGGAGAGAATGTAACTATCGTTTAAACAACATAATATGCGTTTAAAGTAATATCTACTTCTTTTTAGGTATAAATGTTGTTTTATAAGTTTCATACTTGACAATAATAAATTATTTAATGGATACAACATGTCGCATATCGAACTTCTATAGTTACATATAAATATATATATATATATATACATATCATATTAAACATAGTTAACTTTCACACAATCGTTTGAGTAAACGCGTTATCTGAAAATGTTACATAATAAATATATATATAAGAAATAGTTTTTTAGGGTTATTTTTTGTTTCAAGTATCAAGGGACTTCATCGGGGTCGTTACACACATAGATCATTTCCCACGGGAATTTGACCAGAGTTATGTTAGTATATATACGAATGCTGTACTTAATTAAACCAAAACGTCGGGGCGGACTTAGAACTCCGAAGTCTAGATTGAAGTTTTTTTTATCTATTTAAGAGCAACGCGACGTTATTCGACCATTTTCGCCATCTCCAGGGAAATGACTGGAAGAATATATATATATATATATATATATAGGATAACTGGAGTTTTAAGCCCTTTTCTTATTTTTTTTTTTACTAAACTAATTCCAACGTATTGCGTTTAAACACAATCACACACACACACACACACACACACAAACGTATAAATATACATAAATTTATTTATTTCATTTGAAAAATAATGACAAATCGTGAGTACACACGCTGCAGCAGCAGTTATATTGACCCGGGACAAATGAGACACCGCTGTAGCGCGAATAGAAAAACGTATGGTCGACTTTTTCCCTCGTTTTGTTTGAAAACGTGCTGGCCTTAACAAAACACTCGTGTTAACGAGACAAAAGTAGTGCTCGACAGTTGACACACCGCTAATAATGAAAATCCAAAAGTATACAATCCCGGTAATGATGCGAATAGTTTTCATTGCTCGAGCCGTACGTTGTTTAAACCGACTAGTCGAATATGTAGACACCATATAATATAATTCACTAGGATGGATATATTTATATAAACCTTAAGAGATTCATATTACAGGTAAGCTATTGTTAAATTCGGTGGACATACGTCGGATAAATCCAAGGAAAGTAAGAACTAAAATGCGAAATAATTGTTATCCTTGAAGGCGTGTAATATTATAAAACGGATTTGACAATATATTATGGTTTTACAATGCTCTTAGAAAAAAATGTATAATACATTTTTTGGCATTTTTTGTTGGTTATTACACATAACTATATACTTTAATTGTAAAATAAACAATTTGTTTTTGATTGTAATTTAATTATACCTACATCTTTATTGTCCATATACGCAACGTTGAGAAAAACAAATTACACCTAATAGGTGTACAATAATTGTTAGTAATTATTAATAAGAACATGAAAGTAAATAGAAAAACGAATTTTATTATAAAGTTAAACAAATAACGTAATGATGGAATAAATTTTAATTTTTATTCAATGTTTGTGTCTTTACGTTTAACACAATTAAAAAGTTACAATAAATATAGATTTAATTAAAGTCATCAATTAAACGAAAGTTTCGGTCCAGTTATAGAACTGGATAATAGCCAATAAAGTTTCAATATCAACAAGTGGAATGTCTTTATGTCATTGCACCTTTGAATCAAACATAAAAATACTATTTATTACTTTTGATTTTTGAAATATGATCAAAGTATGCGATAGTAAAAAATAAAAAATTTCCGTCAAACAAAAAAAATTAAATATTCATTAAATAATTATTAAAACAAAATATAGTACTAATTAGCATAATTAAGTTATGTCATGACATTTATAATAAAGCTCTTGATAAATTATACTAAGCGTGTCATAATGATCTAAATTAAAATGCATTTTCAAATAAAAAATTAAACTGTTAATAGGTACTTATTATGTCAACATATAATATTATAATAAAGATGATTTGCTGTTATTATTACTATGTACATTGTAATTTCATATTTATGCCATAATAAAATAATGCTGTACATAGATATTGTGTATTTAGGTAATGGCACCAACGTGCAAAATATTGTCCATATTTAAAATAAAAGCTACCTTTTTTTTTTCAAATTAAGTACAAAAACCTTCGTACCACATTGTATTTAAGAAATACTTCTACGACAACGCCATAACGACATATACTTGTGTAAAATAACAAGATTCTATAACTACCCAACTTAAGTTATATACATCGGTATTGATGGGTAGCAATATTTTTAAATAGCATACCAATCGATCGAAATGTATACACACACAATCAACTATCAAATTAACGAGTCAAACTGAATTAAACTTGGATCGTATACGAATAATACTTAACTATTTAATGCTGCCTATTATCCGTTTCTATCTGTATCGGTGTATTTCCTCGCAAAGTCTTATTACATCAATCAAAATTAGTAGGTATCATTTGGTTGGAGGTTACAGTGTTTTCCATTTCGATGGGATTCGTGTTAAAAGCTTCTGTATTGTTGTGTAGAATGTATAGGGGGGGACAAAAAAGAATCATTTTATTGTATGCGGCAAGACGAAATACGGTGACTATATGGCACGGAAATAAAATGCTACGCAGTAGTGCCGCTGTATACTCCTTTTGCTACATATCTGACAAATACTAGTTTTTCTTCTGCCATTCTTGACTGCATGCAGTTTGTAATCCTCTTATTTCGACGGTCAATAAATCCTTTACGCTTCAAACCGACCCCTTCGTTGCATCTATCCAGTGCTTTTTTTCCCGATACACACAATGTTAGGAATAAAAATCATGAGACTATATTCCACAAAACAACTGCACTTTTTCTACATGTATATGTATTTAGCGTCCGTATGTAGTTGAATCCTACAGACTGAGTACGCTATACGCGCACATGCTCAAACATATAATAAATCATTTTAAACCTATGTATATTAGGTATAAAAACGCTCGATGATCTGGCAGATATTTAGCAATAAGTATACAAACAACTATTAAGTAGAAAAAAATGGACATTTTTCCAACAAAAGCTACTACCAACAAATCAATAAAAAAGCGTAATAAGACATATATATTACAAATTCAATAATGAAAATAATATTAGACTTAAACTATACAACCAATAAAATAGTATATTACTATTTGAAAAATTGGTTGGATCATATGGTACAGTATAAGTTTTAGTATTTATTAAAACCTCACGTTCTAGAACACCATTAATAAGACAAGAGTTTGGATACCTTTCTAGTTTTTTTTTATATTTTCTATGATTATTTGAAGTAAATATCATTGTTATAACACTAAATTATAGATTCAAATAATAAATGTATATCATGAGGTTTACACAAGAATAAATGATAGCTTTTTGGAAATCTAAATTAAAAACTGCTTTCAGACAAGAGCATTTTCAAAAGGTCGAACATTGTTAAAAATATTTTATACACTAAAAGCAAAAAAAAAGTCGATAACAATTTTAATTCCTCTTGAAAATATCTTGTTCCCTCTTTTCTGCCACTTAAATATATAAAATGGTAAATTTATAATACATGCGTGTATACCTATATACAAGTATATATATATATATATATATACATTATATAATTCAAGCGATTTACTCAGATTTACCATAACTATGAGCAAGCATTTGTAGTGAGTTAATGGAATTTCTATTACTTCGATACAACCATTGAATCTTGCAAGGAATTATTTAGATGAACTCTTAATATTATATTATCAACTATCCAAATCGACTCTCTGGACATAAATAAATTTAATTATTTATCATTATTATTTTTGCTGTATATATATTACAAATTATCAAACTATACAAATACAATTTTCACTCACTGCTATATTCCATATGATGATGGTAAAAATATTTTAAAATTCTTTTAAGTAATTAACATGATAATTGATAACCAACATTAAACAAATATATAAACAATAGAAAAAAATGAAGGACATTTTTAAATTATTAATTTTTTAACTTGCCTACTCTATATAACTACAAACTATCATAATTTTTTAAATAAGTATTTTAAGTCTCAGGTATATGTAACAAAATCGGCAAATTGAACTACAACACAAGCACGTACATACAACAATAATATTATAGTGCACAATTTGACGAAAATAGCTTTAAAAACTCTAACATAATATATTAATAATAAAGAAACACTGTTTTTTCGACAAGTTAAAAAAGAGAGAAAATTACTCAGTTTGTACACATAAAATTTTTCACGTAATCAAAACTAAAAACGGATGGCTGCAAGTTACACACATTTCCATGGAAACGTAAGTTTGAATAATTAATTATAACACAGCCGATTTGAAACCATTTCCATATTATCAAAGTAAGAAGGAAAGAAATGTGTATAGCACGCGTTCGTTTATACATGTATAAACATGTATACCTATATAAATGTACGTCTGTGTGTGTGTGTGTGTATGGATAAAAAAATATAATATCGACAACCTATAGCAATAAAAACTAAATAGCGACACGACTACGAGAAAATATTATAATATCTCGTATTATTAGGGCTCATGCATTTGGTATAGCGAGCGAATATTTTAAACGTATACTCCTATATACTGAAATATGCGTATAGTACGCGCACTATGTGTACTTATGTACGTTCATATCATAAATTGAGAAAATTAACTGCCACTGTATGATGTACGAATAGTATACTATATAACATACTTATCTCTTGGATTCGAATAAAAAACAAGGAGAGTTGGAAAATAAAAAAACGCTCGTGCGAGGGAACGGGCGTAATCTCCTCTGCGTGATTCAACCATTATTGTGTTACCACGGTTGTACCGTCGAACCGCCTATATTCAACCGGCGTTTCTCTCGATATATTTAGTTAATATATGGAATACGTGCATAAGGCCAACATCATGAGTAATCTCTGTGCTACCCACGCCGTACGTATGAAAATACAAATATACACACGTAGGATACACTATATATACACGTATATAGATGGATGTAGGTACACACTCGGATTAACAATATTATTCCACCGCCCGCCCGCAACTCGTTACATCGTTATCCCGGCCCCAGCAACCCGCCACGGAAAAGTCTGCGAACACTCTACAATCGGTCGCCGGACGTTCAACGTAGAAATAATAATAATAATTCTTTGACTACGATAACTCTGCGTCGGAAGTTCTTTATTACCACTGCAACGAATTCAATATATCACGGTTATCGAAATAGGACGTACACGCCACCCAAAGTTTGGTTATGGTTTAACGCGAATATATATTATACCTATAGCTGTAGTAAGCGACGACGACCTGGTCGGACTTGACCTCGTTTGCATTTTTTTTTTTTTTACCGCTCTTAATATAAAAGTACAATGTTTTTCAATGTTTTCGGAGTTATGTTTGAGGGCATTTAAACACAACGCTTCAAAAGCATCGGGTTCTCGTAATATTTTAAAAAAATGCACGCTTGAGTGAACGTAAAAAGTAAAACATTGCAGTAAGAACGCAATTACATTTAACACCGAGTTCTATTGCTGCAAAAACCTCTGCGATTAAAATATAAAATTACGATATTTTTTTCTTTCACGCACACACGCATACGTTGAGTATAATACGTTGAGTATTCACCCGAGAAAGTAATATCAAGAATAGAATTTAATTTTAATTCTATGCCAAAGGATAATGTAATGATAATATATTTGTTTAAGATTTTTTTTCTCAATTAACATGACTCACAAAATGTAATATAATATAATATCTGTAATACATTTAGCAATTGTAGTAGATTTTTTTATGGAAACGTTATATTTACAGTACCTACAGCGATTAGTATATTTTCAATACGAATTTCACACTTATCTATAAATAAACAAAAATCATCACCTGCCAGAAAAATAGACGAGCGTTCGTTACTTTCGAGCGTGCTATATATAATACATACTTAAACCAAAATAAAAAAAAGTACCCTGGTAAAATGTACACGTATATTGTCATTTATTGATACAGTATTATCATAAAAAAAATACCAATTGAACGAAATTATAGAGCGCGAGTGATGTATATTACACCTGTACAATTATGTACACTATACGATCGAACGGCGGTTTATATATTTACTTTCTGTTGTCGTTCCAGTGTACAATATTATACAGAAATACTCGCGACTGGAATACAATCATATTTAAAAGATGGGTTGGTAGCAGTAGTACGCAACACACCTGAACAGACTCAATAGATCGCGTTCATACATCGTCGACTAACGAGAACCCGCAGCAAGTTTTAACGCCAATACGGATAGGATATATATATATATATATATACACATTGGCCATACGCTCGTTTGCATTGTCCGAAGAAAGGACGATTAAGAGAAAATATAAGCATTTCCTTCAATCCTTTGCAACTACACGTATACATAAATATACATGGGTTATGCGAGTGTTACTCATGTTTCTTCTTCGTTCAACCCCTTACACTATACTATACTTAACACCAAACCACGCGTATACAACTATACAAACCGCATTTAGGTTATATATGCGACACATGTATACATATATATTATATACACGCACATTCTGGCTTTTGACAAGTTTTTGGCTCAGACACTCCACGCGCTATACGGCTCATATATCACCGACAGCGCGGTAAGTGTACGGTATAGTATTAAAGTATAATAGTGTATATATATGATGATTATGATTATTATTATTATATTCGTGCACAGTCGGTCGACGGACGATCGTACTGACACTAGAAAAGGGACCGGAATAAGACGAAGGGCATACGAGAGCGAAGGGAAATGTGTTTTAAAAAATTCAAATCCTTCTGGACCGGAGAAGGACGGACGACGAGAAGACGGTATAGTGTACACACAATGAGAGAGAAAGAAAAAAGGAGAGAACGAGAGCTACAGAGGATGAGGTCCGTGAGCGTGGGCTCAGACGTAGGTCGCGCGGATAGAGGGATGAAACCGTGGTGCAGCGGGAACCGCGGGGGTGGCTGCGGATCGAATTCAAGCGCGGCGGCGGCAGTGGTACACGAGAACAGGTCTCTCTGTCTCGCTCTCGCTGTCGCTCGCTCTCTACGGCGGCGCGCACGTACACATAAGGTGTGTCCGAAAGGACCGGTAGCGGCGGCATCACGTTCGCCCGCTACCGCACCGTCGTCGATAACGGTCGTTATACACACATACACATATAAACTACGCATACGCCACCGCCGCCATCACCACCGTTACGGCCGCCGAAGTATAGTGTGTGCGTCACCCGCCCGTGCACCACACCGTACCCGTCGTCACTCTTCCGGTCTCACGCGCAAACTCACGTCTACGGTGGCCCGGCTGGCGTCCTCGCGTACGCCACGGCCACCGAGCCCGCCCGTCAGCGCCCCCAAACGGCGGCCGATTCGGCTGCGTGCCGACCGACCGGCTGGCTGGCTGGTTGACGGGGTTGGCTGGCGGACGGGGCGGGCACGGCCGTGTCCCTCCCACGTACACACATACTCGTTACACAGCAGCGGACCCGGGCCGGAGCGCAGGCGCGCGCACGCCGCGGCGAGCCCCGATCGATACTCGCGCGCGCGTTACACCCCGCCATCGCACCACCACCGTCTCTCCACCGATAACTGTAATTTTTTCCTCCACCCTTCAGCTATTTCCACCACCCCACCACCAAATCGCACAACTTTCTCCCGCCCGCCGCCGCAGCCGTTGCGAATTTTATACCTCGTCGCGGCCACAAACCACGAGCAATATATATATATATATATATTATAAAGCGCGCAAAAACAGTAGCGATCCATGCGTGTAACATACACACACACATACACACACACACGCTTGCACACACACACACATACACAAATACGTGTACACACTCACCTACTCACTCGCACAGAGTCACACACACGCACAGAAGCGTGTACACATCACACGCAGATACGTACACGCACTCACACACACATGCGTACACACGCACACAGGTACATACACTTATGCGTGCTGCGCTGTGACCGTGCGCTTAACAGGTGTCGCTTATACCACGACCATGGCGAGAACATAACAATCGTTGTACGCGGGCGCATCGCGCGAGCCCGTACAAAAAAAAAACAGGGTCGAAACAAAGTCGATTTCGCAACGAGCAAAACGTCAACGACGCGTTACATACATCATGCTATATGCACTATGCGTCGGATACAATACACACACGCGTATAAAAAGAATCGTACAGCACGTTGCACGCTTACGTGTGTACTAGACTACAGATAAATATACATATACTTTAACGGTGACCCTATATAGGTGCGCACATTTTGCGTGATTGAATATTTTCCATAATTCCCTTTTTGGATCTCTAGAAAAGGGGATTGGATGCTTCTATATGCATAGGGGATAGAGATAATTAAAATTATATTTTATAAAGTTCAATACACTACGCATATATAGATAATACTATACAATAGTGCGGACAATAGCCGCCACTGGTGCGTGTGTCGTGCATACAATTCGCTCCGATTATTTTCGTACATAATAGGCCTGTTGAAATCATTTTCAGGTATAACATAAATATTGTACGAACGAGTAAAGAGAAATATATAGCATTACATATAATTCTGCGAGATTGATTAAGTTTAATTGTTGTAATATTTTTATACAAAATATCGGCCCCGAAACAAGAAATCCATTGCGCCGGGCTAGGCTAGGAAGCGATCTCGACCAATCCATCCTATATGCCATAGTATATATAGTATAAGTATGCGTTAGTGTTTGTACACGACCGTGTGTGCCAGTGTGTGTACGGGTGAGAAGCACCGGACCATAATATATTATCGTTTCGTTTATCGCAGCCTGCGTTCGATGATTTTTTTTCCTAACTTTTACGCGCGCGCACAACGCGCAGGACGTGATTACTATACGATTATCATGTGGGGATGAATACAAGGGGAAAACGAGGTCCCGAAAACAAACGATTTACACAGTGAGTACACGTATGTATGTATGTATGTATATATATATATATATATATACGGATGCGACGAGCGAATGAACGCGTATTTATTTTAAACACCGCAATAATCCTTTGCACGAACCCAACAAGTATTCCGCACACAATAATGTATAGGTATACACGCGCAGTGAGGTTTTCGCGCGCGGACAGTTAACATTATATAGTTTACGATCACGGCGCGTAGCCAAACCGTTTTGCATGGGAATTTCAATAATCTTTTTACACTCCTCCGCCCACGTCTCCAATGTTTCGATCAATGTGCCACTTCCCGGTATTAAGAGACATTTGTAACCGAGCCGAGCGCTTGTCCCCGGGGCATGACGTTTTGATCAGTGTATTGACTACTCGAATATACGCGTCCAGTCTATATTTAAGCTCCGCCACTGCAATGCTCTGAACAAATGGTCACGCACATTAATAGAGCCACATCATACCCAGCAATAAATACATTTGACACAAATAAACTTACAGTTATGTATACGTCTATATTATATACAAGGAAGATAAATATACGTTTTTATAATATTAATTATATGGCAATTTAATTTCGGATACATATACCATAACGTCCATAACGTATACATACATATTTCATATGCATATTATATATATATATTATCTTAAAATTATACTTTCGAATATTTCCAAATTTTCAAGTGATAAATTTTAAATAAAACGTATACATTAATTGTACGGATTTCCGTGTAACAATGTGTGATCGGAACGTAAAACTCAAAACACCCGCATCGTTTCAATAAGTTTTCAAGACATTTCTTTGGAATCACCTATCTATTGTAACATGTATTGTATATAAAATATATATATATACAGTAGAAGAAAAATCTCGAAAAAATTAGATGTATATAATTAAAAACCAAGTTTTCGTTCATATTATTTTTTACAAACAGCAATATTCGTTTTAAATGTCTTTCTTGTGTATCGACAAACGCAATAATTATACAAATCTATTTAAACTAATACTTCTATTTGTATGCATGTAGTTTTCGATTAGATATTTTTTTATCGTTTAATAATATTGAGTTGAGTTATAAGTTTAAATATTGTGCCATGCGTGGTATATTGTTAACAATGGGTTGCAATAGATGGTCGTTATAACTTAAAATTAAAGATATAATTTAGAGACAATAACTTCAGAAGAACATCAGTATAAAAAAACATACATAAATATTATACATATTGATGTTATAATTATCAATAAATGACTAGGTATTTTATAAACATGTAGATTAATTTCAACCACTACAAAACAATTGTCAAATATTTGGTTATACAACAGTCATCAAAGACTATAAATATAAAACTTAAGATGAAGAAAATTAGTTTTAATATATTTTATAATTTTTCAAAACTATAGATACATATTTTACAAAAATACATATCTATAGATTATATTATATAATATACAATTATTTTGACGTGTTTCTAAGAAAATGTTTTTTTAAAAACTCTTTTAGTAATAAGCATATCACCATTGTATACCAGTCATTCAAGAACTTTAGTCCAAATTAGTATTTCTATAAATATCATAAAATACACTATTTAATAATATTAAAAAGAATCGAAAAAATTGATTCAAGAACTTTAGTCCAAATTAGTATTTCTATAAGTATTATAAAATACACTATTTAATAATATTAAAAATGATTATGAATTTAAGATGAAAACCTGAAAATAAAATGAAAATTAATCTAAAAAATCAATATACTTATATTACAATTGATTAAATCTCAAAAACAATAAATAAAAATATAATCTTATTAACTGTAGTGCAGACAATTAATATTAATAAGGTATGAAAAATTATTTGAAAATGTTATGATACTGAATGCACCAATGTCATTAAATTGCCTAGATAAAGCGCCGTTTACAAATAATGTAAATAGTATTATTTCTATAAATAAGCAATTATGAATTATAATATTTTACCGTAATTAACATAACTGGCCACTCAATTTATATTATCTTTTTCTAATACCACCAAATAAAATATTTTCATACTTTATGAAAAAGAAATTTAACCTTGATTTCATTAATTTAGTCAGTTTTTCTTAATATTGACAAAAAAACTTTAAGATTTGTATCAACTGTATACAATTTTTTATCGAATGGAAAAGTGTACTTTATGAGTAATATTATGGAATATTTTAGTGAAATATATACGTATAGGTACTTCTATTTATAACTAAATATTATACTAATTTTTACCGTATTTATGTGTAATTAAAATATAATAAACCAAAGAAAGTAAAAAATACTTAGGGAAATATAACAGATATTACAGTACTTAGATTAAAATAATTAAAGTATAAACAAAAGAATGAAATGCTTATTTGTAAATAAAAACAATAAAAGAAGATTCTACTTGGTAGTTGCTAAATATCTACTGTTAAAAGTTTTCTAAAACATATGCTTGTCAACAGATGTATTTCAGATACCTTAAAATAGACTATTTTTAGGATATTTGTCACAAAATTCAGTAACAAATGCGAAGGTCATAATGATAACAAAACACTTATTTTTTCCATAAATTTCAAAAGAACAATTGATAAATAAAACTTACAACACTGTAAAGTATTCATAGATAATATATTACAACAGATAAATATTTTTAGTAATTAGTTTATAATACTTATTGTATGTTTATAGATACTTTATGCAAGTATGTTTTTTAATAATTATAGTTATTCAAAAATAATAAAATTTTTATCTTCAAAGGTGAAGTATATTTTTAGTAGATCGTGACCAAAAAAAGTTTGGCCACCCCTGTATATACTATAACTATTATAGGTAGAGTGAAACCAGTTCTGCAGTGTCGTCCGTCGATGTGCACATACGTCCACCGCCGCACACACAATTAACAGCAATAACTGAACATGTTTACCCTGATAAACGGGTTCGTTCGTTATCTCTCGAGAAATCACTTGATTCGTCTTACCAGAATAAAATTAGTCGTCTTCCTTTTCGACAAAATTCGATTTAAATTTAAAGAAAGCCAAAATTTTTGTGTCACCAAAGCATTTTTCTTTCTTCCTATTATAGATGACGATCTCCCCGAAGTTTTTAGTCCTCCTTCTATAACATTCTCACCTACAGAAGAACCCGAGTCTACAGCGTCTCCACTAAACCAGTTCGATAAACAAAAAAATTATGAAGATGAGGAGGCAACCAAAAGATCACCATTGGTGATCTTTATATATTTATATATATGATATATTTATCATAAGTAATTCAACTAACTACATTAAGTTTGAAATGAAACATATTTCTCTTTTTGATGCTGACGATTTTTCGATTACCACAATAAAAAACTATTAATTGTCAAAACACGGAATTGCGTTGATTTCGCGAAACTTCATGAGTATAGCCCTACCTCGGGTTTATCGGCCCATACGTGGTTACACTGTCACACACATCCTCTAATCAAAGTGTATTTCCACAATTTACATAACATTCCCTCTGAGGATATGCACACATCCCTCTGCAATTCGGGCTTCTCTGTAAAATCTATGATAAACGCCCACCACCAAGTAAGCAAACTACCGCTACTAATATTCATCGTTAATCTAGATCTAAAATAATTCAATCAGAATGTTTGCTAACTTTTCTCCTTCCTTAACTCCAAAATAGTCGTTAAAAAACCACTCCGTAACCATTTTTCTCCCACAATCCAATAAATGCTAAATCCAAAAGCGTTATGATCACACTCTGAATGGGTCAAATTTGGTACTGAATACTACACCGCGTGAACTGCGTCAAATCACCGAAACTGCCAGTGAAGTGCGCCTTATGTTCTGGGGCAGGTTAAATTTTGTACTTAACATACCCTTTGATTTTTTTGTTTCCAATTTTTTTTAAGTAATTCTATTTTGTAAAAATTTGGGGGACAAAATCAAAAAAAGAGAAAAGTCTATCCAAAGTAGACTTAACGAAAAATGTAATCAGTTTTCAAGATTCTTATCACATTAATTGAACGATCAATACGTTGGAAATAAAAAACGTCTAAATTTATATGTTGCACGAGTGATAATAGAGACAGAATCATCGCTTATGATCTCCTTAGTATAATATATTATAATTTTTAAACTGTAATGTTTATCGCCAAAACTTTTTTTTAAAAGAAAATCAAACAAAAATATTCAATCAACCATATTATAAAGATATTTAAATCTTCTTCGACTCAAATCATATAACACGAAATTAATTGTAATAAATATTTAAATATAAACACATTTAACAGTGATCATTATAAAAAAAAATTGTATAGATATTATGTAACATTAGAGCCAAGGATAAAATTTACAAACATGAAGTGACATAGTGAAAAGTTGGCATTGTTAAACAATGAAGACTGAAGGTTTACTATAGAACTTTTAATTAAAATATTTTACAAGATATATGTGAATAATATATAATTATATACTATACTTTATCTTTCAACGTGAAATTATTATAATAATTTTAATAATTGTTATAATTTTTTGCATAATTTATTTTGAATGAATTTTTTTTTAACGGTACTTATTTCACAGTACATAAATATCTATGAACTTAAATTATATTTCTCCTATAAACTTTTATAGCTTGATTAAAAACTAAGTTAATAATGTCTAAGTTTTTAATTTAATAAAATAATCAAAGAAATTAGTATTATGATTAACAATAAATATTATTCTTATTTTTCCTTATCACAATTTTCCCAAATATTTGAGGTCATCAAGTACATAAATATTATTATTAGATATTTAGTTATAAATTACATAAGTAGACACATTGTTCATATGCCAAAAATATTACACAATTTTGAAAATTGAATACAATAGAATTAGAATAATAAGAATTAAATTTTTGGTTACATCAAATGTATTTTAATTTTAATTTTTTTAATATTATCTCAATTTTCTCCCCTTACTTTCAAATAAGATAGTTTTTGATATCCACTTAATAAACATAAGAATAAGAAAAATTATGTATAATATACTTAATTATGAAATTATAAAATATTTCATAATGATTTGTTTACCTCATAAACTATTTTAGAATTTGAGTAGACAAAGTTGTTTGATCAAAGAAAATAATTTCATTTTCAAATTCAATAAATATAATTTTAAAATATTCAAAAGCAGTGATTATGATGGTAAGCTTATTTTAAAAAGATAACAGTTAATTTTTTAACCATATTTGGGAAAATTCTGGTTGGATTATACTAAGCTGAATAAAGTTATAACATGAAACATGAATACAATAATTAGTACATCATTGCTATACTATAATACTACAGGCTTACAAAGAAGTTAACTAAGTAAGACAAATGCCGAAACCTCAGTCTTTATGTTCTTTAATAGGAATAGTTTTTTTAACCATTTAATATACATAAATTAAAAATAAACAAGAGCGATAATTAGTAGAAGAATCTTAAACATTATTGGAAAAATTATTCTTTTTTTTTTTATCTTATAATGCAATATGCTAATTTTTAAATTTGGTGCACTTATTATAAGATACATAATTTCTTAAAAAATTTACATTAATTCTAATAACTATAAAAAGTAGTCAACGCATATTTTATATTGTGTGAGATGAGGAATATTATCATTAAGAGTGAAATTTGTGTTTGAATTATAACTTAATTCGCAAATGCTCTCATTATGTAGGTGTCAAAGATAACAAAAACTTTCATATAGAATTTTATTAAAAATAAGATTGGGTTATTGATATTTAATGGTTATATTTTGATTTTTAAGAAATATTGTTTTCATAGTTCACAATCCATAAAAAAAAATCTAGTTAGAATAATTTTTATAAGTAACATTACAATCGTAATATAAACAGTCAAATACAAATTATAAAACGTATAGTCTTAGCGTAATTCAAACAGGTGTTTTCACTAAATTCGCAGAATCGCACTAACGATTAATCGACTAAGTAATATAACTATATTGGTAGTCATAAATGCAAAATCTATAAAAGGATAATAGTTCAACAGGTCTTGTAATATTTTGATTAATAACAAACGAATGTCGTATAGTTAAACACAATAGACATATTACAATACTAAAAACTGTAATATATATACTATATGTCACAGTAAAAAAAAAAAAATATTTATGAAAAGCTATTTTTGTTTTTAATGTCATTGTTAATTTTTTAATTCAACACAAAATACAATTACAGGAATAACTCAGCATTTATATTATTATATGTAGTGCACTAGCGCTATCTAGAAATAAATTATATAAACTAAAATGTGCTTGTTTTATTTTACAATTTTTTATGTATATTTTAACGAAGATAAAACGAGCTAAAAATTTTATAGCTAATATATTATAGTAATCTAATCTATAAAAAAAAGTTTAACACTCACCATTTTTCTCTATTGTGTTGACTAATGACGCACATCATCATTCTATAAAAAAAATGTATTAAATTGATATCAATATTGATGATTTTATAAGGATGCATTATAATTTATGACGATTGAAATTAAAAATCATTTTACACACAATCTAGATAGAATAAAATATCCATTAATTTATATATACAGCATTATGACTGCCAGAAATTAAAAATGATGGTATATGTATAGTTTTTAGAATTTAAATTTTTAAAGTAAAACATAAATTAATTACCATAAAAACATAAACCAATTTAATAAGGTAAAACACAAAGTAATTTATAATGATGCATTGATGCAAATATGTAATCATTATTTTGTCAATGATAAAGTCTCCAAAACAACAAAAAATACATGTATACACATATAAAATTTGGAGTGGCTACTTACTAATTTATAAAAGTAAGTAAAGCACTTATTTAGAAAACCGATCAGTTATTTAAAATATAACAATTTTACTAACCACATGACATTACTTGTTCAGAATGATTAATCATAAAATAAAAATGGTTGCATGCAAGTTTTTGTAAAAATAACTTAAATGTGTTCATCTTGATTATAATTTAAAAAGAAACAACATTTAAAATGTTACTTTTAACTAATATTTTACTTAATCTACTTATTGAACATAGTACATGTAACTTAAACTTGTCTAGATAATTAAATCAAGGTAGGTAAGTTATTACAGTTATTATAGTTAATTCAATTACTAATATTGAGTTAAATGCACAAACATTTTTTCAATACTGGTAACAATGCATTTATAACTATATAACTGGTTGCAATCAGTAGTGACATTATTTTATATCCTTTAAAATAAATAATATTAAAACAAAAGCATTATTTATAATAACTCAACAGGCTCTATTTAATAAATTATTAATATATTTTAAAGGTTAAAAGATTTAGAATATGAGACTTTAAGTTCAATGTATCTGGATATATGGAAAAAGTTCTAACTATTAAGTTAAAGAATGGTCAGAATAAACTATGCAGTTAAATTTCCAGAAGGTCACCCCTCCAAGAACATGGAGTCATAGAAATGCCATCAACTCAGCATTTAGATGAGCAGTTCATGTGGCCATTACCATATTATGGATCTCTTAAGTAATTGTTCTTAGAAATATATACAAAAATATGTATAATATATATAGGTATAAATTGTTTTGTCTGTATAAAATAAAGTTGAAATTGAATTGCTCATAATTCACATTAGTAGGGATTGTTGGAACAAAAACCTGTTCAGTAGTTTAATATTCAAATAAAAGCAATATTTTTTTTTCATTTTTCTATTACCACCAGGTATTTAATATTTATGGGTAATTTGTATATTAACATATACTAAATTTGCCATGCAATGTAACTACTAGTACACCTGTCCTGTAGATGTGTAAATCGGTCTAGTCATGCTGTAATGCCAACTGTATAAACAAACAGTTTGTGGGAGCTTAGTATTTACATTTTGTACATTTCTCGAGACTCTTCATGTAACAAAACATAGAAGTGTTAGAAGGAGAAATACTCAAATTTTTTATACAATTATGCAAGGACATTGATATATTCTTTAGAAAACTGGTATTTTGCCATTGAAGCATCTGAGATTGGAGTTGTATAGATCATGACAACTGGCTGTTGATAGGTGATGCTTAAAATATAAATACATATAATCTTAAAGTGCTATTGGCAAGAATATTACTGTATACCTATTAGAATATCATGAGTATAATTAGCAATATATAAATTGTATCGATTGGTGCCAATATCCAAAGCTTCTGAAGACAGCTACTTCTAAAACCATTAAAAGACAAATAATGATGCAAACACAAATTACACATTATTTATTTGATTGATTACACTGTTAGAAGCAAATAATGATATATTATTTACATAAAGCACTAATCATTCATGAAGTAATGTTATCAAAATTCAAGATACAAATACTTACATTTTGTTTAAAATTGTTGGTTTCCTTTAGTTTAGATGGAAATAGCAGGAATAACAATTGAAACATCAATTGAATGATGTCACAATTTATTTACAAAACAAGTAGGTATCAATTAACAATAATAGTTCTACAGCTAATAAGTTTACACAGTTTACTTAATATTTATGCAATACATTTATGATAAAATACATGAATTACTTAGAAATAATTTATAGACGGGTAAAGTGAATATCTAATATTATACTACCTACTTATACAAGGTAACTCTAATGGATTGTTAAGTGTGTATAATTAATGATATGCCTATGGTATGTTTCAACTGCTCTGATGCGCTAGTACAAGTAAACCAGTGGGAAACCACAGATGTATTCACGATATACCTATTCTTTGGGCTAAACTTGATTGCCTTAATCAGACATCCGTGGATGCAGAGGCTGCAAGAACGATGAAAAAGTGACTAAGTGTTCCGATCAATAAAACCCAGTTCAGTGAACATCAGCAAGCCGAATATCAACCGCTGTGGGTCACAAAACGAGGGAGGTTGGAGTGTCTGAATTGGGGAAGGGCTACACCACCGGAGCCCGGAACGGGAGAGGGATTACCGTGGAAGGCTGTAGGCGTAGAGAGGCGAACTTGGAGATACTGGAAGGTGTCCGGCGGTCGTGGAAGAGAGCTGCCTGCGGCGCTGGCGGGTGACGGGAAGTGTGAAGCAGAGAAGCGACCGGGAAACGAAAAAAGCGGAAAGCGCGGAGACGACGGACGACGGGTAACGCGCGCGTGCGGCGTGCGTATGTTTTGATTTCAATTCGAGTTCCGACTACGAGTACAAGCACCACTACAACTGGTGGCAACTGGCAAACGAATTACGAAAGAGTCTCGACGCGAATCGCAAACCGTTATCACAATACGCGCACTGAACGGGCGGCGGGTGATTAAAAAACGGCGAACCAAAACAAATGCGCACGGTGTGTTCGTCCCCTTCCCGACGGCACGGTGTTGTTGCGGCGGAGAGGTGACCGTAGTATCAGCCGTCCGATAACGGTGCGGGGCGACCGCGCGCGGGGGTACGAGCCGCAATGAGCGGGGGGCGCAGTGCCGGCAGCGGTTGCGGTATCGTCCGGGTTTAAAAATAAATCGCCCGTGGCTAACGATATTTTCGTCGCTTACATTTTCGACCCTCTCGGTCTCTTGTTTCTTTCTCTTTCCCGTCGTCCGAGTCGGAGTCTCGGAATATTATTAATTTTATTCCCCGCCGTCGTCGGTCTGGGGACATTAGCTCGCCCGTCGCATATTATTCAAACGCGCGACCGTGGAATTTCACGTGTATGTACTTAGATATATGTGATAGTATATTATGTATACTTTTTTTTTTTCCCCCATTCGTTTTCTTCTATACAGCCACAACGGCCGCGGCTCCGGCTACCGGCTGCTGCGGTGTTGCGCGCGCGCGTACACTCGGGTACTCGGCAGCTGCTGCTCTCGCCTAATCCGACGGCCGACGGCCGACGACCGTTGTACACGCGTAGTGTTTCGCGTCCGGTCGCCGCCGCCGCGTTCCGTGACTACGACATCCGTTTATCACGCGCGTCGTCGTCGTCCTTCTCACTCCACTCGCCCCGTTTCCTGTATATCCCCCCTCCGCGCTCGTACGATATTGTGTGATACGGACAAACGTGTTTACATTCGGATGCGATTCGTATTGCGGGATTGCCGCGATTACGTTAACACGTTCACGATTATCGCATGACGTCGTACACATAGTTACGTATATTCTAAGTTTGTCAACAGTTCGCGTACTCGCTGACGGAGTAAAAAATAAATAAAAATCTTCGAATAACAACAGTGGCACGCGGGCGAACAGCTGTTTTCTGATAACAGTCTCACCGCCGGCACCCGTTTGTTTACGATTCTGGATTTATATCCCATCCCAGCGTTTTCGTCTCCCTCTAGCCCCGCGACATAAGTATTTCCCCCCCCCAATATTGTTTCAACCCCTGCCAGATGCGGCACATTATTGTATTTTGATCTGCGCACGCACCATCGACGACCGTGTGATGTCCGGCAACGACGATAACCCGTGCTCCATAAGTACGACCGGCGAAACGCCGTTGGAACAACCACAACAACTACAACCGACTAGTAAGTGAATCGACCAGTTTGTGTTGCACCATCCGACCGTTGGGACGAGGCCATCTGCAATAACGCGAGATCGCGTGCGCAAAATAAATTACGTGCAATCGGTTTTTCGCCGACTGACCCGTCCGGTTTTGGCAATAATCATGACGTCTAGTTTTATTGCTCATCACGCAAATGATAAAACGGCCCAACCGGTTAAACACGTATTCGTATACCAATTCTTAAAATAAATTGTCATTGTATTCATTTATAAACCTCTGTTGCCAACAGACCAGAACAGTGGCATAGGTTCAAGGTTCTTCTTCTGGTTAATATAATGACCGAATTGGTAAATTTTGTAAAACATACTTTTAAAGTCTGTACCACAGATTATATAAATACATATTTCATATAATCTGTGTCTGTATCGTGATGGCACACATCCCCTACTTATTTGCTTTTGTATTATACTGGTTTCTATTTTTAAGTTAAAACTTACTTTTCCGTGTACCCACAATGGTATTTTTAAGACAGTCTACCTGTCTACATACTGTGAAATTTAAATATAAATTTTCTCTTGGATTTTCCCTTCAATAAGATGATTAAAAATTTAGCAATTAATGTTTGATAGATATTTCATTAAATTATTGATATGAATGCAAGATATAGCTTTTTAAAAATATGTCTAAAATTATAATGCATTTGTTTGTATTTGTGTTAGATTTCTATGGTTCATGATCTTTTATTGTTATCAATTTGATGTATGTATGATAATATTGATAACCTTGCCTATTTTTAAAAGTCTTTTTGGCTATTTATGAAAATAATTAAAATCCAAAGAAATGTATATATATAGGGAATATTTTTATTTTTGATTAATATTATTTCCATTCAGTTATTAAAATGTACCTATTTAATGTAGTCAAATTAAATTTTACATATCATAATTATATGAAACACTGAGTGAACTCATGTAGTTTTTATACTCATTATAAATTATCTATAGTTATAATATAAATAAAGCCCGAAACAAAATCTGTAAAATGTTTCCATAATTATTATTAAAACCAAAAATAAAACCCATATTATCAAAAGTAAAAGAAATAGAATAAAGTAATTTTACATTCAAATTTCAAATCATTTTACAATGTTATAATTTTATTTATCTGTAGTTTTTTTTTTATTGCCAAACATGTTAGGAACTGTTGTAACTCTAAGAATATAATATTTAGTGATAATACATTTTACCTTTTATACTATTTAGTAGTAATAAATTATTACAGTTTTATTTACTTAGAGAAAATTTACATTGATTTATACAAACTTTTCATTAAATAACAAATTTTAACAGTTTTGATATTTTTAAATTTTCTTCATTAAAGAAATAGTTGTTTGGTACCTAATTCAAATTATTAAAACCTTATTTTTAGTACTCTACAATTCAAACTGTGATCACAACATGTGTGACTTCTGCTCCTTATGTACTTTTAGAAAATTTATAATTAATGAGTGTTATTGTTGTGAAACAAAATTTATTTACTTACGTCTTAAAATTTACTGTACAAATTTTATGTTTTTGCAGGTTCTAGAACATCAGCTGATAAATGTTTTGATATTCTTTTACATGAATACTTATGCTTGGAGCTGGGAAAGAGTAAAAAAGATATATTCAACTTTGTGCATCTAGGCCAATCAATGACAGTTGATAACATCAATAGTAAGTTATTGATTTAAAAGTTTAACCATCATTATAACCTACCCTAAAATGGCTACACCAAAACCTAAACTTAGTGGTTGTAAACATTTTGTTGAACAAAAGAATGAGGAATTGATGAGTAATTATCGCATTATTTATTCAACCTTTATATCCTGTCTATATGATAGTTCAAAAATAGCTAAAAAGAAACTAGCTGTATGTCATGATTGTGAATTTGAAGGTGCTCGATTATCATCATGTTTATCGTGTGTGTATTTTGCATGTCCTACACACTTAAAAGAACATTTCAAGAATACTCAACATAGTTTTGGTATAAATTTGATTACTGGACATTTATTCTGTTGTCATTGTGATGATTATATTTATGAAATAGAAACATTGTCCATAGCAAACGAATTTGATTCAGAGATTTATAATTTTAAGAAATATCGAGAATTTATATCTATGGAATATATTGAATTAATTCAATCGGGTAATAATGTTGCATATGAGAATAATACACCAATTCCTGGATTTGTTAACTTGGGTAATACTTGTTTTTTAAACAGTGTACTACAGGTATTAATGCATACACCTATGTTGCGAAATTATATTCTTTCTGATCAACATGTATGTCCCTTTGTAACTGAACCTAGCCAATGTATTATATGTGAAATTAGTCGAATTTATCAACAAGCCTATGCATTGAAAGTTAGTGTGATTAGTTTGCATAATTTATTAATGATATTTTGGGATAACACTTGGTACATGGCATCAGCCTTACAACAGGATGCGCATGAATGTTTCATTGCCATATTGGATATCATACACAACCAAGCAATAATAAAGAATGAGAATGATAAAGATATAAAACATTTAGAAAACTGTCAGTGCATTATTCATCAAATATTCAAAGGTGTCCAGCAAAGTGATATAATTTGCCAGAAATGTAATAATGTATCATCTAAAATTGATATCATCAATGACATTCCTATATTCTTTTCGATGGATGAAAAAGGAAAATATCCGACAAACTTAACACTTATGGCATGCTTGGAGCAATTTGGCCAAATTGAGTTTTTAAATGATTTAGATTGCACAAACTGCCAAACAAAACAGTTTTCATCTAAACAACTTACTTTAAAACATTTGCCAATGGTGTTATGTTTTATTTTAAAAAGATTTGGGCAGGCATCAGACAGTATGTCTAATAAAATTACTACAGTTGTTGAATTCCCAGAAACATTAAATATGGCTAAATTTATGAAGAAAAATACTCAGACTGACAATAATTTCATAAATGAGTGTTTTCGTACTTATGAAACCATCTATAAATTGTACGCTGTGATTTGCCATGAAGGTCTACTGAATGGAGGGCATTATTTATCCTACATACGACACAGAGGCAATTGGTATCAATGCAATGACAATATTGTTAGATCCGTACAATTTGAAGACATATTGAGAAGTCCAGCATATCTATTGTTCTATCATAAAGAGTTCTTAAATTACTATTCATAAATTATGCATGAAATATGTAAATAAATAAAAAAATAATGTATTTTTAAATTAAGTATATTAAGAATACTTAGGTTTTAAGTGTATAAAATATTGATTATTTTCATTGACATTTATATGTTCATTTTAAATTAATTTAAGCTTTTTTTTTTACTTTAGGAAATGACTAAATTTTATTTTTTTCTACTGCTGATTATTATTATTATTAATATAATTAAATTTGGTCTCAATTTTTTGATGTATCATTAATTATAATATCATTTGTATTTTTTTCAAATTAAACCATGTGATATATATTTTTCTGTGATAATTTATCATTTTTTCTATTACTTTTATAATGAAGCTTTATTGTTGGCTATGGAAGTGCATATAATGCATTCAAAAGTATATTTAGGAATATGGTATTAACTTTTTTCCTCTACATTTATTGTATTTGAATGCATTATTACTCACTGCTATATCAAGCAATATCATGGCCTATTGGTATCTGTGTATTTTAATATCAATGTTTATACTTTTTTTATTATTTCTATTGAGTATACCATAGAACAAATTATATTTTTAAGGTGGATTTATCAATAGTATATAATAAGAAGTATCCGTCAACAATTAACGGTTTAATAGAATCTAGATTACTTTGTATACATTTATAGTTTTAATAAAATTATGACAATGGTTTATTGTTCCATAAAAATAATTTTTTATTATAATTTTTTTACATTATTATTATTTAATTAATTTTTTGTAGTTAAAAACTTTTTGTGATTATGAATTATAACATATTTCATTTATTGTTGTTTCTGTATCCAAAAATGATCTTATTTGATTTTTAAAAATTAAGTCTGAACAAGTTTTTAGCAAAAAAAAAAAAATCAAGTTTAGTTTTAAATGTATATAATAGTCTTATATATCTTATGTATTTAAAACAATTTCAAAATTAATACAATATAAAATTTCATTGTTAAAGAAAAGTAATTTTTGAAATCTTTGCTATAGCTATGTAATTTTAATAATCATTATGTAATAGAAAAACTGAAATATGTATTAAACCCTAAATAAACATTCTACATAACACATGTTTTTTGTTTTATAATTCATAATATATTTTGATGCTCTTGTCGTTTATATGTTGTATTTATAAACATAATTATAAAAAATTATCGTAATGCTACTAATTAGAGATAAGTTATTAAATATATTATGTGATATAGATACCATATTATTTGAACGCTCAACAAAATTATAGAACATAAAACAAAGCTTAAATAAACTATATAATTAATTTAATGTAGTCTTATACTCTTAAGATATGTGTTTCGTGTTGTGACTATATTACTATGATATAATTATACAATACCCAATAAATAAAATTGTTTTGATATGTATGTATACAATTTATTTATTAGGTAATTCATTAAAATCCTATGTCAATAGTGTAATTATGGTAGGATTGAAAGGATTCTAAGTATCATTCCTTTTTAACATATTTAATTTAATTTTTCAATAAACCATGATTGTTTTATTAATAAATTGATATGAATAAGTTAGCAACTTATATTATGTTAAAATATAAATGATTATATTTTTACATTTCCATTATATATGTGGGGCGAGAAGAAATAACTAAAAATTAGTTTGTTGTATAAATTTTTTTTATTTCCACTACAATGCATCCCCTTTAAGTTCTAATCATGCCATTGAATTATTTCCTTTTATAATATGCAATGACTTGTTAAGTAATATTCAAGCTGGTCATCTTATGGTTATTAATTCCTTTTTCATTAGTTATGATAATTTAATATAAATATTTCAATGTTAATGCATTTGTTATTATTAATTTCTACAAAAAGCTACATGGTTAATTTTTATATAATGGGTTGCAACTTTACATTATTTTTATTAAATGGTAGTCATCTATAATTTTCCACTTAAGTATACAGTGTGATTTGTGATTTTTTATCAACATCCAACATAAAATCGGGCCTAGGTACTTAATGAATCACTTTATTATATTATATATTGGCTATTGCCATGTGTATATAACATGATTGTGTAATTCTAATTATTTAGTGTTAATGTTTTTTAGACACCACAAAACTACTTAACACAATCTTACATGCTAAAGTAATAAACACACAGTTGGAAGCAAATTTTTCATTAGCATGTTTGGGCTTAAATGATGGTCAAGTGTTATTCTCATCTCCAAAGATCGAAAACAAACCAGAGGAAAAGAACAATGACACATTGTTGTCTGTTGGTCCATTAATTTTACAATCATCAGAACTAGAAGAATCTAATTTCAAAGATCAATTTTTTGTCACAAGAAGTTCATTTCAAGTAAATAATCAGAAATACAGTGAAAACTTTCTTTAGACGGAATGACTGGGAAACTAAAGAATATTATATTTAAAAAAAAAAAAAAACCTCATTTGTCTCACATATAATACCTACTATTCTACTCAGTAGGTGTGATGGGTATAAAATATACTGTAAAATGTTAATGACATTTTAATCAATGATGAATTATTAAATAATAATCTATCATTAGTCCGTCTGAGACAGGTTTCACTATGTAGTGATGGTAAAATACCATGTTATGTCAGAATTATAACTAGTTTTGTCTTCATTCTCAGATCATATGCTCTCATTTGATGCAAGAATATGGAAAGAGTATGAATTACAAAAGGACCGAAATCGATGTTGAAAAGCAATTATTGGTTACTTTGACTTATTTAGGAACTGTACAGAGTTACAAGTACATATTAATATACATAGCAATATAATTATTGTATATGTAAATAAAATATTTTTAATACTATTTAATTTATACAACGTTTAGGGACATTGGGTCAAAGTTTAGTATTGCCATCAGTACGGCTCACAAGTGTGTCAATGATGTCACAAATACATTGTTCAAAAGGATGAGTGAACTTATCTATTGGCCAATAGATCACCAAGCTGATATTGAAATACAAGCGTTTAATGAAATGCCTGGGAACCGATTTCCGGGTATACTTGGTGTTATTGGGACAGTAGACTTGAAAAAAACTTGTACTGCCAACCCATCTAAAAAAACTAAAAGTGGATCTTCTATAGCGATTCAGGTAAATTAACATAGTATAAATATGCTTATCAGATGTTTGTATTTGGATTTTTAATTTACTTTATTCAGTGTGTGTGCAACAGCAAGTACCAGTTTTATAACGTCTTCACGAGCTATTTGCTTAAATCTTCTGTCACTACATCGACGTTCTTAGAGAGTCCACTAGCTGAAGTGATCCTCAATGATCCAGACACACTATTTCCAAATAATAGCACTCATATTATTGGACCTTGCTGTTATCCTCTATTACCCAATCTAATGACCCCGTTTTCAGACGATATTTACAATACAGAGTCCCAAAATTTATACAATGATGTTATAAAGGTACCATTGAATATCATTAAGTTAACATTTGGCAAACTCTTAGGGCGATTCAAAAGACTAATGTATGTATCAGAGTCCATATCTTAAGTATAATAATATATGTGCTTAACCATTTGTATCTTTTATGATATACAGGTGCTTGGACTTATGGGGACAAGAAAAGTTTGCCATACTCATATTTGCAGCTTGTTGTTTACACAATTTATGTTTGGGTAATGACGACGATGTTGATTATCCACCGTATGAGTGTTGTACGTTTAAGTGTGATTATTATGATGAGTTTAGTGTACGAAAGCGTCGTGAAATATGCAACAAACTAAGTTTTTGAATTTTCCAAATCATTACTTTGAGAGTATGTCATATTAAGTATTAACTATGGAAAGTAAATAAAATTGAAACTAATTATAAATAAATGTTTATATACAAGAGAGAATAAATTAATTGTTTTTAACAAGAATAGTAATAATTATTATTAAGTGTGGGGAAGTCTTGAAACCAACTGTTCCAACAGTGTCAATTTCTGAGTTTCTAATTCATTTGATCTCTTCAGAGCTTCCAGTGTTTGCTGTTGAAACTCTCTAAACTCTTTTCCTCTTTTGTCCAGATTTTCTTCCATTTCTTTTAACCTAGGAACATAAAAAAAAATACTATAAGCAAATTCATTCATTTATAAGCTTCCATTCATTACCTTTGGTCAAATTCCTTATTTCTTAAAATAAACACTTCTTTTAATTCAGCAATTACTTCAGGTTTAATAGAACAACAAGGTTTTGAATTTTGTTCATCCAACTCATCATTTTGATTTTTTAGGTTATTTAAATCACAGTGAAGTGTATCATTATCTTTTGGATTTTTATATTTTTGGATTTCTTAAGTTCAGAAACATAAAATTATAACAATATTTGTCATCCAATTACTATTTTCTAATATTACCTTTGAATACTGAATCAATTTTATTATAGTACACCCAAACCACTCTTGAATTACCCTTGGAGGAGCGCATTCTGATTTTGTTTTTGTTATAACGATTTTTTAATGTACGCCACTTATTATCACAAGCTCTGGGGGAGTAATTAAAACCTTTTTGAGCCATATCTCCTGATATTTTTTCCCAAATTAAAACTTTTTCACCAGTGGCTGCTTTCATAAATTTATCTTTATGTTGATCAAAACAATCAATCAAGCACATAGTTGAGTCCATGCTCCAGGTAACTAAAGATATAAAGGTACGAATCTATTTATTTATAGTTAATTTAACACAACCAACTATACCGAGTTTGCCAAAAAAAGAACACAACTCGTTTGGGCATGGAAATGAACCAGCTCCACTGTGTCGAAGTAAAAATCTCCCAGAACATGACAATGACTGGTAAAATTATAGGTGGTACTTAAGCTGGAATAATGGTGAGCATGTGCAGCAATTGACGTCCAGTTGCGTTCTCTCAGCGAACTCAGTATAGTATCTGAAGATTATAATACAATATCTTACTAGTTTCAGCAGGTACGCCAAGTATTCTATCTAAATCATGATAATATTGCCATTTCACACAATTAACTCCCAATTTTTTGTATTTTTCTTTTCTTTTAAAATAATTTGCTTTTAAAAGACGCCATTTACGATCACATACTAAACCAGAATAATTGTGACCTCTTTGACGCAACTGATCACTAATTTCATTCCACAGTGCACGTTTTTTTCCTTGGGCAGTCACCAAGAAACGTGCACGGTAAAGACCCCATAACTCAATTAAACATTTAGTAGCTGCTTCTGTCCAAATCTCTGGGCCTAAACACATACATATTTTTAAGATTATATAACCACTATAAATGATGTTATTTAAGTTACATATAACAATTAAGTTCTTCTTTTAATGAATTACCTGTACTATCTTCATTATTTTCATTTTCAATAATACTAAGATCTGTTGTTTGAAAACTACTATCATAATCATAATCTTCTTTTTTTACTTCATTTGCATCAATTACAGATAATGTGATAATATTACTTTGTTCGGATGCTACATAAAACATTAATACAAGTTATTAAAATATGTTTTAATTTAATATAAAATAATAGTCTACTTACTTTCTTCAGTCGAAGTTTTTAAAATATTTTCCATATCATTAAAATAAAACCATTTAATATGTTCTACTCCATATTTCAAAGCTCTTAGTTTATTCTTTTTAAAAGTCATCTTTAAATTACGCCATTTATCATTACATGCACTGGCCAAGTATTGGTATCCCAACTGTGAAAATTGTTGTGAAATTTCTTCCCACAAAAAATGTTTTCCACCTTGATTAACCGTTGAAAATTTACTTCTGTATTTACCATACAGTCTAATTAGTTCCCGGGTTGAATCAATAGTCCATTTATCAACATCTTTTTCAATAACTAAATTATAAAAATCAATATCATATAACATTGATATGTTTCAACAATTAAAATTATATTTACTAGCTGCTGTATTAGCAGTTGGATACTCTTCAATATTAGAAATACTATATTCTTCAACACATTCTTTCGAATCATTTCCTTCTTTCAAATCTGTAAAAATAGTGAATTGTGAAATAATAAAGTTAATCAATTATTATATTATATTTGTTGTACCAGAAATTTCAAACGGAATGTCGTTTATCGCCTTCTCCATATGACAGTAAAAAGGCCAAATATTTTTTGGTTTGAAACCATCTTTTTTAGTATAACGAGTTTTATAATACATATAAACTTTTTTAAGATCACGCCATTTTGTTTCACAAGCAAGTGCATCAAAATAATAGCCGTAATCAACCATACGTTCAGATACATTTTGCCATAATTCTTTCTTCTTCTTATCTGGACAGTTGGCAAACTGTTCTCTCAATTGACTCCAGCAATAAATTAAATAACGTGTTCCATTATTACTCCATGTGTCTAAAAAAATAAATAAAAATATACCAAACATTTTTATGTCCTTTAATTTATTGAGAAATATTTATTATGTTAGGACTATTAGGAGCAACTTACGGTTCGATCGTTCAGTGTTTATATCAGTTTCATAGATTTCTTGAACTTCATTATTTTCATATTCTTCAAAGTTATTTCCTTCTTGACCATTTAATACAACTAAAATTAAATATAATAGATAAAAAAACTATACTTTTGTCTTAATTTTATCATTGCTGTTTGTCAATAAAAAATTACCTGGTTCATAATCATTGCTTAACATGGTATCTTCAGCGATATTTAAAGGTTGGTAATCTGACTCATTATTGACCATATTTACATAAGAATGTTGAAGTAAATCAGTTGATCTATTTGATATAAATATTTATTTAATATATTATATTATATATTTATATAATATTTATTTAATAGGTATCTAAAAGTGCAATCAATTAACTTTCACATAGGTAATTATTTATAAAAATAATTGTAGAATTTTGTAAAATTCTTAAGTATTATACTTATATTGTTTAAACATAAATAATTTAATACATTTGATACGATTCTATAATTCTAAAAAAAAAAAATGTAGTCAGCATGTGTAGAAAAGAAAAATTACGAACAAATATCAATTTCATTTAAACTTTACCAAATTATGGAATATACTTATATTCGAATTTTGATTATATTATATAAAATAAATACTTATTGCAATTATTAGAAGCATTAATTAACTATCAATCCCAATTTCAATTTGAAGATATAACATTATTTCTTAAAAATGAACAATTATTGAAGTCATTTATGAAATTAATGTTCTTAATATCTCATATTTTGTTTTATTTTATAAGTAGCACTCCCATGATAAAATAAAATACATTCTACTCAATTGAATTAAAATCCCTTTGTAAGTATGTTAAATATATTTTATAATAAATTATTTATGTGATAATACAATAGTAATTAGAAATTATTTCTTGTCAACTAATATCTCAGAATTTTATTATATTATATACTGCAGTTAAAAACATTTTATTACTGACCAATGAAAGAGCAAAAATCAAATAATCTTTGAATCGTAGGGAAATTTCAAGCACAGCTTTTTGGAAATAATCCAACCAGTAATAATTTATATATTTATTTTCATCTTATCTTCAATAAGGTAGAAGGAAAATAAACATTGATAATATTAAGGATATGGACATTGCTATTTGTTGCAGAATAGTAAATCTCAATGGTTCGGTGGTAATAATCTGGGTACTTTAATCACCAGTAAACATAAATGAAATCATGTAGATAAAACATTATAGCATCGGTGTACACACCACTACCCGTAGACACCAGATACTGAACAGTTAATACAGGGACCCCCTGTTGAACGTAATAGATGATCGGACTGGAAACCGAGTGGCAAATAACTTTGTCGGTACAATCATTGATTAAATATTAAATCAATGGTACGATTAATGTACAATAACCGGTGGTTGATTTGTCAGTCAAATCCTAAACGGACTAAACGTATCGTTATGGGCGACTACTGAGATGAAACGCGTTGTGTTGTTTTGAGGACGGAAGAGAATAATTGTCAGAAAAAAAATAAAACGATGCTATAAAAACGCAGTCATGATAGGACCCCGAACAGTGAGCACCAGAAAAACGATCTTCAGGGCTTCCGGGCAAAATCAGCGGACACCTCAACACGGGGAATAACATGAACGTTGCAGCATACAACAGTAATAACGACGACAAGAACGTGAAGAACGACAACATACCTCCTGTTCTGCTGTTGTTGTTGTTATTATCATTTTGATGGGCGGATCGACATGACGTAACGGTGTACTTACTACGGTGCACAACGGGACGAATATGACGAGTTCGGTTGGCGGCGCGTCAAGCAACGGGTCGGTCGATGTGCAACGAAAACCGCGACGGCTGGGAAACGGATAGGACGTGAGATGACGGTCGGCGAACGCTGACGGATCGACTACACCACTGCAGCCCCTTGACGTTTATGAACACAACGTACCGTAACGTTGTCGACGACTACGACGGCAGAACGGTTTTATCGCGTACCGTTTCTTCCACGGGTTGCCGCGACATTTTAATTCGTGCGCGATACTAACCCGAAACGAGCAACTTTTCAACGGGTCTCAACTTGTTCCGTGGTTCTGTACGTTTCTGCATTTCTGCGTGTAAAAACGTCCGGAAAGTTTGCGGTACACTGTACAGTCACTGAGTCACTATGGGTATTTCGGGTATTCCTCCGGTGTTTGCGGCACCGGAGGAATACCCGTTACAAAATAACTAAAACACTACATGCCGGTAAGATTTTTTTCTGGTACAGAAAATAATAATAATAATAATAATAGAAAATAAACAATTATTTTTTACTTCAAGTTGCAGACACTAGAAATTGAAAATCATAGAATTATATTGTGTCTGTAGGCGTGCGCGGACACGGGTTTCGGGGGCAGCAAAAGATTAATTCGACTCATTCTCCAAAATCATCATTAAAACTTAAAACATTACTTCTTAGTTCTTACTTTTTTACCATTGGATATCAGCATTCAGCTTCAGCATTAAAAAAGGCTGCATCCGAATTGTGGAAGGCGACGATTTTTTAGTATTAAAAAAAAAATTAACTGATTAGCATCCAGTTTATTATACTTGCTGACGCAATAATATCTTAATCCCCATGTACAAAAACTACGCATAGAATCATTATTATTCCTAATTAGTTACAAATAGTAATTTTATGGTGTTTCCATGGTCTCATCCGATCCCGGATTAAGGAAGGGCCAGGGGGAACCTATGACCCACTACGGATCAAACAAAAGTGGGCCCCCTGGTGGAAAGTAATAAAATACATTTAAGTTTCCTATAGGTCATATTAATTAATTATATCGATAATAAAAATGGTCAATGGATAATATAAATTCACTATATAGAAAATATTATTAAAAAAATTTAAGTAGAAGATAGTTTTAATTTTAATTTTAAATTACACAACGTATTATGTTCAAAGCTTCAATAATATATTTTATAAGTCTTCGTAGAAATGGTTCTCTATTATTTTTCCTTTTTCAACAGTTTTCCTCATCAATAACATCATAAATATATCTACGATTATTATCATCGGTGAAATCGTGAAATTCACATTTTTTTAATTTTAATCGACTATATTGTGCTATAATAAAATATTAAATAAATATTGAACACATTTTTCAAATTAAAAATATCAGTAGAGGTACGCTATAACAGTTAAAAAGTAGTATCACAGACTATATGTGAACTATATAGTCTGTGGTCAGGGCCGGATTTAAGCATAGGCTATATAGGCTATAGCCTATGGGCCCGCACCACAACAGGGCCCTCACCACACCATCATACAACTAAAAAAAAAAAAAAGCTCCGTCTAAATATTTTTCATTCTTTTTCAGTTTTCTAAAATTGGTGTTGTGTAATAAAATATACTATATAGTGTGTAGACTGTAGTAATATTAATAAAGAGCGTTGAATACCTTTTTAACTACTCTGTGGTAATTGAATCCACACTTTAATATACTATATTTTAAATGTTATTATTTTCAGTCAAATAACTAGAAGTTAGAAAGTTGCAATACCCTCGATTTTGGATAGAAAATTATTTGAAAATGTTTTAAAGATGGCTCAGTTTATCTATTTGTGTGTATGCCCTTTCTATTTTCTAAAAACTTTCTGGTAGGGCCAACACCACAATTGAGCTTAGGGCCTACATTCTACAAATTCTAAATCCGGCCCTGTCTGTGGTAGTATTCGATTATTTCTATTCTGTGGTAGTAGGGGAGCTCAGTCCCCTCGCGTCACCTCGATTCGTACATTGCGTATTGGTCATTGGGAACCCACTACCCAGTTGGTAAGCCCCATTAAACTATATGATAACTGGAATGCTCACCAGCCATAAGACTAATGTAAACATAACCGAAACGGCATGTTAGAAAAAGACAGCAGATAAGCATGGTGCTGCTATCTTTTTTTTATCACACATAACAATATGATTGCTTTGTGTTTACCAATAAATAATAATTAATAATGTTCGTTTAACTTTTTGTTCTGTCACTTAAGTTATAAACTCAAACTTAAATATTTATTGAGAAGTTTCCATGTTCATTTTATGAAGATATAATTTTAAATAAAGATATTTTTAGTAAGGATCATAACTAATCATTAATACTAGTAACACATTATGTTTTTTACAAATTTTAAAAATCAAGGCAAACTGAAATTTGTTTCAATGTTTATTTTTGAAATAATATTATTCACTGAAAAATTTTATCTAGCATATTCTTTAAACATAAAAAATGTATATCCAATTCATTCAGTTATTGATACATGCACTTAAGAATTACACGAAATGAAAATTGTAAAATTAATATCTTCATATTATTGTACTTTAAGAGTGCATACTCAGTGTAAACAATTAATACAGCAAAAACAAGGTTTAAAGTCATCCCTTAGGCATAAATTAAACAAACTAATTTTATTTAATCATGTTTAATCTAAGTTATATAATATTGACATTAATTATATTATAAATTATAATCAATAACGTTGGTAACATGATTACAAAGTTATTTTGTGTGTTATAATAACCAGTTTATTTAATTAAATATTTAACTTTTATAATTACCTATTCAATATTTTTATTTGTATAATAAAATACTATAGGTATGACCAGTGGCGGTGCGTTAGGCAAGACTGAAACGGCGTCTCTTCAATAATAGGTATATGGAAAAAAAAAATTGTTTTAAATTATTTTCTAGTATTTGTGTAATTTATATTATGTATAAATAATATACTGTTGTCAACTATATCATAAATTAAATATTTAATCTATGGTCCAGGAGACTAGTCTCTGCCAACGGGTGACACGTTATTTGTTGCGTATATTTGTGTAGTGCGTTATCTTGTACATTATATCTTGTAACGTTTTTGATCAAATATTGAAATAATAGAATCAAAAAATTGTACATTAGATGAATTATTAAATAATGATTTTTATTCGTTTACATAAAAATTAAATCTCCCATAAATTTTATTCACGCGCCGCTATTGGGTATGACTTCAGCACTCTTGTCTGTCTTGTCATTGGAAATGGGATTAATCATGGTATTATTCGTTCCTAGATTATAAATCTACAATATTAAGTTAAGTTAGGAAAGTAGGAAGTACAATAATTGAGGTAAGTAGTGTAGTAACTTTTCTTTCAATTTTGAATAATATTACAAATACTATGTTTTTATTTTAATAAATATTATTTTACTAAAAATAAAATTGTCGTTATCTTATATGCGTAGTTATGAATTAAAACCTAACTTTCAATTTACAATTTAATTTATCTTGAACATTAAACATACAATTAACTGCAACTTCCTTTACATTTATATGACAAATATAGAAGGTCACAAAAAAAGCATTTCTCAATACTTGTAACTTGTTATATAATAAATTATAATTATCTACCAATAAACTATTTATTTATCGCTTAATTGTTTATATTCTATTAAATTAATCATAAAAATTTTGTGGAAGTTATAAAATAAATAATGCGATACCAAATTTTAAGAATCAAACTAAAATAGTGTCGCGGTAAATGAATTTAAGATATTAGCGCCATGTGTAAGACAAAGATAGTAACACCATTAGTATGTCCCATCTCATTCTAACACTGCTTGGTGAGCTTAGATCATATTATTATTACTCTATGGATCATATACACTGGATAGAGCTATAGCGTATATCTCGCGTAGTCCGTGTTTGGAGTAGTACTTATTGCATGCGTCAGAAATGAAATAGATCGCGCGGGACGGGGTTGTAACTAGTAATGTGTGATTAGAAGATACTGATATCTCTTAGAAAATTTTGAAATGAAAAAAAAAAATGAAATGTTATACAAACTTGCTTTTATATTTGTAATTTATAAAAGTATTATTTAATTATTACAATGTAAATGTTTAACTATATTTAAATACAATTGTTTACATAAATTTTTACGAAAATCATAATACAGCTTAAAATATTTTCACTATTGGTTTTTAAATAATATTAGTTTTGAAAATTTTCTTCTGATGTTATTTCCTTTAATGTTTAATATATGCATCCTACTAAAGTGATGTAATCGTAATCTTGTATAGTACTCTATGATTAGTTTCATTAATTGATTTCTATGGTTATCAAAAATGTCTTGATTTTTTATATGATCTATCATTGTGTTTGAATTGAAAATTGATGAATCTTGCCCTATCTCAGTCATGGTTTTCATACATATTTTGTTCAAAATAGTTTTATTGGTTAAAATATTACTGTGTTCCATTCTAAAAACATATTCTGCAGTTATACATATATTTCTTACACTTTTTGATGTATTTAATAACATTCCACGGTTTTTAATTTTAAAAGTGAGGAAGTTTCCTCATTTTCAGTCTGTAAGTTTAGAATCACATATACCACATATATTTTTCATCCTTTTGATTTTCCTGACTATAAAACCACTTATATATTTGACCATATCCACAACATATTCCTCCATACACAATAATCGTTGGGAATAATAATCGTGATCAAAATCATCAAAAAATGGTTTGTCATTTAACTCATTATGATTATTATTAGTGACTATTGCATTGGCATCTTTACGATTACTTGTACCAACAAATAGTATGCTACAATTGTCTAATAATAAGCAGTTTCCATTAATTGACCCTTGTATTTTATGACGTATTAAGAGTCATTTATAAGCTATCCGAAACTGCACAGCATTGGGATTATTATTGAAACCACCGCGGCTTCGCATCGCGCTAAAAAATTTCGATATGATCTTGACTTAACTTGTGGCTAAGTAAGACATATCTTCTCTGTTTATTGTCTTGTATAGATTAATTAAATTTTCTAAACAAATAATTATACCTAAAAATCCAGTTTTTCTATTACTCTTCAAAACAAATTCACTTCTAGAGTATTTTTCATTTGTTTCAAACTTAAGATTCTCAATATAAATCTTTAAATCACTCAGAAATTGTTTAGTACGGCTGAGTGTTATGTCGTTAAGCGAATAATTTTAATTCCCTTTACTTAATTTGTTTCTACAGTTTAACAAATCAAATGCATCATTAAATAATGAACAAAATGTAGCAGTACCTCTTACGCCTGTTAGTAAATTCAAGTTTTCACAAAACAGTAAACCATCACTGACACTTTTACTTAATGTCTGTGCAGCTAGACGTACATTCATTATATTTTCACGAAATTTAATGTGAGATATTTTCAATTTATTCGCAGCATAAGCACCTTTGCTTTCCTAAATGTTTTGTAAATTAACTATGTGCTCCCAACAAATATTAAGGCCATTACCATCTATTAATTTCTTTTTGTCTCCTAACGTATTTCTGACAAGTTTAAGCGTATGAGCAGCGTCCCAAAGAACAAATATTTTTTCTTGTGGTTTGGAAGGATTATAGAACCCGGGTTGAAAATTGTCTGAATAATAATTGAAATTTGCCCCAAGTGATGTACACATAGCAATATTTGAAGGTGTTCCATCAAATGTTATTGAATTACATTTTGCACCAGTATTAGAAAATAATTCTAAACATTTTGAAAGTAAATTTGCTCTTTCACTGCCACAAAAACTGTTAATCAAAAAATAGCCTAGCGGTACCTTCCAATGACCATTTACACAAACTGCTAAAAAAACTAAAGCATTTGTAGCTTCTTTTGCATTATCCTGGTCTATATTATCGCCAGTACCTAAGTCAATACACCCATAAAACTTGTTATTCATAAATGATATCTGCTTTCGAATAGCCATTTCATCTATTACTGTATTACAAATAATTGGTTCATTGGAATTTAGAACTTGCAAGGTTATTGTTTGGAAAGCTTCACTCGTAAAACCAGATTCCCCATTTACTACACAATACCACTTACGTATTGTTGCTGGGTGGGGCAATAAATTTTTAAAGGTTTTCCTGACAAAAGAGTAGGCTTTCGAAGAATAAAATTGTAGTGTAAGAGCAAAACTACGTATAGCTAGGCTATACTTTGAATTCTTTGCTTTTAAACCTCTATTTATAGTTTCTTTAACAGAATCATTTGTTGTATTCTACATAAAACAAAACACAAATTAAAAAAAATATAATATATATTTAAAAACATTACATTAAATGACAAATGACAATGAACTAGGATTGTTTAACTTTGACAATATTTTTTGAAGCACTGTTTCTTAAACTTTTTGATATCACGGAACACCAAAATAAAAAGTAAAACTATATAAAACAGTAAAAAATTACCAAAATATTATCATGGGCCTCTTCACTTAAAAATTTTTTTTGTTTTAAATGTGTCATTAGTGATTCTAATGATGATAATTTTTTTTTTAATCTTCTAACTTTCTGATTGAGCATTTTAATTTTATTTTGTTATATTTCAATTTGAGTTTTAGCTAATTTCCAACTTTTCTAGCTTTTCGAGGTGTAGCAAAGTCAGGTGTCTTTAATTCACTGACTAAACGTTTTTTTTTTTTTGGAGTTTCTGCAACAACAAAAATATATTTATTATTTATAGTTAACATAATTATTAACTTCATGATTTACCTTGCAGTTTAGGAGTAGATGGAAGACTAACATTTACAGTTTCAGATGTCGATGGCTGAATAGTCAATTCATCATTTTTTTGTATCAAATCTATTGTTTCCTCTTCAGATCTATTTAACATATATAATGTATACTTAAAATTAGAATAAAAATAAATCTAAATAAAGAGTAGATACTAACAGTTGAAAAAGTGATCTTATGATTTTCCCTTTTAATTGCTTTGTAGGAATCGCATCTACTTTTAATCGAAAACCAGATTTATTATAACAGGATTCATCAAAATGTCTGGAACATAACTTTCCATATGGCAAATACTCATCAGCTTTTAACCCACAAGCACTCAACCATACATTTCTTTTCTCTTCATTTGTTGGAAATCTATAAATTTAATTATGTTTTAATGAATTAGTTCCAAACGATTGATTAATAAAATAAAAAGTGTAGGTATCAACTTATTCTACACTACCAAATATATGACAATATTATAAATAAGCTATTAACATATGTTATACCACAAAATACTAATTACTATATAATAATAATAATAATACTAAAGCATGCTTACCGATGTAATTTAAGACCAAATACTTTAACTGGCGATCTTAGACATAAAATACAGCATTTGTGGGTATTGCTAATTATTGTATTAGTTGGTTTATTCATTTTGACAATTTTTAATTTTATGAATTATCGTCAGTGCGTCACGACTACTCACGAGTTCACGACGGTTATTATTTTGTATTTTTGTGTTGTGTTTATCAGTAATCTCTTATCATAAAACAGGTTTGCGCATGCGCAATGTTGACTTCGGGCTCGAACTGCTATGCTTCAAGATTTTAAATCATAGCTCTATCCAGTGTATATGATCTAAGTTGGTGAGCATTCCAGTTATCGTATAGTTCAATGGTAAGCCCAGAACAATACAACCTTGGTCGCCGGCATGGATATATAGATAATACGGTTATCTTTATTCTATAATCCGTGTGTTCCTAAATTCATCAACGAATCTAGCGGATTGTTCAGTGGATTGATAATAATTTAGGAACACTTTTTTGTTATTGCGCTGGAACATATTGGTTGATACCCGTAACCAATACCAACCACCGAACATATTTACCAGCCTTCAATTAAATTTGATAAATACTATCAATAATTAATACTATCACTTTTTTAATCTTTATGTGGTTTTTCAAAAATACAAAACACAAATTTATAATTTTCTTTTAATATGGAAAGTAATTTATCCAAATGCATTTTATTCTTCGGATTAAATTATTTGGAAGATATAAATAATTCGTTAGATAAAAAGGAATATCTTCTTTTTAATAGTTTATTAAAAAGTTCTAAAGTCCGTATAACAAATTTTATGTTGGTCATAAGTTTATATGATGACTTAGATTTTAAATACCATTTTAGGCTCACCAGGAATTCAGTTGAGGTTTGTAAATAAATATATTAAAATATTATTTGATTGTCTTTGAATTTCGAACAATATTCCGACAACACCATTTTAATATTTGAACGCAATAAGTCTTCGTCTATACCTAATAAAAAATAAGCGTGAAACTATGAATGTTAAGAAACTCATCTTAATATTTTGAAGCAACAGTGCCCCAAAAATACATAATAGTAGTGTTAAGATTAATATTTAAAAAACACTTTTATATGTATGAGAACAATAAAAACAACTTAATAACTTATTTCATTATACAAGTTGATCTATTACATCATATTTAATTAATAAAAAACTTAGTCTAGTTTACTATCCTTAATTCCGAATCTGTCTCATTTTGTATAGCCATTGGCTTTTGAGAAGATCCATCATTTAAATATTGAATAATTATTGGTAGATATAGGTACTTTATTTTAGCGCCGCGGAAAAGTGCGAAAGCAGTTCCCGCGGCGTCATCGGTTCAAACAGAAAAAAAAAGGTACTTTATCTTTACAAAATAAATAATTACAAGTTTTTATTCAATACTCAGTAAATTGGTAGAAGTGAGAAAATATAAATTACTTAATATAATACTATAATACTTACTAAAATCAAACAATGTACACATTGTACCTATATCAAAATATTTGACGTACACACATTCTTCAATGGTAAACCTTATTTCTTTATCGATATCCATATCCACGGAATCGCAAAGTTTA
>JAIPRK010000314.1:0-20221 GCA_025469195.1 Chaitophorus viminalis
CATTTTATTCGACAAAATATTTTTATCATGTGCGCGACATCAATTCTAATGTAACATTTTGGGAGTTCTGCAGTCCTGTTAAATTAAAAAATATAACAATTTTCTATATATTTTCTTAAACTCGATCTATCGCAAAAGGTACAAGTCAATGTTCCAAGAAGTGCTCTTGAATAATCGCACACAACTTCATGTGGAGATTTGAGAGCCATTTATTCCATTGACTTAGGCAACGAAATATACTTAAAGTGTCATGGCTTTCGGACAACATATATGTTACAGGAATTTGTCGAAATGAAGTACTAACAACTACTTCATACGGAAAAATATTGTTGGACTTAATATTAATACAGGATTTATTGAACTTTTTTATCAAACTTCCTGTCGCGTCAATAGATAAACGACAATAATCTTTGCAAATATTTTTAAAAATAATTGTTTGGTGATTAGACCAATAATAAACAAAAAAAGGGTCGATACCTATGTTGTGAATAGATCCAACGTGGTTCGAATTATATTATATTTAAACTCATTCAAAGATCGGATTGGACAAATTTCTGATATTTCTAATGAAGCAGTTTAGTTTTACTTAAAACATTCAAAGTATATGGACTAGGTGATGAAATACGCCCAAATTCTAAATCAGAAACATTTTTCCCTCTCCAATTGTAGCCAACTTCTGTTAATAATTCCTCTCCGACTTTCTTCCTTTTCAAACCTTTTAATGGTCGTTCGGTAATATGGCTTATTTTTGTTTCTCTTGTATCCTGCTGTATACATATACACGTTTTTGTTTTATTCTTTTTTTCAGCCAAAAGTTTATATTTACTGTAAATGGATGATCCAACATCCGAAAAATGTTAACTGGTTTCTCCGAATATTTTGTCCCAAATAAATTTGACAAAAGTCAGGGGACTTCGTGAAATTGCTCTTCGATTTTGCTTTTCAATTTTTAAGTTTTTGGGTGATTTACAAATTCCGAAATTACATTTACAATTAATTTACAATTATTTACAATTATTTACAATTTGTCCGAAGTCGATCTGACTATATTAGGGAGCCAACTTCACGTACGTTGTGCTTCACTATATTATTTCAGTTATCATTAGTTTGATACTATTTTGATTTATTGCGTTTAAGATTTTTCAGTCATTGTTTTCCTGATGATTACCTACATTCTTTAAACGAAAAAGACAACGGTATAATTATTTTGTAGCCAATACGAGTTCAGTAATAATATAATTTAAAATGTTAAAGTAATTATATACATTTATTATAGATACCTAAATTAATGGGTTTTTTAACTGTGAGATAATATTATTATTAAGGTATATGTTATATACCCGATGCTTTAGATTTGCCCCTGAATTTACCTAATGTGAAAACTGATTTTACGAGTTGTAAAGTATTAATTAAAAAGCAAAATTACTTTTTTCTCACGGCTTTTAACTATAAATTATTCAATAAAATTAACGTACTTGAAATCTAAATAAACTGTTTGTAGGGAGTTTTAAATGATAAGCCATCGTATTGATTTTTTATCTACTTAACCATTTTCCCGAGGGTTCTGTCTTAATTTTCTTATTGTACAAATATTATAGATTGTAAATATTGTTGTTTTTTTTTTCATTACAGAAAAAAAAACATTTTTATCAGCAACATCGTAAAATACAATTTACATAGCGAATCATTAATAATATTGACTGAACTAATAAATAATGAAATAATACTTGTAATTTAATTCCACACTTCTACTTGCAAATTCCGAGTTGAATGAGTTCACGTGTATACACCGATCACATTGTCGTTTAATAATATAATACCTATATAGGTATCTCAATAACATTTTACCCCATTAAATATATCCTACTTAATAACATTGAAGATTTTATGTTTTCAACCACGTTGGTAATGTTAGTTACTATCGTCACTTCATTCACTATTGAATAGTTACTTGATTAAATTATTAGAGCTGAATTTCGTGTGTAACCTTATAAATTTGTAATGCTACATTCATCCGTTCCACCCACGGAGAAATCGGGATGGTCATGCTACCGATCTGAATTGTAGTAAATTCTTTTATACACAATAGACATTATTACTTCTAAAATATACAGGCACCTTTTACGAAACCAAAACTGACATGTGTAAAGGTTAAAAAAAAAAAGAAATATGTATTACCAATAAAACTAACTGTACCCGGTGAGGATTTCCTCTATATCTATATAATATAATAAATCGTTCGTACACATAACTGTTAGTCTCAAACAAACATTCACTACGATATACGTTATCACTTGAGTAAACACTATCGCAAATAATATAAATAACATAATGTATTATAGTATTATACACGTATAATATACTTATACATTTAATATTTAATAATGTGGACGCAGGACGGTAAAAATCGCATTTTTCGCCGTAGTGTCACGTATATAATAATAGGAAATGGAATTTGTTTAAGACTTATATTATTATACATAAGGGACATTGCTGCTGCTGCATGTGTGTATACCTACACGCTACCGATTCAAGTCAGACATTTCCTGATTTTTGTTAAAAAGAAAGATAAAAAAAAGAGATAACATTTTTTTCGGTTGTTATTATGTCTCCTTGTGATTTCTCGGATTATAACAGCACTATAAACGACTTTAACTCAGGACATGTTTACAAAAGAAATGTACAGGTACGTTGGTACAATACGCGTTCGCCGGGAGAAATTGTACGACGCATTGTACGGTGTCGTCGGAGGTAGACGCGTTACATCGTATTAAAATGGCACACACGGACGTCCAAAAGGAACCAAGTGCGCGTATTTTACAATAATCATATGCACCAACAGACGTTTATTGAATATTCGCATGTGTATTACACGAAATATACCAGCCGAGTGAAAGAGGACCACCGGCTGGCACGCGGGGTATAATAATATGATGTATTATAATAATAATAACATGTACCACGTATATAATATATAACCTGTTTGCGGAGGAGCGATCGAATTCACACGGTCCTCCCTCTACCGCACTCATCGTCATCCACCGTATTCCGTCAATATAATGTAACGCATAATAATTCGACGACATACAGGTTTATACATACGCGAATTTATATTACGATTCTCCGCCCTCCCCCTCCACCCTGCCTCGTTTTGTGGTAAATCGAAAAAAATAACAAGCAAACGCGTAAATATTATACTCAATGCAATGCCTATACCGTGTGTTTGCATAAGGATTCGGAAAACGATCGTGTGTACACTATACGCACGCGGATACAGGAAATAAATATTTGCACACGCCTCGTCCGTAATTCGTAATATAATAATATTTTGACGTGCGCACGCGGTGTGCGTGTATAAAGTATAATATTACGTGTACACACGACGCGTATACGATATTTGCGATGTGTAGGTACAGTTAGGCTTATATTATATTACATCATACATATATAGGTACTGTAGTAAAATGTCTTTTTTTAGACAATTTACATTCTATAATATGCTTCGACGCGTGATGAGCAAATCGAACAACGTCATATTATATTATGTTACTTACATCAAATACAATAATAGTACCTAAATATTGTGAGGTGCGGGGAGGTCATCCTATTGTGGATAGAACTAAATTATTATTTTTTTCTTAATATTTTCTAATAAATTATAATCAGTTAATATGTCGGTTTAATCACCATAATATTCTGACATTATTTTTTTCTTATTTGGAGTCGATGAGGGGGATTTTCAGGGAGTGGGAATTTGGTGCAAGTTCAGTGATTAAGAGATTTTTAATCAAATGGTTATTTTAATGTTATACATATAATGTTACACGTATTATAATATCGATCTACAATCGTACACGAGTATACAATAACTGTACAGTGTACATTGTTGTTTGCATTTTACACTCGGTGCACGACTGTCGACTGCAGATCGATATTATATTGGTTTTATAGTATTGTATATAAATTATAAATCATGTATGTGTGTGTATGTGTGTGTGCAGGAAGAACAGGTGACGTAGACGTACCGTCGGAACCGGGTATCGTGATATCCAGGAAACAGAGACGAGGAAGGACCGCGTTCACGGCCCAACAACTGGAAGGATTAGAAAGATCGTTTTTGGCCTGCCAGTACCCAGACATTGCTGCTCGAGAGTCCCTGGCTGTAAAGTTTGGTCTTCCGGAACCTCGAGTCCAAGTAAGTCAAGCTATACAACTTACTAATTTATTGTGTATACATTGTAATATAGGTACCTGTACGATACGCTGCACGATAAATGTGTGATAAACTATACTAGCTGTTGCGTCTTTCGGGACAGCAATACTTTTATAATTTTGGAGAAATTCCAATTATTTTGAACTCTAAAATTGATCCATTATAGGTTAGGACAAGGGCTAATATTTACAGTAATATTACATTATTCTTCATAATAAAATTTATCAACCGATTACAATAGTGTACCTACTTACAGAACTTTTATATTGCAGTTCGGTATCGGTAGTAAATGCTTATCTGTGATCAATACGAAATAATTCACAACAGCTGTAAATATAAGTACATGGCAGTATTTTTATTCTTATTGTCATGATAGTGCGAAAGTAAATTAAAACAATAATAAATTACACTTTTAACTGTGAGTAACACTGAAGCATAGATAGTACTAAATTTCGTTGTATTGGTTCACTTATTTAAAATTTGACCAAAGCATTGAATCTTAAGGCGTCAATAGTTTTATTTTGCGTGTAATATTTCTATGATAGGTATACATAATAATTATAGAAGATGGTAGGTTTTTGACATCAAAAATATTATTATATCTCGTAACTCTTATCTTTTATACTTCTTTCAATATTATCATTCAGATTTGATCGGATTGTACGTAGAAAGTTTCGATAAAAAATTAACCGTTTATTTTTTGCAAAATTAAAACACTACATGTATTCCGCACACATATTTTTGATGAAATATTTCTACTCATAAGCAAATAATGTCAATACATTAAGTCATATGATATAGATTATAGACCATCCTACCCTCATAACTTATAATATGGACGCAAAAAGTGCTAATTATGAATACTAATATTTATGATCAATGGTATAATATTATATTTTGTACATGTATGAATTTATTATCACCTGTAGTTATCTATAATGAAAACCGAGTTTTTGGGAGCAAATAATGTTTGATTTTTGCACAAACGATGTTTTTCTATCAAATTTAAAATATCAATGCCCGCCATCAGAATAATGATGTTATAGTACGGTATAGTATAATATTGGTTTATATAGGTACTTGCGTACAAGTACAAGCGTACTTGCGTATATTTTGGATCACTGAAACGTTTTCCATGTATTTTACATAAATCGTGTCGAAACGCCGAATAGCAATATCTACGATTGTCATTATAGTCATGTGTCCTGCAATATTGTAACTGTATACCGGTATTATACTCGCGTAAATTATCGTGGACGTTCTATCATTCGAATACACATTTTTTTTATGTATTCAAGTTACTAGGAAAATCTATATTATGACCTCTGCATTTCTCGGAACATTAAAAGAGAAAATTTATCTTTTGAATTTCTCCAGGTGTGGTTCAGCAATCGGCGAGCGAGATGGAGGAAACAGAATAGCTCTAACGTACAGCACAACATAATCAGCAGCAATTTTTCGGAGAACTTAAACACATCATCGTATACCGGTAATTTGAAACGTTCATTATACATTATTTATTACATAAAAATTTATTAAGAGGTCGACGATTTCTAATCCATGTGAAAAATAATACGTCTCTGATGGGCACAATATTATGGTATTTCTTATGGCATCGTTTCATCAATATTTCTTGCGATGGTTGACTTTTAACCTACAGTCCACGAGACCATGACTGTCGCAAACGCAGCTATGATTTTTCACAAACCGTTTTGTAATACACATATTTTAATACTATATTATGAATCTTATTTATTCTTCCATGGTCATTCAGTCGCGTTACTGCATTAAACCCTACTATCGGAAACCCTTGGGTAATCCGAATATATCCTCATAGTTATATCGACATTATAATAATGTGTACTCAAAAATATACGAATAATAGAAGTTATAATGTACGGGTAGGTATATGATATCGATATTTAATATTCATATTTCATATTCTGTTCACGTTACGAAGAAATGCAGTGAAAATACGACATTATTTAGCATAAACGATCATCCTATGGAGTTTTGACCTCGAGAATATAAATTTTACAACTTACATATTTTTCGTACTATACGAGACAAATTGTATTGTAAGTATTTTAAACGGTCTAATAAGTAATATTTTTGAGACCTTCGATCCTTACATAACAATTAATACAAACTGTATTATATAATAAGGTGGACGGTGACAATTAACTCGCATTATCATGTGAATATGTATTGCAATTCCTTGCCAAAGAAGGCTTTGATAATATTTATAACAGACAAAAATAATAAAGTAATATCCAAATATCATAAAACCATTGATATTTTTTTATTTTTGAAAAAAAAATACTAGTCATTTTTAATGATACTACTTCTGTATGTACCTATTGTACCTGTTATATTTTTAGTGATTTAGATATCGTAAAATATTTCATTGCAATATACTTATATGCGCTATTTATTTATTTCTTGTTATGTCTATAATGTTGATCAATCGATTTAGTCTCTGCAATTATTGTAAAATGATAATATTTTTAATTTTCGATTCTCAACTGGTGAACAACAATTATTATTTAATATTTAAATTGAAAAAAAAAAATGTTTTCGAGTCGTTTGAATATTACGAATACATTAACATCTGTTCATGTTCTGCCTCAAACGAAATGATGAAATACATAATTTAATAAATTATGTAGACTGAATTTTTATATTTTGAAGTTGTTTTGAGATCAATTAGCTTACAAGGGCTCGGTTTTGTTCCGATAATATATTCAGCAATAATAGTTATTCTATAATTTATGATTCCAATGAATCATAATAAATAATAACATGATATAAAATATAAATACCTTCTCGGATATAAACTAATTATACTTGTAGATTATCTATAATATCGACTGATAAAAGGCAAAAAGAGCTAAGCGACAACTTTACTACTGTTCAGGAGAGCAAATATTTTCTTAAATTCGACGTTGGTAAATCGATATTTATTTAAACGTTAGGAGTAAAGTTATTATATACCTCCATTGTATTACGTCTTATTGTTATAAATAATTAATTATAACACTAATTACATTGAAATATCGAGTAAATCTTTTATCATAATGAATTAAACTAAAACCTAAATTTTTTCGGCGCTTAGCCCTAATTTTTTTTTCTGTGATTAATGACGTTTATAAGACTGTTCAGTATGGACTTTTAACAACCATACAACGTAGATGTAGTAGATAAAACAACTTTACTCGTGTTATAAATATCAATTAATAATGCTTAGTTTACTCATACTTACAAGTCATAAATCACATTATTATTATTTTGAAAAGTGATAAGCAACAATAGTATATATAATGCCCAATGAATTTGTCGCTTAGCCCATAAAATTTTAAATAGTTTCGTGTATACCTTTAAAAAAGGCGCTTATTCCCAACTTTTATAACAATTGTGTGGCTTATCGAAAAAACTCAAAATTCAAATACATACTATATCTCATTAGTAATTAATGGTCAGAAGAAGACTAGCGCTAGTGCGAACGACAGATCGAACTGTCACGTCGGTTATCTCGTAGTAAACATCGTGTCGTTTAGCCCCTTTGCCTTTCACCAGTTGATGTACCAGGTGGCCAAGTACTCTTATCATAAATCAAAAATTGATTCTTTAGATATATGACTGTTAGAAAATAACGAAACAATGAAAATAAATTATCGATTTAAAGTTATCCGTGAAAGCATGGAAATTCAACGAATTAAAGTCACGTCAAAAGTTTTTAAATCGATTTTTGATACTATCACCATGATATCGAACAACATTTAATAATACATATCCCCAGTAACTGATCAGCGCCCATGCCCTTAAAAGTTAAAACTCGTTATGATAACCAATCAATAATAATAATATAAACATATTATATTATTTTTAATAGGTTAAATTTAATTATTGTAATCAATTTATTTTTATGTATTATAATTTCACGAATCGCGTATAAAACGTTAGAAACATTTTTGACTGCTTATGAATGCTATATGTTTTATATACAAGATGGAGTGTCTATTACATATTATTTCGTTAAACGGAAAATGTTCGTTGCATTATTATATGTTGCAACAAAAGCAAGAACGTAATACAATAATAAAATCATTAACGACCACGTAAGCCATGACGGTATATAAGTAATTCAATTACATTGAATTAAAAAAAAATGTCCAAACACTTGAAACTATCTTATGTGTAATGTTACCTATAATATATGAATATCTTACTTCTAAAGCTTATTGTAGACACTGCGCAAATGAAAACAATCCATTTATAAGAAACTTGGTTTTTTAGAACGAGATTATTGACTTAACGATTTACTTAATTCACTCATTATAGAATAAACAATAATATAATATAAACTATACAATGATTGAACAATGTCACGGCCAGATATACGGATCATAGTGTTGTATAATTAATGGTTTGTGTTGTGCACTCTATTACCCTCTAGCGGTCAAATTTTACTCTAATGTCGTTTCCATACGGAACGTATTTCTCACGCTCTCTAGCGGCAAACCGTGGGATTCACTTTTTAGATTCGTACGTTTACCAGATAGCACCACGCAGTATTATTATTGTTACACAATTATTTATTGTCAATTTTTAATTTTGGAGTTTTCTTTTTCAAATTTTATTCTGGGGTTTTTTTTTCTGTGGAACATATCTTGCCCCCCGATGCTAATAAATTACCTAAATTTTTTATATTAATTTAATCGTAGGACAAAATAGTTTTAACTAAGAACTATTTTTTCGTCGGCTAAAATCTGATCAAACAGGTGTAATATTATTGCGAAAAAACGTATAGTGGACAATATTATTGTTGAATCGATGAACAGTTTTGGGTACTATTGCATCAAATAGTTATACTTAAACGTTTAGCAGACATTTTTCGTATAAGGTTATAGTTTCGAGTGTACATTCATTTACATTTCAAGCTTATTATATTATGTAAGTGTGACATCTTTTCAAGATGATATACGAATGCGTTTACAATTTTTGAAAATTTCTCAGTGTAATTATTCGTTCCACAGGCTAAAAAATCTATCTGCCCATGTATTGTATAGATACAGGGCTATCATAATGGTCTTTATTCGGCGATGACGAGTCGTGACGGTGTGTGATTGTAATTTGTATTATGTACAATCATACATCGTGCAGAGATACGTTTTAACATATAAATTTTAAAATAAAAAAGGACGTTTTAATTTTTTTTTTGTTTATACGATTACAGGTACTACAGACTGGAGACTTCAGCCCAGCGTCCAGTACAATGGTTACTATGACGGGTCTGCGTGGGACGGATACCAGCAGAACGCACGAGCTAACGCGGCCCACCAATACGGAGACATGTTAGAGAATTTATATAACTTCTATCATAACACGTATTAAAAACATTTGATGAAGCGGTTTTGCATAAAATAATGAATAGTAAAAGTATACAAACAAATATATACGATGTATATACCGTCCGTACGTCTCTTTAAATATATTAAGTATAAAAGTTTCGTGCATTTTACAAAATGTTCTTACGATATATTGATATTTGTTTGCAACGAAAAACCCCGACCGTATAATTAGTATACAATAATAATATATTTCATAAACGTAATTGAGTTCTAGTAAATGTATACATATAAACATATAAAAACTGTTGACTTGTTTTTTTTATCAATAGTTAAAATAACGCTTTGTCTGTAATTAATAGATTTTGGTTTTTATGAACACATTGTAATAATTGTACTCGTATTATATACACCAGGCATGTCAAACTCGAAGAATTAACTGGGCCAATTTCATTGAAGAGTTAACATATTATTATTTAAAACACATAAAAATATATAAAACAAATGTTTATACTAGTATTTGAATATTTTATTACGAACACAACAGATACAAGGTTTACAAGTAAATGTGTATTTGTTTATTATTTAAATTAGAAAAATATAAAAATAAATCGTACTATGAAATGGATACTACTTAAATAATTACAAAAAATTCATATCGTTTTATTTTTACTATCAATAGTTTTTTTTAACATAGATAGTGACGGGCCACAAAAAAAAGAGCCGGGGGCCGTGTGTTTGATATGTCTGATGTATAAACCAACACAAATCAGGAAGTTTTTATTCAATTTTAATTTTAACGAGCTTTTAGAATAAAGCATTGTTGCTCAAAAAACGGGAAGTTTAGATGGGAAATGTCAAGGAAAATTTTTCACGTTGGTATAATAAATGTTGTGTGATTTGTTGAAATTCCCCTGAATTTCACACAAACCGATATGGAGTTTGCGAGCTTAGCTGAATCTATGTGGTTACTCAAAGTGTTTTTCCAGGAAAAATGTAAAGTTGTTAGCGATGATATTTTCGTGGTTTATTGTTTTCTACATGACTGACGCGACCGCAGACCATTATATTAATTGACTGGCACTCCAGTTACTCACATACTTTCGAGTTTTCCGTTCAGTTTCATCGTTTGTTTTTGACACTATTTGCGGTGTAAAGATTATAATATGCATGTATATATTTATATAAACTTTAATCGAGATGTAACAATAATATTATATTATATAACCCTCCTACGGCGGAAACTATTCGAAACTCGTAAAACTGCGCATACAACAGATTTTCGTAGGTAACTTAATTAATGTATACGACTTCATATCGTACCGACAAATGTGATAAACGGGTCGAATTTCCATGGATACCGAAACATTCGATTAAACGATAATGTAATGTTCAGTAGACATCGTTTATTCGTTTCCAACTTCTTAGGCAAACACGACAAATCCGTCAGCGCACAATCGACATTTCGTGATTCCAACAGACTTCGATGATTAGCGAAGACGATCCAAAAAACGGGAAATATTCCTATCTTTAGAAAAGTTTTGCTCCACACATCATTCGTGACGGGATCATATCTAAAACGAATATTTCAGTATTATCATCTTAGATGTGTGCGTTTTTGACGCACACATCCTATAAAAATCTTTGTAGCATGATACTTAATATACTCCCCCACGACAGCGAATTATTTTCGGAACATTATACAGGTCTACATTGTATTTTTTTAAGATGTACAGTATAATTTTCATTGAATTAGAATAGAAATAACGACAGACATGCGTGCATATTGCAAATCACAATACATTATGCAAAAGCGACTAGCGTTACGTATATAGTGTAATCCATAATCCAGTAGTTCTCAATATTTTTAGGACCACGACCCAAATTCCTCACACTCTTCCCCTGAACAATCTTTTACGGCCCACGTGGTTTTACTTTTTAAAAAGTAGTTATAAAAATCAAAATTTGTTTATTACTTCTATTATTTATTATTTCATAGGTTTTTATCATCAATATAATTTTACAAATGAGGTCGATGCGAAATGTTTGTTTGTTTTTATTATGGATAATAACAGCATTTTTTATATCGATGTCAATCTTTTAGCCGTCTTTTTTAGTTCTTCCAGATTGTTTTCAAAGGAAGTGGCTGATCTTTTAGGTTGGTCTCAACCAGGACCATATTTAGACTTTCGCCTCCCTGGCATTAAGCCATTCCATCCAACCCATTAGGAATGTTATGTACATTGTTACATACCTAATATAATATACGTAGAGGCAGTTTTAAAATTTGCCACCCCTAGAAAATTTCCACTAGAGGTAATACAGGACCGTTGCTCCTCCCGAAATTTAGCCCTGCAGGTCTCAATATGTTGACGTAATTTATCAGGGCATATACTCTCGTTTGTAATTAGTATTTCATAACAAATAATACATCATAGTCGAGAATCATCATTATTTTCAATCCGAGAAAAACCAATTTCAAATTCTGACGAATTGTTATGACGGTTAAAACCCATCGTAATTTTTAATAATTCCTATAATATAGTATTATAATTTTACATCAATTTCTTGGAATTTATATAATTCAAAAATTATACACGATCCACTAAAAATTGATTTATGACCCACAGTTTGAGAAACAGTGGTGTAGTCTAACTAAACTTTTTTATACTACCTTTATAATATTATGTCCTTTTATATTATAATATGTTCTTTAGTTTTTAGTATATCATTCGTATCGACTCTGGCATGTTACTTGCTGATGGTATTGCCAAGAAGCCATTAATACTTTTCGCTGCCGTTTTGGGGAGATGTTACTGATTACGTGAATATTTTATTTATCTAACCGTGTAACATATTCGTAAACACTCGTACGAATACTCGTGTCTGAATCGATGAGAAAGTAAGGGTGAACGTTAAGTACACCGGTTTTTTGTTTTTATTTTTTTAGATGTTCCGACAAAATGTTCAATTCGTTATAATAATATATCTAAACGATGTATGTGGATTTATGAACGGTGATCAATTACAACTCGTAATTATTTGAAAGCAATAAAACTCATTACGAATACGTCGTGGTCATTTCAAAAAACTATTTCTCAAAAATAAAGAAAAAAAGGACTCATTTATTTTTATAAAAAAAACTCTTTTCTTTATATTCATCGCCGATTTATGCAGGCGTGTGTGTGTTGTGTGTTGTGTGTGTGTGTGTGTGTGTGTGTGTGTGTGTGTGTGTGTGTGTGTGTGTGTGTGTGTGTGTGTGTGTGTGTGTGTGTGTGTGTGTGTGTGTGTGTGTAATCGACGTAAAGTGATCTTGAAATGTTTTGCTTTTAAACAGATTCAATCCTTCAGCCGCCGCCGCGGCCGCTGCGGCTTACAACGGGGCGCACAACGAATTTGCGGCTAACCCGACCAAACGTTTGCCACCACCGCCGTCGACCACTATCCCCGTCGTCACCGCAACTTCCGTCTGCGCTGGATCTATGGGATACCATAACCATGGTTCGTCTCCGTCGACCGCGGTCAACCGCTGGACGCAATTCGGAAAACCCACCGCCGCCACTGCCGCGGCCGCCGCCTCGTTGGTCGACTGTTCGTCTTATTTCAACAACAATCTATTATGATAATGTCAAATCATCATTAGGATATATTTTGGTGTACATTGCATTGTACGAAATAGTATTTATGTACACTACGTTGTGGTCGTTGTTTTCGTTATTGAGATAATATAATATTAAGTATAAGATTGTACACTACATATACGTATTATAATGATTCGCGTATTATTACATGCATTCGCGCGCCAGCGGTGGCCAATATTATGATATGCGCCGCTGTAGGTTAAGGATACGAAATTATTATATTGACGAGTGCAAATCGTATAATGCACGTGAAATTACGAATTTTTCAACAACACTTTTACGCCCGCAGATATTATATTTATGTATTAAGGGGATTGTAAGCCATGATTTTTTTGTAACTGCATTCTATCACACGCACAATATAGGAATCTCGACGTTTTCTATTTCCAATGTACCAATCAATTAATAAATGCGATAAGAATTTTGAAAACTGATTTAAATCCGTCGTTAAGTCTACTATAGATCGACTATCCTACTTTTTTGATTTTGTCCCCCAGAACTTCACAAAGTATAATTAAACAAATTAAAAACATATAAATCAACAAAAGTTCAATTTTGGATATTTCAAGTAGAAAATTTAAAAAAAAATTGGAAAAATCGATCTAAAGAAGACTACACAATGAATTCAAAATGTTTTCAAAATTCTTATCGCATGATTGATCGAGTGGGACGTTGGAAATAGAAAACGTCTAAATTCTAAATTCCTGTGTTGCGTGTGTGATAGATAGATAGAGATAGAGTCAGAAGATCAAGGCTTAAATTCCCTTAGGATAGGAGTGTAGGACCTTTGATTTTACGTACAGGTCATAAAATGTTGTGCGCCACTACGGAAAGCCGATGCCATTACTAGACTATACGAACGAATCATAGACTTATTATTAAGTTTTTTAATACGTATTTAATTTTTTGTAAATACGCGTCTAGAACGTATACATTTTATTGTAAAGTGCACAAAAGTTTTCCAAAATATTTTTATCTGTTCTTTTAATTTTTGAAAACTCGAAATAATTTTCACTGAAAAAGTTCTGCAGCAATGTATGTCTCAGTCAAGTGCTATTGAGTTTGATGTAAAATTTTAATCTAAAGAATGTACTTATCCTTTAGTATTCGGAGACACTATAGATGCAACATGCAGAGTGTATTTTGGATTTGTATTTAAACACGTTTCTGAAAAAATATACCAAAACGAAAACTAATATAAAATAATATTTATAGATGTATACGTCCTAGGGAAAAACATATTTAAAGTATTCTGAGCACGTATGGTTATTGGAATAGTAATAATAATAATATATTATATTGTATGCAGGAATAAACGATGTTACCTACTTCTATTTCATCATATCTCTCATCGTAGTACCTCTATCAGTAGTAAAAATGCAAATTTCTGTACGCAATGATGGATCGTGTATAATATGTAAGAAATTATGATATATATTAGGTATACATAATATATTATAAATGTTATTATGCAATATTTTTATCGTCATGTATTTTATTATTATTATTACTTGTATTGGTTTTTTGCCTGTTCGAGTGGTTGATCATACTTTTGCATCACATTGCATGTATTTTAGATTATACCTCTTAGATAAATATTGTACATTATGAACCACCCTACGCGTATACGGTCGCTATAATCCCTTCGGTACAATAAACGTTTTTGTGAAAACTCACAAACGTACTGAGCAAAAAATATGAAAATGTCTCGCAATCGTAATTTTCGTTTTACCATAATTATTGTCTTAGAAAAAAGTAAATATATATTGGAGTATCAAAAAAAAAAAAAAAATAATAATGTTTTGTTTTATTATCTTATCTATTTTTTTTTTTTTTTAGTTCAACAAACAAAATATAATAACTACGTGTATATTGTAAATATATATTCCAAATGTTTTTGCGCGTCATTCGATTTTATGTACTTAATAACTATTTTGTTATCGATACCGAATGGTTTGTGCGCACTATATTGTTCTAAGTATACATATGTGTCCTGCAGTGTCCTGAGGTGAACTGTTAAGGAAGTTCTACATTAGCCCTACATGGTAAAGTGATGAAAAGTGATAAATATGGTGATGTATTTACTGTATGAATATAGTGCTGAATATCTCTTTGGGGTTATTCATTAAATCATAAGATGTACTAAAGACCTAAAATTATTTTTCAATCTTTTACCTACAATAAACGTAAATATTGATAAATTAAAAATCCAACCATACCGCATATTATGCGATTGATACTTACGGGGATCTTAAAATAATTTTCCCTGTATGGTTGTATATACGAGAATACGAGATAGAGGTTATATTTTCACGTAACGCGTCATGCGGATTGTACCTATATACAAATATGCAGTGAAGCGTGCCAACGCCAATAACAGTAGAGTGCGGAGTGCGACATTTTTCTTATACGAATAACAGTTCATACCGTGCCCAACGCGTACCAATATACGTTGCACAAGGTTGTGAGTTGAATAAGAAATCACGTTATCGTAGACGCCATGAGGTGTATAATAATTTTTTGATTGAAACGCTTTTTATAACTCATAATCACAAAGTATTATTATTTATTAGCATACAGTAAAATAAAAATAAAAAGTAAAAATAAAATATAGTTTTTGAAATTTCCTCGATCATTATCCTCATTTCTCGATAAAACTTGTCAAGTAGTAAGCAGAAAAATAAAAGTTACGTCAACCGTGTTTTTGCAAAGGTATAACATATAAATTACGTAACAGAAAATAGCGAGAAAAAAACCGCCACGAGAAAACGTCGTTGTTATCGACTTTTGATATTCGAACCGAATATGGCTATACATTAGGGCATCGCCCATTTGCGCCAAAAAAAAAAATTAATTCATTTTGGGTATAGCCCATTTGCGCCAAAATAAAAAAGGTATGTTTTTTCCAATAGCCCATTTGCGTTAAATTTACCTGCGTAAACATTTTAAATTAACGACTTGGTTAATTATTATATTTTAAAGACGTATTTAAAACGTATGTCTGTAACGTATAATAAAGTTTATTTTATAAGTCTATAGATTTTAAATTTTCGTGGCATATAAATATAATTATATTAGATAATTCTTCGTTTTTAAAAGTAGTGAAATGTAGATCGTTTAAAGCTCGTACAAATAATAAAACTGATATAAAACTTGTTTGTTTATCTTTCGATGCAATAATATTACAAAGCTTTAAAATTTATAGGCTTATAAAAATAACTTTATTTTACGTTACAGACATACGTTTTAAATACGTCTTTAAAATATAAGAATTAACCAAGTTGTTAATTTAAAATGTTTACGCAGGTAAATTTGGCGCAAATGGGCTATTGGAAAAAACATACCTTTTTTATTTTGGCGCAAATGGGCTGTACCCAAAATGAATTAATTTTTTTTGGCGCAAATGGGGATCACCAATACATCATACATGATTCATACCTATATGTATGACGAATACAATATTATATAACAGGCCAATACGCGGTTCATTAATAAATAATCTGTTTGCGATTACTTCACAAAGTGTCTACGCGAGTTATTTGTCTGCTAAATATAAACACAGTAAATATTTAGTATTTACATATATACATATTATATTATGTTACATCACGCTAATCCACGATTTTTACGTATTTTCTCATTTTGCTCGATCATACGATTGTTTGTCGATATACAGTGTGTTTCCTTTTAAAGGTAACACTAAATAATTCTGTCCAGTGACATCGGATTAATATACGGTTTTCAGGAGGGGATAGGGAATACATAAATACACATTTCTTGATGATTTTTACATTTTTAGATCTATCCGTGTGCGCATGCGTTTTTTTAAATGACAATAGGTATTTTGAATACCAAATTTGGATAGACCGAATTTTTTTAAATCGATTTGGTCCTTTTTACCATAGCTCTAAAATCAAAATTGACTAAATGGCAATCAGTCAAAGTTTCGATTAAAATTATTGAATTTTTCACCAATCATACTAAAATTTTATGAATAATTATGAAATTTTATTTATTATTTTTGTATCCGTAGATTTACAGATATTATTAAATCATTTAAATTTAATTTTGAGAAATTAATTAACCTCAATTAGACGTAAATGTTAGTTCATTTACTATGGAAAAAAATGATTACAATAATTAAACACAATTTTTTTTTATAATTTTAATCATTTCTATTAAGAAGTTATGAGAAATAAATCATATCAGTTTGTTTAATCTTTTCTTAGTAAATGAATATTTACGTCTAATTGAAGTTAATTAATTTCTCAAAATTTCATAATAATTCAAAAAATTCTGGTATGATTGTTGAAAAATTCAATAATTTTAATCGAAACTTTGACTGATTGCCATTTGGTCAATTTTGATTTTAGAGCTATGGTAAAAAGGACCAAATCGACTTAAAAAATTCGGTCTATCCGAATTTGGAATTTAAAACACCTGTTGCCATTGAAAAAAATGCAAATTGTATTGCGCATGCGCACACAAAAAGATCTAAAAATGTAAAAATCATCAAGAAATGTGTATTTATGTATTCCCTATCCCCTCCCAAAAACTACATATTAATCCGATGTCACTGGACAGAATTATTTAGTGTTACCCTTCAAAGGAAACACACTGTATTACGCAATTTTGGTACTATAATATAATTATACTATGCAACATTCAATATAATTTGGAAATGTAGTCGGTGTACAAACGCTTGTTGATCGTCAATGTATTTTGTGGAAAATTTGTGCGATTTATACAAATAATAAAAAAAAATTACTACGTTGAGATATTATCGAAAATAGATTTTATAGTAAATATTCAAGTTACACGTCATGTTATAACTTGTGATTTTTATACTCAGTTGTTCACGTTTGCGTGAACGCGTTAAAACGTTAGTATACGTATACACCTTGAAAACAAAAATATCTTTACTAAAAATTGTTTAATTTGAGCCTTAATAAATTCAGGCGTTCACCACTGAATAAATAACTTATAAACCGTTAAATTTGTTCAAACTATGAAGGAATATTTTTACTCTATCATTCCAAACAGCATTTTGCAGCACAATACTGCAGTGCTTTCTGTATCGGCTCGCTTTCGACGGGTTTAATGTTTCAAGTTTATCGCATCCGTACACACATAAAATTCGAATTTTATTTTGGTATTTGGCATTTATATTCATGGACCGCCGCCGCGTTCGTATGTTATTGACTCATCGCAAAACGAATTCGTGGTCTCCAAATGTTAAATTGTATTTATATATCATTCTCGAGTATAACCAAATGCAATAGAAAACAATTCAATGTACTGAAGTACATTTTTAACATTAAAGAACTCGATTCGATCGCTTTATTAGAGTTAAATAATGATTTATCCAATAATTACCAATGCATTTTATATTATTTTAATGATTAACGTATATATTTATTTTGTTAAAATATATGTATGATTGATAATTAACGTTCTACTCCACCATAAGCCAAGGCTTACAGGTGTAGATATATTCTTTATTTCTTAATTATATATTTGTAATCAAAATATATTCAAATGTAAAGAAAATATTTGAGAAAAAAAATATACACGTGTAAAAAACAAGACATGATAAAATCTGCGAATGATACTCAATATCAAATTGTCAACTATGGGATAATACGTAATCATTAAAACGAATTATTTGTCACTGATTTAGGAAACAGTTACTGAAATATTTTCAATTAATTATCACTAGGCACATAAATACCAACTAATATAATGAAAAATAAAACCAGTAAAATTCACAAATAAGTGACATTTATAATATACTTCTAACTTGGTACATAATGATGAATTTTTTCGAGTTATAAAATTAAATCATTTTTTAATGTATAGATTATATAGATACCGGGTTTTTTTTATTATTGATATGTCTATAATAATTCATAAAATATTTCAAAATATTATTGATTTTGTTCGTATCGTAATATATTTTGCTTCGGTTGAAATTAACAACATTATAGCGTTACACGAAATAGTATAATAATATTCTATATTAATAAATAAATAAACAAGCATTGCAATTATTTATAGCTGTGTTGTGAAATTGACGACAATTCTTAGAGTTCAAAACGAACGTTTTTAATTTTAGTAGGTAGTTATAGTAACGACGATCTGAACAATTGAAAAACAAAAAAAACACCTTACTGAATATATGTATTTAAGTTGACACTATATACATAGTTTTGTTAATATCCCACGATGCCCGAATAGCATTAAGTCTGGGACATGAGTATATAAACGTCGCATCAGCTGTTATTGTAATCGATCGACTAAATGGTGCAAGTCTGGTTCGGTTTTAAAAATGACTACCGCTTGTCTTGTGAAGTTCTTGATCATTTCGTCATAACTCTGAAACGCACGTAGTATAATAATTACAAAACCATCTATCCACCCGGTACACATAAATGTAAAACTGTGATTATAACAAGGATGGCGAACCTATTATATAACCACATGCGTGTCATTATGTGACATTCTATATATGAATCATAGAAATCATAGAATTTTTAATAAATTATCTTGAAATTGATGTCTAAATAAAAGTTATGTGTTCATAATAATACGCAATAGTAATTGTATAGTGTATATTTTAAATAATAAAATAAATGAAGTCGTCTTTCAGGATAATAAGTTTTAATTAATTACATAGGCAAAAATCAAAAGATAAAAAAAAGGTCAGTATAAGTTATTGACACGTAGAGCAAAATAAAATTAAACTAAAAATATTTATTTGATTCAGAAACACCAAGGATTCACCATCCTTGGATTATAATTAATAATATGATAAAATGTATACAACACAATGTTATATTTATAATATCGAATGTTTTTCTTTAAATATGTTAATATGAAATATATTTATTTATTTATTTTATTTATTTTAATATCGGTAAAGATTACCAGGCCTCACTGAGTAGAACTCGTGTGGAGGCCTAGGAGTTATCTTATATACAACACATTTATATTTATCATTTTCTCCTTAAATAGCTACT
>JAIPRK010000314.1:20321-247289 GCA_025469195.1 Chaitophorus viminalis
TGATTTTAATTTCAAAATTACTTCCTCATTGTCAACACGTATGATTTTATCCGTTTCGTTTTTTCGTAGGAAAACAAGACCATTTTTTGTCCAGACGAATTGAAAGTTGAGTATATATATATATATATATATATATATATATGTATTTAACTATACTTACCGACTTGTTCTTGATCAGTTTGAGCTGTTTCAAACCACATACCATGTAGAACATCAGTAGACCTCGGAACCTAGTGATTCCCGGTTCCAGGACGTCGGATAGTCGCAACAGTTCTTCGCATGTCCTTGTGTTGTTTTCCAATTGTTTCACCGAAAGATCTGAAACAAAAAGCGATGGGACCTAATTCAAAATCTATATTCTATAGTAGATACTTGATACACATGCAATAGAGGGTATATTATAATAACAGCTGATGAAATGTTTGTACGCTCCGTCGTCGCACCGATTACTTATACGATTTGTACACACGTGTCTCATTCGGATTTATACATAGAAATGTTTGGAAATCTTACTAAACTATCATGATAACATTATACAATTTCGCGTATGATATATTTTTATTATAATAATCATGCGTAACCTGGTATTCGGTCACCGTACAGCTGGACTAGAGCGTACTTGACGCCCACCGTGACGTAGTGGTCGCTGTGCAGCGCATCCATGGCGCCATCGCGCACCCGTTCCAGGAACCGTTCGAAGCCGGTGCAGTCGGCCTTGTCCAGCGAACGTACCAGACGCTCTGCCTCCACCACGTCCACGTCCACGTTGGCCACCTGCTCACCACAGTTCACGCACGACCAGCGGCCCGTGGCATCGGTGATGGCGTGGCCCCGACCGCATGCCCGACATGCTGCCGAGCCCAGGTGGGTGGTCAGCTCTGAGGGATCGGTACATCGCGCGCACGCGCACTCGAAACATTTGGCGGCCAGCAGATGTTGGCGCCTTTGCTGCGTGCACCAAAGCGTCTGCGTGTACGTGGCCGTGATGGGGCTGCCGCGGCTGATGGGCACCGTGGCCACCACGCGTATGGACGGCCACCCGTCGGCCGCGTCACCGACAAACACGTGTTTGGTGTTGGGCGTGCAGCTGTGGGCCATCATGGACGCGTCGGCATACACGGCGCGAAACTTGCGGCCGCCTGGACGACGCACCTCGAACGCGTTGGTGTCCAGCACGGCGGCTGCGTGCAGTGCGGAACGCTCGTCGTGGCCGGCCACTCGTAACCCGAGCTGGTCGAGCGCATACGCGGCCACGTTGACGGCGTACGCCCGGTATAGCGGCGTGTCCAACCTGCGGTCGAGGTGTGACTGGAGCGAACGGAACGCGTGGCCACGGTCGCGATCGTCTCGGAGCAGCATGCACCGCAGCGGTAACACGAAGCAATAGGCGGCTACGCGGCGGGCATCGAAGTGGCCGCGGATGAGCGAGCACTCGGCCAGCCGGTGGACGGGTGCGGCCTCGCATCGCGGCCCGCATACTGGCCAACCGCAGGCCGAGCACACGCGGCCTGCGGTGGTCGGGGCGTAACACGTCAGGCAGACGGGCGGCGAGCCGGCCTTTGGGCCCACGGCCAGTGGCCGCTCCTCTAGCAGCACCTCGCCGACCACCAAGTCCCGGATAGCCACCCAATGCCGGCCGAGTTCCGGTGACGTGGTCACCACGTACGGACGGCATGCGGCCTTGTGGCCACCCTTGGTCCAGTGGGCCCGTTGGTGCTCTTTGCCGCAGTACCGTGCGGCCAGGCAGTTGGTGCACCGTTGCGTGGCCGGCGATCCGCACACCGCGCATCCGTTCACTTCCATGGTTCCCGTGCCGTCGGTGGCCGATGCGAGTTCGTGGGCCCCGTGTACCGTTCTCGGACGACCGCGGAACGCGCATACGACTGTGTGCACTATCACGTATGCGCATATTAATTTAGTGACGGTCGGTCGGTCGTCGTCGCGCGCGCAGTACACAGTCTATTTCCGCGGCGGCCGCTACCCGTGCCAAGATCCGCCACAGCAGCCGGGGACGGAATTCCGAAGACGTTTGACATTCCGCGTGCGAAAATCCGGTGTACGAGAACGGCCGCCTGGGGACCTGTTAAGTGGCGCAGTGAGAAGTGGGTAGTAGCGCCTTAAAAGGGAATAAAAAAATAAATAAATAAAAAAAAAAGTTACGGCGATGACGTAGGCGTAGTTGGCACGATCAAGTCGTATATATTATATATATATATATATATATACGGGACAATAAGCGTGCACGGTATACGTATATATAGGTTCGTAAAACGTCCCGAGGGCCTTGTGCCCGGATTCTCGAAGGTCCCTTGCCTTATATACCGCACCGACGGCGGTGAAATGATAAAAAAAAATATATATATAAAAAAAGGAAAACACTTGTGCGTGCGTATAATACGTATGTATACGATTCGGCATATTTTTACTGCATCTCGTTTTTATGGGATTCAATCTTGGACCGGCACATAAACATGTTCACATATTATTTATATATATTTATACCATAGTATATGTGTTTGGCGTTAGTTAAGTATGTGAATGTGCGTGTGCGTACAAAGTACATCTAAAGGATATCCGCAACGATACGGTGTGTAGGTTATTCGTATAAATGAATACGCGTTATATAAGGAGAAGGAATAGAGGAAACTATATTGAACCATTGGATCATAGTGTACACACACAGCCCCACGTGCAGTACTCTATAGGAGGTGTGTGTGTTTTTGTGTTTGTGTTTGTGTATTTATTCTTATATGCAATATTCATTTTTCCGAAGTCACGCCGCCGTACCGTCCGTTGTGTTATATTGTTGTGCGTTTACCCCCCGAGCGTAATTTGAATAAGACAAACTTTATACGTCAAACAAACATTTTCGATGTGTGTAACCATCACGTGTGGTGTGACTTGAACACACACATACATACATATATACTACACACACTACACATATCTACTCAAGCGCGTACACGATGACATATTCACGCTGGTATGCGCGCGGTGGAGACGAGCACTTGACGTCTTTTGAATGTTTAATGGACAGCGACTCTGCAGTGCACTGCATGCGTGTATGTGTGTGTGTGTGTGTATGGATTACAACGGACTTTTAGCCATCGAAAGTCCTGTGAATTAACGAGGGTCGACGTAATATTTTCCTGCTAAAACAAATGCTGACGGCGAGTAGGATGAAAGGTTGTGTCACCGTATTATAATAATATATGATAGTAATAATGTATAATGTATATAGTCCCACTAGAATATTTATCACTCAAAAGCCGTTTGCTTTTTGTCCATGTGTGGTGCGTGCGTGTGTGTATGTGTACAAGTACAATGTATGGATGGTTGCTTTTTTTTGCGCTCGAAAATTGTTTCCACGTATCAATTTAAAATATTATGTTTCACGTTACGCTCGTTTACAGTCCGTTTATAGTCAAATGAGATAAGCCGCGTTAAATACAACAACGAAGGTATGACTTGGTGAATAATGAGTACGGTTACATGATTATATTGGCGTAATGTGATTAGCTAGTATAGCTATAGTATAATTATACTTCCCGCTGTATTTAAGCGAAATTTTTTCAAGAAATGTGTAGAAATAGATTAGAAACTTGGTTCGATATTGGCGATTTAAATGCAAATCCCATTTTGTTTTACTGGTATCGATATGTGAACGCACCTGAAAACAAGTAGGGAATGAAAATAAACCATTACGATAACTTTTTGCAAGATGTATGGTTGAAACATTAATTTGTCAAGAGTTAACATTAACGTTTTTCTTTTCATTGCTTGTGTTTTTTTAATCTTATTTTGTTAAGTATATTTTTGGATTAACGTAGAAGAATAAAAACTGTTAATAGTTCTTCTGTTTTTTTTTTTTTTGTTTGTTTCAATAAATATACATTTATTCTAAATTAAACGTGAATGGAAAACGAAAAAAAAAAAACAATCAGCAACAGTTTTAAATAAGAAAGAAAATCCGTGTATAATTATTTCGAGTTGAGAAAAAAATGTCACGAATTTTAAAATGCTGTTAATAGGATTTTTAAACTGTGTGTAAAAAATCTACGATTTCAGTTTCTTTTTTCACGAGAGGTTATTGCTAAATACACTAGAGTTACGTAAAAAGCATTATAATTCTAGCATCTATAGATATAATTTACCTGGTCGTGTCGCTGGGACTCATAGTGATTCTATTATACTATTATCATGATATACATCATTGATACAAAAATCAGCTGATACAGATGCCCAATCGGATATTTTTTGTTTTCATGCTTACTTATAAAAAGTACAGTGAATATTTTAATAAAACACCACGTCGAAACACGGGTTAATACAATAGATCGATATTCCCCTCATTAATTATTTATCATACTCATTCAAAGTCATGGTATTATGTACTTGAAAAAAGTTATAAAATTTAATAATAAACTATAGTTATATATACATAAGGTTTAATAACTGTTTAATTACTAAAATATTATTATAGAATATATTTACGAGTAGAAATATATAAATAAATTAAACATCTTAATTTGTACATAAAGTACTTATATTTTAACACCTATTTAATATTTTATAATAGCTACTAATATTAGTATCAGGGACTAAAATTGTGTGTAGTACGAGAGATACACTTTGTGTAATACGAAATTAAACTGTGTATAATTATCTGTAGTAACTAGTATTTTTTTTTTTTAGTTTTTTTTTTCATTTGAATTGAAAAATTATTGTTGGGAAATAGGTAGATAAGAATTTATCGTATACCATAATATAATCATAATATGTCTGTATGTAATCAATATTTTAGTTATTTGTTTATTACCTATGAATATTACTATATTTTGAATTGTTATTGTATTATAAAAACATTGATTAAGTTTACAGCATGGTATTATGTATAGTGTATGATAAAATAATCTTAAAACTACGATAAAACTAATAACTATCACTTAACGACGATCTATGACTTGTATGTATGATGACTCAAGATTTTATTTTAATTAATATTTAATCAATTTAAGTTTATACTTTATTCATTATTGGTTCTGAAAAGTTAAGTATTACAATATTAAAATATTAATAATGCATAAGTGGCTTCTAAAAAAAGAAAAAAACAATTATGTTTATAGATTAAATACACTTGGAGGGACAGGGAAGAGTCATAGTAACTCCAAGTTTAATAAAAAGAGTATAATACGAAAAAATATATATTTTAGTCTCTGATTCATATAATATTATATTTTAACGTCGTTAACAGTTCTGGTAACTTACTAAAGGAAGGGGAATAATGAAAATATAACGTGTTCTATAAACTTATGTTTAGACAACAAAATGGATTATAATATAGTATTATAATACCATATAGCATATAGGCGTTTTTAAAAAGAATTCTAAAATCGTAATGTTGTATACTATTATTAATTTAACGCGTGGTGACTGCTTTATATAACTTGTGGATTTTTGACTAGAAGAAAACCCCATGGCGCGTATTTTTTCACTTAACGTTTCTTTTACGAATTGTAAGCCGGAAGTAGGGGGATGGACACGAAAAAACGTCACCCATGTTACCTTATGATAATTATGTTGTTCGCGTACGTACGACCGATGGCAGATGGCATAGATGGAGAGAATGGAGTAAAAAAAAAGGAAGAAGAAATATATCCAGAGTCGGGAGAGATCGGCTTTTTGTCCACGAAAGTATGTAGAAGAAGTCGGCTGTCGGCGGAAGGTAATTGAAATGTTACGATCTCACCCCGACACACTCTCTCCCACTTCGGCGGCGGTGGCGGTGGCAGCGCGACACACCGTCATCAACAGGCTACGACCGCCGCTAAGCATGCGTCGGTGGGACGCCGACGACGGGCCACGGACCCTCCACCACCGGTGCCACAGCCCTCCCCCAAAGGGTGTTTTCTTTTTCTTCCGACATTCTTTGCGCCCCCGTTTTCTTTTCTCCCGCCTTTTCTTCTTATCCTTCTTACTCGTACATTCTTCTCCCACCTTCTTACCCGCCCGTCATCAGTCGCTCTACCACCAGCCGTACCACCAGCTGCACCACCGCCACCGCCGCGAAGTCGCCGCCACCGCCGCCACAACTGCGCGTCTCGTTTCGTATCGTTTTATCCTTCTTCCGTTTCTTATTGCCTCGTCACCGTCGTCGCCACCGCCGCAGCCACCACCACCACCACCACCACCACCACCACCACCACCACCGACCCGGGCCAGCGGTCTTCCGCAGACACACGCACACACACACACACACACACACACACACACACACACACACACACACACACACACACACTCACACACACACACACACACACACGCACACACACACACGTGCGCGCGCTTGCACACACAAACTCCGCCCACGACGCGGGGCGCGAACACCTTCCGCCGGCCCATCCCCCGATTCACGGCCAACGGCGGTAAACCAAAGCTCCGCAGCGGCCGCAACCTCCGACCGACCGACCGACCGACCGACGACGAGTCGGCCTCGCGGGACGGGGAACGGAGAAAGAAGGAGGAAAAAAAATAAAAATAATAATGAATAAGACGGAGGATACCGGGGAAAAAACGGTTTTTTAACAGTCAGTCGCGCCGGTCCGCCCGTCCTCGACGACACGCACCGCTTGTTGCCGCCGTCGCCGTTTGTCCACGGCCACGCGCCGAGCATCGCGACGGATAACACAAGAAGGTGTACGATACATAATATTATATTATATCGATATTATATTTAAAAAATAAAATATCGTAAACAGTCGTACACACGCAATACGTTATAATCATGCACCTGTCTGAGTCCATGAGGAACCGCGACGGTTTCCTCAAGGCCGACGTGCTGGCCGAACGCACGTTGGACACGCTGCTGGCCGAGCACCCGGGTGAGTTGGTGCGCACCGGTTGTCCGCACGTCGTATGCACCGTGCTGCCCACGCACTGGCGGTCCAACAAGACGCTGCCGGTCGCGTTCAAGGTGGTCGCGCTCGGCGAGGTGCCGGACGGCACGCCGGTCACCATACGCGCGGGCAACGACGAGAACTTTTGCGCCGAACTCCGCAACTGCACCGCACTGATGAAGAACCAAGTGGCCAAGTTCAACGATTTGCGGTTCGTGGGCCGTTCCGGGCGAGGTGAGTCCGCATAGTTAATAATAATATACTAATCCCTCCGTACTTACATCGTCGACGGTTAGTACACCTGTTGTACACCTGCACAACGATACCGCTATTGGCAATATTTTATAGATTACGCGTATAATCCGCACGTATAGGTATACTCTAGTCTATAATAAGACGCAAACCACAACGTTAATCATTCTCATCGTGTACGTTAAATATACATTTTATGTGTATCAACTTTATTGATAACCGTGATTGTCAATAACTCCATAGGAAATCTTTGTCCAATGATTTGAATAGAAGTGTACCTATATATATATATATATATATAAATCATAAGTTATGATCTAAGTTATAATAATATTGGGATTTATTGTAAATCAGTGGATATGGAATGACGTGTATTGTCGTTGGTTTTAACAGTACAGACATTCTGTGTTTCATTCATTATTCATTTTATAGGATATTGCACGATCCTATTAAATTGCTACGTTTCGTCGATTTGACCAGTACACGGCGAGACCAAAAGTTGAATAATCATGTTTTCTCGTACAACGTGGCTGTATAAATATTATATAGGTAGGTGTAATGTGGGAGATAACAATAAATCGCGCTCCACATATCATTGGGTCAATAAACTTCTAAGAAATATTCAAATGTTATTCATTTTACCGATTGCGTCTGCTCCACTTTGAACTACGACGCTGTGATACAAATGTAATATATAATAACAATCATATAAAATAAATGAAGTTGAATCGTTGTGTAACAATAATAGATATACGATGACATTAAATTCAATCTAACACGGGGATCTGGTCTTTCGGCCCCACGACTGTACGTCGTATGCACACATATGCATAGCCGAGTTTGCGTGCGGTTTAGCTCACGTGTCACGTTGCACCGCGTTGCGGTGGTGCGGTAAGCGTAAAACAATTAAACTACACACGGTCTAATTATTGGTTTTCCTTTACCATAACCGCGTACTACGATAATACCACGCGGTATTGTGTAACGCTGCCGTTATTGAAATCTATACAATGGATCCGTTTGATATCCGCGGTTTTGTCAATAATTGTTTGTCACATGCGAGTGAATAAAAATCACGTATAACGTTAAAAGTTAAAACATCACTTTTCCCCCCATACCACACGTAAGATAATTACAATATAATATTGCACAATGTACACTGACTAAATATTATTATTCATAAATCATAGTACAAGGTATGGTTTTTTCTTCTTTCGACGATCATGCGTGTATACCGGCGTCGAGTGTAGGCAATTGGGGTGCACGTGCGCGCTCGACCGATACGTCATATTATTATAATGGTCGTAGTTGGCGTATGATTTTACACGATAATACTAGTCAAGTTTTGATGGATCTTGGCGAAAAAATCATATTTTAATAGATGCGCAGAAAACATGCAATACTGGACGCACGATATTATTAACAAATAACGACGAAAATTTGATTTTGGTTTACTTACCTACGTTTCAAATGGAACAAAACTGCTGATTGCTGAGTAAAAATGAATCACTTATTTTACTTATGCAGAAACCTCATGTGAGCGTCTTATTTGTGCGGCCAATCGTTGTCTTTGAAATCATTTTTCACTATATCGGCTAATAAGAATATGAGAAATTTTAATACATTTCTCGAAAGTTTTAATCTCTGGACTTAAGGGATGTTTGTAAGAAGCGATTTAAATATAAATATACATCGTCATATAATATCAGGAGAAAGAGCTTTGACACTCCTAACTTCCTCTATTTTACATGACTCGCTTATATTTATTTAATCCATAGAAAGGTTTAATTCCAGTGTGTTAAAATCGGTGTGTTAAAAAAGGTAAAATTACATCCGACAGGCGACTACAATGGCACGTAATAAATATATAAGTTTCGTGTCGTATATACTGCGTGGTATCAAACGGTAATAAATACCACGTCATCACCGTGGCCGCAAGACTTAAACGTTTCGGAGTTTTAATAATATCGGCGAGGGTGTGTGCGCATACAGGACGACGCGCGTTTTCTACCCCTCCTAGCGACTAATTTTTTTTCTTTTTTTTTTCGTCCGAACAAACTTCCCTCGCAAGCAATGATGACAAATTGGCCTACACAACGCGGAGTAAATTGTTACGACGACCCTGCGCGCGTGTCTTTTCTCCCCTCTCCCTTCCGTTTTCAGCATTCGATATTATCCCTTTTTTTCGTTATATGTACGTAAATGTATATATATGTACATGGAATTGAATATCCCTTGTGAAATCCCTGTTATACCGGAGGGCAAATAAAAAAGAGCTCAACACAACTGCGGGCACGGAAGACGGGTAAAGTGAAAAAAAGAAAGAAAAAAGAAATGATAATAAAGGAAAAAAAAGGACGTACACGCGTTTTAAATCTGACACGCGCGCCGAGTTTATTGTCCGAAAATGGGCTTGGCATATCGGCTTTGGTCCGACCGATAATAAGATGTTTATTGATGGGGACGATAATATAAAGCTGCCGTCGTCGGTTATTTCGCATCTGACGATACGCCCGCGTCTTGTGTTAATCGCTGCGTTAATCGTTCTCCGTTAAAACTTAACCCTTCCCGTTTTAATCAACTCTCCGGGGGGGGAGGGGGGTGGCGGGACGATGAATAACCATCAACAACAACAACAACAACAACAATAACAATAGCGCGAGACATCGGCGGTGGTAAGGTGGTGGTAGTGCACGCAACGTGTGCGGCCGCCGTGTTACCCGTCCAATTGATCCTTATCCGTTAATCCTGCGAGAAAACTTAAAGTCGACGCAATAACAGCAAAAAATCGTTATCACGTTTTCCGCACAATGATCGTATACTCAGGTGTGCATGTACCGCCGCCGTTCACGTACATACAGAGCTGATCGTGTAATTTTTTTTTTTTTTGATTTTTATTTCTTTACAAGCCATTTAGGCGCTTTGCAGCTTCTACCAAAGCTCTCCAAACTTCCCGATCATCTGTATCCTCAATACTTGCTCCATTATGCAATGTCTTCAAATCGTCCTTTACTCGGTCCAACCACCTTTGTCTTGGCCTTTCTACAGGTCGTTTTTAATTTAGTTTTTTAATGAGTACCTGTCTTATCAGTCCACTCTTAGCATGCCGTACATGAACATCCCACTGTAACCTTTTCGATCTCAGAAATCTTTTAAATCGGTTGCATTACACAGACTGTTTAAATCAGCGTTTTTTCTTCATTCGTATACACCAGTATTGGGGTTTAAAATAAGATCATATATTTCTCTAAGTATTTTCCTTTCAAAAGTCAATAGCTTATTCGCATCACCTTGCGTCGTAGACCATTATGTCTCACATCCGTACATGACAATGGGGCGTAAGTATGGGCCATGTATAGTTTTTTCTTTGTGTCTTTGGACAATAGTTTAGACGTGAACATTTTTCTCATTGCATGGTATCCTCGGTTTGCTGGACTAAATCTTGTTATGCATATTATTTTTATGATTTATATTAGCACCTAAGTACTTAAAATTCTCGACTTGTTCAAAAGAGAAATGATCAATGCTCACATTTTACAACAGGGTTGGATGACTGCTCATTAGCATATACTTAGTCTTATTTTCATTTATTTTGAGCTCTATCTTTTTACTTGACAGTATGAGTTTTCGTACTGTCCCTTCTAAATCCATTTCTGATCGTATTATGCCTTGTATTTTTAATTAATATCAACCAACGGTAATCGTTCCAAAACTGCCCCGGCATCGGTTTTCCATGTTTTACCGCATATGACGCACCACGGATTGATTCTTTTTTCCGCACAGTTTACGCAAACGTTTTGCAACGAAGTTAATGTTTTATTATTATTTGTTTTTTTTTTTACTAAATAACAAAAAGTATGCACAAACAATGATATAATAATATTACATTTTGAAATTAATTAATCATATTATCTTTAGATTTCTAAGATATTAATTTAATTTGAAGTTCAAACATTTCATAAATTTAAAACAAATATGATTGTTAATTATTTTCGGGAATCTTGTACCGTTGAAAAGTCTAATTTTATTATTTAATAATACAGTTATTATTAAAATTTTATTATTATAAATTATTTAGCTTTGGACTGATAATTAGAGAATTGGATAAGATTAAAATAGTTTTGGTGTACTGTAATTATCGAACACATTTATTTAAAATATAAAACTAACTAGCAACTAATTAATATTTGATTTCAATATTATAATAAGAGTTCATAATTTAAAAATAGTTTGGATTTATAATATTGTTATCAAACATCGTCTGGTTGGTAGAGTTATAATTTAGGAACACATGATAATTTGTTAATTCTTCAAGGAAACTTCGAGTGCGTCCGCAATCTTATCGACAAATTATATTGAATAACGTTGAATGCGTTCGCCGTCGTACGAACAAACTATGTACTACTATTACAATCATAATACTATAACTTATAATATTGTTATTTAATAATCAATACTACTACACATTTAACATAAACTAAATAATTACATAAATAAGAAACAAAAAATACCTATGGGATATAAGCCAGTTCATTTTTTCGTGGTTCACCCTGGGTAACTTTAAATTAACTGGGACGTATTTGAACTACGAAAAATATAATCTTTTTTCTTGTTACCCACTCGGATGATATCTTATTCCGGGCGCACCCAAAACTTCAAAAAGAGTCATTTTTGGACGCGATTGGGAAACTTCCAATTCATTGAGGCTTTGTTGAACATCATGCATGGTGTGAAGTATTGTTAGGTCCGCGAAAACACATAATCAAGTAGGATTTAGTTATTTTCGATTTTCATAAAAAATTTTCAATTTTGTGCTCAAAAAATGTGTTTATATTTATTATTGTTGTTAAGCGTTAATATATCTTATGCACTGTCCTTTATCCATTGAAGTGGAGGACAAATACAAAAATCACACTTATTTAAGTTTTTGGATGTTTTTTTACTATAAATTAAAATTTTAACATTGTATAAATCATTTTTAATCTTCCATTCAATTAATATTACCTATATTTACGCATAACTAAACACGTTAACCACTAACAAATTGTGTCTCAAAAAAAAATGTCTCCTAAGCATCGGTGACATATAATAAATATTATTAAAGTAAATTTAAATCATCATATTTATTATAATTTTCTCAATATAATATAGCACAAATGTTATCATATTATTTTTATTCTAGAATTCCAAGCATAGTAAATAATTCAACAGTATAAAATATAAAAGTATTTTTTTGATTTTTACAGACCGATAAAGTTCTAGCCATGTTATGTCTGGTTATTATGTATAATAAAAATAAAATTAACAAAATTTATGAATAGCAAATCTAAAACAATAATATTCCGCTAAGTAAAATCCATTAAAATTGGTTTTTGTAAAGATGACTGAAATATTATTTTTATTCTGAAAATGTTAGGTTCAAAGTCTAATCGTTTCAGTTCAATCTTTATTTTAACTATACTTATGTAAAATTATGCAATTGTTTATCAATTCGCTTTTATTTCAATGAGGTTAAAATTTTAAAGGCTACAAAAATTATGTAGTTTTGTAGCATTTTTACATTAATATAATATAATCCTTACAACAATAAGCTCTTTGATTAAATTATGCTGTTTATTTTTCAAAAAACTAAATACAGGCTTGTAAATGGTCGAGGGTAGATATCGGAAATAAAGTTTTAGCCTCATCAGCTGTACGTCGAGATCTTAACGCACTTCACGGGACTCGGGTAATTGTTCGACATTTTATAATTAATGTTAAATGTTCATAATAATAAAAACAGCACAACACAGATGAACAGACCATTTTGTATTTTATCATAATGCGTAGACTAGTAGGTATGGTACTTACATTTATTTTCTATTTACCGTATAAATATGACGAAATAAGTTGATTATTTACATGTTAAATATTGTATTTGAATTATATGCGTGCAAATTAATTTAAGTTCGGTGAGCTAGACAGCGTATTATCAATGTTAACGAAATTAAAATTTTAATATATTATAATTTAATTAATTAATAACTTATATAGTATGTATATCTAGTATCTACAGGTGATATACCCGATATTGTATAGCTTTCGTGCCAACGACTTTATAAATATGAGTTTTGCTTCCCATTTTTTACATTTTATCCCATTGTACTAACGTATAATATAGTATACACAATTTAAAATACAAAATAATTATATATTCATACGATCATCAATCGTAATGATTGTCATTTTGTTATTCAGTGATGTTCGTAAAGTTATTCAAAAGTTTTTTTCCATTTTTCTTCTCTTATCAAAATCGTATCCTAAAAATGTACAAATATAATTTTGTATCCAAACGGTTTGATAGAAAAATGGAAGTTTTGAAAAAAGTAATTTGCACAATATTTAATATTTTAGTTGTATGTAATATTACAAAAAATTATATCATTTCCAATTCAATTCGTGTAAGTCTTAAGTGATAGGAACGCAAATAAATTACTGTCATCGGATTCACTCTATTAAATATTACCACTGTGTCTATCTTACTATTACAGTACAATATTTTGACGGTAATAACATTTTTATTTCCGTATTGCTCAATTTAGTTATCTCTATGACTCTATGACGCTATAAAAAAAATACATGAGTAAATAATATTATAATATGTAAATTGTAAAGTGTGACATACTGTATTTTCAACACGAAAGTTTTGTTATTTCCAGGTAAAAGTTTCACGCTGACAATAATGTTGAACTCGTGTCCACCGCAAGTGGCAACTTACGCCAAAGCCATCAAAGTCACGGTAGACGGTCCCAGAGAGCCAAGGTCGAAAACCAGTGAGTAAATTGATGTACAATTTATTATGCTAGATAAATTATCAAATTAAATCGGGTATTAGGCCTATTATTTAACTCGTTTACAGGAAACCAAGGATTTCACCCTTTCCACTTCGGGCCTAGACCTTTTCCGTTCGGCACGCCACTGGATCCCAACAGAATTGCAGAATTGCCGTTAAAACTTTCCGGTAAATATTACTTTTCATTCCATATAAACGCATGTTAGCAACGTTTTTTTTTTTTTATTTGAAAAACATTACTCCAGTAGTGTAATAATATAATATAATAACCTGCACTCTATAGTATTGATGCATTTTTTCGTTTGTCACCTATGTAGAAAATGCTAGTCTATCGTGTTTATACAATTCTTTGATAAAAATAATACACTATATCCTAATTGTTAAAAATATAAGTATAAAATATGTTTCGCCCTTAAAAACTGATCATATTTGTGTGCAATTGTCAAGTGTTTAAATATTGGAAAACATAAACCGGTTTTTAATATAGATTTTAACTGTAATACAGTTAAGAGTTAACATATTCTTGTACTTGATAGTATTTATTTTTTCCTAAAAACTTACAAGTACCATTGAAATGTATAAAAGTAAATTAAAAACGGATATCATATTGTTTTATATTCTAGTAATGTTTTACAATTTCTCAAATTTATAACTATTATACAGACAAATAGTATAATTTAATTTATTTGTGTTGGATTATTGAACGAAAATGGTGGTTGCAAGCGGTCATATTTAATAGTCTTCATTACGCATCTATTCATTCCTTATTTATCTTCAATAAATTTAATTATTTAAAGCACGTTTTAGTACATAATAATATTATTATAATGAAGTTCAGTTTTAGCGTGCATTAAAATTGGTTCATTTTACTTATGTGTTTATTAGTGTCTTTTATTAAAAAAAAAAAACCATAAGTACTATTAAAAATTTGAAACTTCTAAAGAAAAACTTTGTGATGTATTATTAATACACTTTACTTGGTGTGATTATTTATCTTTTCCCATAAAGTGGCTATGTGAAAAATAATATCAATTAGGCAAGCTCATTTGATTTTATGAGATTTATATGGCATTATTTCAAAAAATATTTTCTTTGCAATTGTGTATAGAATGGTTTGTTTTAAATTAAATCATAATACCAATTAAAAATATGCCCAGTCATGAAAATACGTATTTTATTAACAATTTCTGAATAGTAAAAAGAAAGTTAGTCACTAATACCCATACTACATAAGCATCACAATAATTAATATACAATTTAAAACCAACTAATTTTGATTGTATTATATAACCTATACAATCTGCCTGCCTATATTTTGAGCTAATTTGATTAATTAAAAAGTCTAAATATGCATAGCATATTCAAAATACAAATAAAATCATAAGACTTACCTGAAACTGCTTAATATTTCTATATATTTTTTTATTGTGACATAAGAATTATCTTCATAAAATGTTTTCCTTCGAAGATCTGCGGAAAAAATAACACTATTATCTTTTGATAATAGTGTTGATAATAGTAATTCATGAAGATTACAGATAAATCAAAAAATTTACTTTAGATCAATATCAATAAAGTGATTCAACGGAAAGAGAGTTTATTATAGTACATATAATCAAAATTATCAAGTAATATAGGTACATACTATTAATTTTGATCACATATTATATACCTAGTATTGTAATACAACTTATATAAATAATTATTATCCGTAAAGGCGATCGATGTAATGATGAAATCTTATAGATAACTTTATATTATGTATTTGTGATCATTCTGAACTCTCTATTCGATATAAATATTTATTAACAGTTCGAATCACCCAAAAACTGTATTAGCAATACGATTCATTATGCGTTACGATATATTATTGAGTGCGCAAATAATTTTAGTTCCAACAAACATTATAACAATATTGGAAGACCGAAGTCATCAAGCCGAGTTAATTTCAATTATTTTCAAATACATGAGTCGTTGGAAGGCATGGGTTCCTTTAGAGATATAAATAGTGACGTCGAAAATATATTATAACATCAAAGTGTACATTTTCTTATTGCATAATTTGCCGACGTATCCCCACAAAAATCGGCGTTTCCGAAACTTTTGTTGACACATCGTTTAATATGCCGAACCCCTTGAAAAACCGTCGTCACCGTTGCACCCTCTTGTAATAATAATAATAACAATAATATTGTGAACAGTTTGCGACAGTGAATCATATGCGTGCGTTCGGTCGAGGCGTTCGTTTGTCGACCGGGTGAGTCGCGTGAACGTGATAATGTTGCAGTTTTCCGATGGTATATTATTATTACAACGATACAGTGTTATGCGGGGCAGTGTTATACGGTGCCTCTCGGGGTTTTCTAGAAACGGGTAGGCGAAATCTAACGGGAGAATAGACGAGGGTAACGTGTGCGACGTGGGCTCCGCCAGATACCGCTACGAGTAACCGACAACGCGTGTACATAACAATGATATTGTATTTAATAGTATTTTAATAATAATATGTTATGGTGCACGTCATCAATGTGCGCGGTAACTACTATATGTATAGCAAACGAAAAGATCGCGAAAACAACCAGTTATTATATAAAATAGTCCGGGCGGTTGCTGCAAGCCACACGAGATTTCGTTCGATCCGTATGTATATATCAGACGTAAATAAAATTCACGCGCACCTATGATTGTTACACTATTATTATTTAGACGTCGATCGTTTCGTCAGACATTTCGTATTGCACGGGAATTCGCTGGTTGTTTTCCACACGCATGCGTATATAATGATGTACATTCACTGTGTATAATAATACATTTATACGATACGTAATAGAGCTGAATAATACATAGACACGCGGTTACGGCAGACCACCGGATAAATCTTCTCGGCCAAGAATAACTGACATTTCTGCTGAACGGCGGACCGTAGGGCCGATGGTATAATTAATTCATGCACGCGCACGCGCGAAGCACACACGTACACCCGTATTTAACGAACGACTTGGAGGGGGTGAAGAAAAGATGCAGACTGTCTTTTCAGTAAGTTTCTTTGTGAAAAAAAAAAAACATTCGACAAGTAGTCGTACTTCATTGATATATTATTGAATCATACGCAATATACAGTATATTATGCGAATCGTTTAAAATCTAATTATAAAGGTACAACTTTCACCTAGTATAACAATAATAATCGTTTTTCTTTCGTTTATATTAAGAGATTTCATAACAACTATTTTTATCTAGACTGTTATTTATTAGTCACAATATATAACCATTCTGGTGTAGTAGCAAGCTGTGGTGGAGGTAACAATGTTATTGTTTTGTTTATAATAGTACATTTTTTAGGTTTTCTAACGTCACGATATTTTGTTGATTAATTCTTCGGCGTATATTTTCGGTTGATTTTGGAAGAGAGCACGATATCTGTATATAGGGACAAAATCTTAAATACAATAATCACCATGCGCTCATGTGCATATATTATTTAGAACCATGTAGAACGTAAAAGAAAAAATTGAAAAGCAAAAAGATTGCAGAAACAGAGAAAGCGAAACGATTGTCTTGATAGTTTTTTCCCTCGTTTTCACACACACATGTCGCACTGTACGTGTGCGTATATATACTATGTATATATTGTAGTCTCGAACTTTTTGAAAATGTGCTTGCCTTGTGCCGTTGCCTGCAGCGCGTAACGCGTGTCTGTATATATACCGGGGAAAAAACGGAATAACGTACCTATACAAGATTGAGACTTTTACTAATACACACACGCACACACGTAAAGTAATCAATATATATATATATATATATGATGATGATACTTCATAGGCACTGACATATTATATGAGTTTTTTTTTTTAATATTTATTTTCACCCATATTGCAATAAAGGCAGCAACGGCGAGGATAAATGTAAGAAAAAAGCCTTACAAAATGAATACGCGTCTCACCGCCACGCCGTTAACGCAACCCTTCAGATCGTATACGTACGCATATACGTTTAAATATTGTCACGCGCGTACGCAAGGCGAGTTTTAACCGTCGTCGGTAGCTCTATGTATAGATATATATACTCTCGTATACCAAACAAGGGGAAGTTGAACTGCGGCACAACCCTCGGCCGTTTAGTCGCGCTACAAATCTAATTTCCACCTTCTATTGAACACTATAATATAAGTATTATACATGTACATACATACATATGCTTACCGAGTAGATATACGTCGAGCGTAACGTGTAAGTCGATACTTCACACACTCACGTATACGTATGTTATATTATGTACATGTACGCAGACACTCACAAATACGCGTGTGTGCGAGAACCGGGGTTTTGTAGCCGACGTGTGAAATCGTTCAGCAATCACTGACAAGCGTGCGCATAATACATATTATAATTTGTTCACGACGCAAATGATGGTACGTGGCTTGAAATACGATAAACGACGCGACGAATCAAAATATATATATAGTTATAGAAATAGTATATGTTGTGCATATAATATATTATATAGGTACGCGTGTATTGTGATAATACGTAGCCATCATACAGGTTATAGTCGGTAGGTATTTGTTTTCGTTTAAAGTTTAAATACTCATGGGAAATCGAACGACGTACACATCGTATCCGGTGACTGTTTGTCCTCGTGGCATTTTCAAAACTTTTTCGGTAAAAAAAAAAAAAAAAATGTTATAACGTAAAATGCACTCATTACATTCGATTCAAACATTCACTAATTCCTCTTTATGTATATTTATTATTCGTCATACTACTTAGTGTATTTAGTAGTGATATATATATATTACGTATTTGTCAAAACTGTTTATTATATATAAATATTTTATATTTACATTCCATATATAATCATATGATGAAACATTGTATTCACTTGACGGTATATCGCAATTCGCATAAAACATAATACAGCTATATACCATATTATCATATCCGAACACTACAGTGTGTAAGCTACAAATTATATTATTTATTGCGGCAACAATAGAATATTATCTTCGAGGTCTTCGAGGTGTAAAATCTTTGTAATTATATACTATACTTGATAGTGGATACAATGTATAATGTATATAATGTATGGAGCTTATGTGTGTGAATAGTGCACGTACAACTGAAATCGTATAAATAAACATTAAAACTTAAACAACTATTAAAGAGCTGTTATACTGTAATACATGCATATGCCTTTTATAAAACTGTAGCACATGTAGCACATGTATACGATCCGAAACAAAACACTAAACTTCGAAGTGTATCTGTCGACGTACGCGACGTGCCAGCAGAGAAATGCACGGTTCAACATAATATGGACTTTTTTGTACACGATATATTACGGCAGAAAGTCGTGGGACCATGTGCGTATAATAATATGCACCATGTTACGTATATAATATGTACGTTTATAACCATTGGAAAATCAACAAACGCATATGATTTACACGAGCAAAATTGATATGTAGAGGTGACAATCAGTATGCCCGATTCAGCTAAGGTAGAAACTAGAAAGGATAAATTTACCGGGGACCTTTCATGAAGAATTTCTTAATGATATTTTCAACAATGTCATTACACAATTTTCCACATGAACGATCATTGTACAAAATTACAGATTATGGTTACAGAACTATTATTTTATTATACCTATCTTATTTATCGGCTTATTACTGTTCTTGTTCTATAAGCATAACTGAGTTTATACAACTATATTTAAAAATAATACACCCATCTCATCAGAAATCGTAAGGCGGACCTAATGTGCCTATTTTCAGCTCTTTAGTATTAAAATTGACAAATTGAAGGCAATTGATGGCCATCAATAGAGAAGTTTCAATTGATCCTAAAGAAATTTTCGGTATAGTGACTGAAAAATCAAGAAAAATTGATATTTTATTTATAAATTTAATATTTAATAAACAAAATTAGTATATTATATTGTATTTAATATGTTTAAGAAAGAAAGTTTTAGGAACTGAGCCCACATGACTAAATTTCATATCCCTCCTTAATTAAAAAATCCTTAGAACGCCTCCGATAGATATAGGTCAATAATTTTCGTTTTGTTTCAAATGTGACCTTGAATAAGAAGTTGTAAGTTTGTAACGTAGCCTATTAGGACTTAAGCTCGATACTGGTAATCGTGCAGTAAACGACGCACAGTGGTAGATAAGAACGGTCGATATGATCATTTCGGAAGACAACGGCCACCACCGCCACCGCACACGTGTTTCACATCGCGTAGGTACCTGCAAGACGCCGTCGTACCACGAAATACAAGGATCGTGTCCGAAAACTCGTTTGAACCCTGTCCGCGTTTGTTGTGCTTGTTTAATTAAAAGTCATAGTCGGCCAAGCACACACATACACACTCTCTCTCTCTCTCTCTCTCTCTCTATTTCTCTCTCTCTCTCTCTCTCTCTCTGTCTCTCTCTCTCTCTCTCACACACACACACACACACACACACACACACACACACACACACACACACACACACACACACACACACACACACACACACACACACACACATACACACACATATTTGGATGTGTAGGTGATTGAGGGTCGAACGAAAGGGGTCTAGATGAATGCGTTTGAGATTAGAGGAAACGGCAGTACGGGTGGCGGTGGTGAACAGACGGAAACGGGCTAGAATGTCCGGTACAATATGTATGTATACATAGTAACAGAATAAAGGGTAAAGTTTTAAAGAGCTGAAACGTCGGTCTCATTAGTTGCTGTCCGACGAGCACGCGGTGTGTTCGTATTACACACGGGCCGGCCGTCGATCATCCCCTCTCGTGCGTCCACCCTGTGTAGCCCATTCCGTCGGCTCGAGGTTATGTATAACATATATAATGTATAATCTCTTTGTTGCCCTTAAGGGATTGTTATAATCTTATACCCTAGCTCCCTGTCGCTGCTGTACCGGTGCAGTGTATAAAGCGGAACGGCACCCACGCACTTTCGATATACATCGCAGACGTTTCTCCGTTTTCTAGGTTTTCGAACCATCAGAAAAGTCGTTATACACTGATGGCGGTCCGCATCAAACATTCTCTATATACACATATACATATATATTCATATACACTCATAGTACACATCACGTACGTGCTTGTGCGTAATATATACACCGTATTATATTATGCAGCGTTTCCTGTCAATCTCCCTATACGCGTATGCATATATAGTGTGCAAGAAAAGGCGTGATGCAGGTATATCATTCGCCCTTATACGCGTTATAATGTATATACATTCCCTACACCGTAAATAATATATATAAGGGTCTATCCCTCAGCCACCGTCGTCTTTGTATAATTATTAGTGGCTCGGCCACGAAGGGTAGTCATATAGGTTTTGGACATACATTTCCTCTCGGCTTTCGACTCATTCGATCCCGTATATATATATATATAGGGGAAAAAAGGATGGTGCCCCGTGCACAAATATAGGTATACTATATTGCGATCAGCTCGGCGATTATTGATTCCTATCTAAAAGGAATAAGTATGTATCTCGTGCAGTATTCTATAAAATCTGTCGGCACTCCTCTTATTAAGACGGAAACCTTTTCAAAGATATACGCTCATAGCACCTACATAGCTGAAGTGAATAATTTTATTCAGATTTTACCTATGATTATATGGATAGTGGTGACTGCTAGCGGCTGTAGATATATTATAAACGGTTGACCAAGATAATTTATATTTACCAACACATATTACTTATTTTCTACATAAAAAAAAAAAAAATGTTCGTAGAGTTGAAAATATTACTGAATCGTGAATGGAAAAATTAATTATAACAGTTTTACTCATACTCAGCTATTAGCTATATTTATAAATTATGATACGTATAATAATATATTGTCAGGTAGGTAAATATTAAATAATATACAAATTATATTATGCGTTTCTGTGAGCTGTCCGAAAATACATTTTGTGGTTTTTTTTTTTTTTATAAAAATAATGACGCGTGTTATTCAAGACTTCTATCACGTAGACTACATTTTTTGTGAGTGTTTTGCAATGTTTTCCGTTTCAAATCAGCTCTACGATCCATATAGAATAGTATACTATGGCGATATAAAATATATTATATATATATAAATATATATATTATCACTAAATAATAATAATAAATGTAATTATGATTCACTTTAATACATCAAATATTCCACGAAATGCCAATTTTACCAAGTATATTTATGTGTTTAGAAATTTCATTTATTCAAATTCACTGTGCGATTTCAATGCGAATTTTTGACACGTGTTTAGTAGAATGCAAAGTAAATTCTACAAAACGTTAAATAAATAATTTATTAACTATGTATATGTACAATATAAGTATAATTTATAAATAAATTATGTATATATATAATAATACGATTCATTCAACTGTTACGCAATACATAAGTGTAAAATTAAGTATATTGCGATAGATTACATCACACATTCATTGACATATGGTTGATAAATTATCAACTAAATTATCAATGATAATATAAAGCTAAAACGCATATTTTTTTAGAAAACAAATTCTATTCAAGTAAAATAATTATTTTCATGACAAAAAATAAAATCGATAGAATTTGTTATAATTAACAGGCAACTATAGATATTTATTTGAGTTATTCAATAACTGCAACGTATAATTGCCCAGAAATATATATGAACAACTAACACATTTGTACTTTTAAATAATCTTGTATGAATCTTGTAAAAGGAAAAAAAATTCAATTAAAGATATACCTTTGATCGTGTTTATAATTAGTATTTTATCCCAGTGAAATGTCAAAATAGTTATCTTATCTCTAAATCAACTTCTTCTATATAGGTATTAGGACCAATATACTGCAGATATAAGGTTTATTATAGAGAATGCAATATTTTATTTCACTGGACCTATATTTTCACTGACAAGTTTTCGTTGGTATTTATAAAATATGTACGTTATGTATCCTATACTAAAACTTTACTACTTATATACAAATTTTTAATCAATATTGCGTAAATCTAAATTGGAGTATCAATATGCCTTAAAAATCACAACGATAAAAAGAATACTCATTCAAAAATTCCGTTGCGTGTAGTTTAATTCATCGGTCAATTAACGGAATTTTATATAAAAACTCATATTTTTCCAAGCGTATAATATGTCGTCAACTTGGTTTAAAATATATGTATAAGGTATATTTCAATGCTTATTATAGTAATAATTATAAGTTTTAATTGACACACAACCCTTTTTTCTAACCAAGGAACTTTCCTTTTTTACTTGTTAGACATCGGTTAGTTTGGAAATATTGACCTCTTAATTTGAACTTTTACCGCAAAGTTCTATCAATGTTATCATTAAAAAAATATAATTAAAAAAAAAATGCAATTTCAAAGTATAATATAAATAAAGGTAAATATATTATATATATCAGATACCTACGAGATGTATTTAAAAACACGCAAAATGTACCAATATATCATTTAAAGATACCTATCTTTCTCGAGGACATATTTTACTATGATCGGTTAATTAAAATTAAAATAAGATTTATATATTATGTTAATTTATTCAGTATCTTACATAATTGCTATAAATCAAAGAAATAAAGTAAACATTTTTAGTGACGAAATTAATTTATTAATTTAATATAAACATGTATAAGTTGATTACTACAGCTGCAGCGTCTTCAGTTTAAAATGATTAAGATTTTTAATACCACTCAGATATTTTATTTTATTTTTATTTATTTATAAAAGTGATTTTTAGTAATCCAATATTGTATTATATTAAATCGCTATAATATAGAATATAAAAATAAAAAAAACGTAAGAAGTAATAATTATTTTTAAATTTACAATCGTAAAATAAACTAGAAAAAAATGTCTCAAACCATATTTATAAGATATATATTATCCAGCGAATTTAATATTGTCCTTTTATAGATAATGAGTTTTATAAAGGTTCGTAACGGTCAATTCAAGTGTTAAAAATTGATTTATTTTTAAATTTTTTAACATTTTTAATAAGCTGCAATGTATTCATTTTTTATTTAACTATCTGTAGTAGATTTGATGTAAGTATAATATGAACAATAAATGCATATATAACTATAAAAATGTTAAACACATTCATGATTTGTAACTATATACTGAAAGGTTAGACGAACGGATTCATTTGTCACTGTGCACGCATCACTTCTCTATATTTCCTATCTCCAAGTTAAGACCGCACAAATCGATTGAGATAATGCGTGTTAAAAATAATCACTTGATGAGTATATAATATAAAATATATTTATATATATATACTTTGAATGTAGACTGAAGTGGTTTAATATCGCACGGAAGTTAAAGTGAAAACTATAACGGTGAAACTACACAAACGCGGGATCGTATAACAAAAACAGCATGCTGATGGTCATAATAATATAAAACGCTGCGATGCAATAAACCTTTGCTTATGTTTTATATATAGGACGAAAAGTTTTGAAAAATTAATAAATCGCCTTTAAAACGGTCTCGTCAGTGTATTTATACGCTTATAAAAAACAACAGTTGAATAACGCAGACGGCGGCGGCGGCTTATTCAGAAAAAAAGTTGTCGCCGCGAGGCGGTATAATGTAGGTACGTAGTGCGTGTACGTAACGTTAATGTATACATGTATACAGTGTGAAAAGCTTGTGCACCTATGTATAATATATATATACGTTTGTTATTAATATACATGTGTACATATTATATAAGTATATATATATATATATATATATAATATATAGCATAAAGGTCGGGATGCGGAGCAGGATCGCCGCGAAGGATGACGCGAGGGGAACGCGCGGGGAAGGACGCGAGGAGAACGGTGGGCGAGCAGGACGGCGAGGAGCAGCGGGCACGTTTAGACGGGAATGTAGGTTAACGCGGGCGCGCGTCCGCAGCGCCGTCGGTTTGGCGGTGTCGGTGTCTCGGTGTCGTCGTCGGTCAGACGGTGCGGTGTGCTTTGCGGAGAGCCAATGGGGTGTGCCGCAAGCCGGTGGAACCAACCCACCGAGGGTGACGTCACCGCCGCCGCCACCGCAGCAGTCTCGGCCGCCCGCGCGCCACACACCGCACGGCGACAGCTGCACGACAGCGGCGGCAGCAGCTTTCTCGCCGGTTTTCTTTCCGCTTCTCTTTCGCCGCCGCTACCGCCCGTAAGCGCACGCGCCCGCAATTCCCTCCGTCCACCCACCCCACCATACTAAGCGAGATCCTGCCGCGCCGTCACAGCCGCGGTGCGTGCAGTCTATACGGCGACCGTTTTTCGTACCGCTCCTTCGCACACCGACCAAGGTTATACATCCACGCCGACTTCACGTATATTTATTATACATAATATTACATTATATTGTCTAGTATAATAATATGATACGCTCATACGTCTTTTAGCACGGCCATCATGTTATATTTACAATAATATTATTGAATTATAATTACAAGTATAATACGACGCGTACGTAATATATCCCTTTGTTATTATAATTCGACTGTGATGAAAACACGGTCGAGAAATAAAAAATACCCACAACGATATAATATCGAATTCATGTTATACATCATCTCTATTTCTGACTCAAGCTCAGCTTGGATGGTTCGAAGAAGCTTGACTTCTGAACACCAAAATGGTGTATTTTAAAATTTAAACTACGATCATTTGAGATAAAATTAAAACTGTAAAATGTACAGAACCGTCATAATGAGGCTTAAACGTAATGATTATTGAGTATTTCTTATACTAAATCCATATTTATAATATTATGCCAAAGTGTATTTAAAAAGTTATATGATAATACCCAATCAAGAACATTTGGCGCCGAACACTGCGTCAAGGTGTTAGGGCATGACCTGACTCCTGATCAATTTTAAAATCGTATAGCCGGGGTACCGAGGGGGCCGAATGGTTATCATCGTTTCATGTTTGCAATCAGTATATAATGTAATATAATATAGATATATATTTCGATACGAATATAAATTTTGTTAAATAAATAGATATATAAATAAAGAGATATATAATCTACTCCTTTAAGTATAAGCTTATGATGATAGAGTAAAGAGTTGACAATAGTATAATTATATTTGGAAAACAATTAATATAGAACAAAATAAGTATAGGATACATATTTGAACATCGTTAAACAAACAAACTCTCTATATAAAGTATTTAAAATTAACATATAAATAAAATAATACACAAAATGCGGATATACGAGACTGACTTGTGTTACAAAACCGATTTCTATAAGTGTGTATAGAAATGTACATGGATTGTATACTTTGAGGCTCATGTTGTATTATAATTTGAGCATAAGAGTACTATTCTAAGAATACTATTCTAAAGGTTCAACTGCGCACACATATTAAAACGAGATGGTTCTAAACAAAGCCACGCTAGCACTTGTCCGCAAAATCAACTATGAAATGTGTCACATAGTTGTAACATGATATCGTATACAAATATAACACAGGTATACCATTTTCGCACGCGTTAAACGCGAACCGCTGCAGCTATTTAAATTAAATATGCGCGCACACCACCGCGTACTACGGGAATGTGAGCGATCGCGATAGAGAGAGATTATAATAAAACGCCAAGACTGTATTATAATATATAATTATATAATATAATATTATATTTATGGGGCGACTATATGTGTGTGTGTGTGTGTGTGTGTGTGTGTGTGTACGGGCGCGCGTGCGGTCGTGCGTCGGTCGGTGCCGCGGTGGCGGTGGCAGCGGCTTGTTATGGCGTTTTAAAATTAAAAGCCGTTTGAGTGGATGTAATTAGTGCGAACGTATCGCGGACGACGACGGGACTGAAGGAGCTGCCGTGTACATAAATATATACGTATATGTAATATATAAATATAATATATACACGCGAATACGGCGTATAAACGCGTTTACCGCGCGCACCGTCCGCGCTGACGGCTTAACACAAAAGGTGCGCTGTCAACATAATAAAGGGTTTTGCAACCCTTTCGTCTCACCCCCTTCGTCCTCGTTTCATCCCTTCGGTACGTATACTATACATGTGTGTGTGTGTGTATGAGTGTGTGTGTGTGTGCGTTTAGGGACGTGGAGCTGCTACGTAGGTACTGCACGCTGCGGGTTGCGGGGGCCCTTTTATGTGTTGACGCTTGTAAAAGTTAAACTGCCACCACCGTCGCGCTGCCGTTCGCGTAAATATCACCTTCTCGCGCACCGTGTTCCACCCCCGCCGGTGTCTTACGCGCATCCACCCTCCGCGCGACCTTTAAATAATAAGTGCCTGCCAACCCTTTACGTAACTGATAACGTCGTCGTTGTCGCAACGTCGTCGGCAGCGGCGGCGGCGGCCAAATTAAATTAACCCTTTGGAAACACCTCAAAGGTCACGTGGTGCGAAAATTCGCACGAGCGCGTACATAGTAGAAATAATAATAATAATAATAATAATATTTTATAATATTTATACTCGTAGCGCACTAAAGGTTTTGTAATTAGTTACCATGTTTTTGCATAATGTATATACTCGTATATATATAATATTATATTGTATAACTGGTGTGGCGTTGACGCGTGCGAATCGTTTTCCTCTTCTGCAGTATACGTGCACGCTCGTCAAAACGCGTATACATACTTCATCATGCGTACGTGTACATGAAGTCGAAATACACAAAACTACAAACTTATAAATGAACCGATGAAAAAGTCAGGTGAATATCGTACTGTATGTAGACATGCACCTTGGCTATTTCCAAAATTTTTATTTATTTCAGAAGAACATATATCTATAATATATTTATTTTTTGTTGGCTTAGGTACTCGAACTATCGCATATTAACAATTTATTCTTACACGGCAACACAATTTATAATATTGCAATGGTGTTCCATATTCAACAATAAAAAAAATATCTATACTTAATTGTATAATATTTTTTTGTAAAATAAAAAAATAAGCCCTTGTCGAAATAATTCGTGTTACGGTAAATTGATATTTAATTGGTAGGTTATACTATTATAGTAATTATCTAGCAAGTATATTTAGATATGTAAATAGGTCCTAACTGTAGTAATCGCTACGCAATTATTAGCTTAATTAATTCAGTCTGGTTCTGGTATCCTGTCTAAATCCAAAATTCACTTGAGGTTTGACCGTCATGCGCAACTGAATAATACTATCAGTCAATTCTTTGAATTCAAATTTAATAACTATGATCCACCGATTTACATGCTAATAACTGTATCTATAATACGAGATGTATTTAATGTAAACAATATTCTAAGGATGGACATCAAATCCGAATGTCTGAATTTTCCGAATATCCGAATATTCAAATCCAGATTTGAATTAAATTCATATCCGGATTTTCCGAAGTATCCGGATTATTCGGCTTATTCAGATTAATTAATTTTTTTTATTGCTAAACACAAAACAACACTGGTAGTTGAATGCATCAGAAATATAATATACTCGTTCAAAAATGTATGTTAATGAATTTAAATATAATTAGAATTTAAAAATGAGTCATCGAACAGCAAAATTGAATTGAATAATCCGGATACTCCGGATAACCTGTCAAATCCGGATTCACTAAATTCGGATTTGATAAATCCGAATAATCCGGTTTAGATCCGGACATGCCCACCACTAATTCTAAAACGACTGCCTTATGATGTGTGACAAAGGTAACTAATTCTTATACATAAATTATTTTAACCCCTCCAAAATCCGAATGATTGCATGCAAATCGATTTTTTATACATATTTTTAATAATACAATAACTTGAGATTAGAGTTATTTTGTAAGATAATATATTTTCTATGCCGGAAAATGTACAAATGATTAGTTTCAAGTTTTTTCCGCATCGGTAGAGCTGTTTTAGAGGAAATCAGAAAATAGCGAATTTAAAGTGTTAGATACTATCTGATGCCCGTGACCAATTTCTTGGACTTATGAAACAGTTAAAACTTTCGGGGTGCGGAATCACTACTTTTTCAGTTTTGTCTGACGCTGCATGTAACACGTTTAACGAGCATATTTGGTGCTCGATGATCCCACGAATTCCTTTAAACACGCGTATTATATTACAATACATTGATATGTATAAGTACGCTGTGCGAAAACCGCGGTATACAAGCGGTATATACATACCTGTATACTACCGTGGTTAAATTATTATTTATGTTATTACGTCGTTGCAGCACTTCGCTACTTATATTCTTGGCTTGTCCGCGGATAACAATTTCGGCGTCATTTTTACGATCAAACTTTCCCCGTGGCCCGGGATAATTTCATTTTATTACATATTATAATAATTGTGTGCACAGCTCGCGCCCGACACTGAAACACTGGCATGTTTAGTAGTTTTAATTCACATTACGCTGGCTCTATGATAATATTTCAGTTAATCAAACGGGGTTTAGAATGGAAAAAGTTTTCTCGCTTTCGTCGTATAATTGTTTAACTCTGCATTGAGAAATTAATATATACGATGATCATTTTTTATTGCCAACACTGCACCTCCGCCATATTGCCCCAAATTCAATCCAATAGCAGTACGCGTTTGTTAACCAATGCCTTTTATTATTGTACTTTGTAATTATAATTCATTCTTTCGGTGAATACGTGCGCAATATTATGTAAAAAGAACAATATTAATAAACCAATGGTAAATGGTGCAAATTCGTATTGTGGTTAATGGAAAAAGTTTTGAAAAGCAATTCGATTCCCAGTAAAGTTACCGTAAAATTTGCAATATAAATAGCTTAAAAAAATAATATTCGAATAAAATATTATATTATATATATATATATATATCATTCGTGCGCCAGTTTGTAGAATAAACAATAAATTATATTAGATATGCATGCATTTTTTCATACAAAATGTTAATGTAACTACGTATAAGTATTATATTCAATTATTTACAGATAGGAAAACTAGAAATGTACAGAGTAAAAATAAAGTATATTGTATTGCAATCATTTTCAAAATGAATCAATTAAATGATATTATATCAATATAGGGAAGTAAACAAACAATACAAATACTAGTACATCAAATATTATATCGTATGCGAGTCGTTACAAATATATTCTTATCATATAACTATTTTGTATTCTTTGGTTAGGTGTGGTTTAATAGTATATTTCGAAATCGTATAATAATACATAATACATATTACGTATATTTATGTACTGCTGTTGTTATGCTGTTGGGTTCATGACCTGTACACTATTAACACTCTCGTTTTTCTTCGCAGGACTTGCCCACTCGTGGGGCACATCGTTTTCCAGAGCTTTACCGTCGACCGCATACCCTCCTTATCTGGCCAACAATTGTGGTCCGCCGACGTTCCAACACTCAAACTTCACCAACATCTTCCCGTACAATGGGACGACCACTGAAGTCATTCAACAGACGATTAACACGAGCACAGGTAATATAATAATACATACATAGGGTATCAACATTTTGCGGGAGCATATATTATTATTATTATTATTAAAATATTACTGATAAACCATTATTTATAGTTTCGTTTACGTTTACAAAATCTTTAGTACATAACGTATCCGCTTGAATATATAATTTGTATAGTCGTTGGCGAAAAACATGCTCGTTCATTCGTAAAATATTTTTGTTTTTAACGCGCCCAAATCGTAGACAAAAATTAAATATTACAGAAAAATCATGTTCAATTGCGTATTGACGACCAATTATAAGTAGTGTTGACATTTTTCCTCACCGTTTTTGGTGACGAAAGACTTTATTTAATGTTTACCAGGACGAGTACACCGATGACATACATATATTATTTCTATAACCATGACATTTTTATTTAAATTTAAAATTGTATTTGCCCGGCGTCTAGACACCAGAATGGTGGTGTTACGTCGTTTATGGCTCGAACAGCTTTGAATAGAGTTCAAACTGTAAGCTTAATAAATTATTACGATGACATGCCTGATCGTAATACTTTTCTCGACATAAATCCGTTTTCTTTGACGCGTTTCGCTTCGAGCGACTAACGCGATCAGACCGGGTTAACACTTTTTTTTTTCACGAACGATTGCGCCCCACATAACACCGTCGAGCTAAAGCGATTGCCAAAGATTTCCGATTCAGAGGTGAATTTACGTAATTGAAACATTCGCGTGACTTTAGTTTTCGCGTATATCGCATGAAAACTTTCTGGTGTAAACGGTGATGGTAGTACTCATAACGGAGCCGTTTGTTTTAAAACCGTTATTTTATATAAATTTATTTCCGTGGTGGCTTGTACTTGACGGGGGGATTTAAATATGATTATAATATCGGTCACGTGCGTGCAAATTGCATCAACAATAATAATTGAGCTCGGAGAGTGCTGCACCGTATAGAGTATAACATAGTTTATTGTTTTATAAAATGCTTTATCAGATCATAGTTCATTTTGTAAGAAATAGGGGCACGCCAATACTGGAGTATAATAGCGTACGGTAGAAATTGTATAATATACGATACATTTTATGGGTACTTGAAAGTTTTGTTGATACTAATCGTTTTAAAATATTTTAATATGTACTGAAATATGTGTTTATGAAAAGTCGAAAAACACAAATGCAAATATTCGTAATAAGCCATAAGATATGCGCAACCGTATACACAATATTTCACCGTGAAATGAGAGAGGATATATTTGTGCAATGGATGGGATATAGTTATAGCATATACTAAATCACAACAGTTGTGCTCATATATCTACGTTACTGTGACGAAAATTGTGCGGGAACCAAAGTTTCCAAACTCTTAGGGCGTTTTCAGGCGAGACTCTATGTGGTCGGCCATAAGAATCGGTTCATTGTACACAAAAAGTACCTCAATGGAGACATTGCTTCACAAGAGACATAAAAATGTACAAAATATTTTTTAAAACGCTTATTCAGTATGGTGCGAGTTTTAGGTTTTAAAATACTTAAATATGTATATGTTTTTAAATTAATTAATTTTAAAAATGGACGTAGATACAGCAATTAAGCTTTACACTTTAATATTTCAAAAACGAAATGAAAAAATTTAAAAAACAAATACTATTGTGGGCACATTCGATAGTCAGTCACAGAAATGAAAAGTGGCATTTTCAAAATGTATTCCTAACATTTTAAAATATACCTCAACATTTTTGATTATTTAATCGTTTTTAAATAGTTAGAAGGTTATGTTCGGTGTCTCTTCTGAACGTTCTCATTTAAGTTCATACATCATATGTCATACAGTATCAGTAGCTCAGGCACAATCACAGTATCCGGTGACTAGACGAAATTCTGTGTCCCGACACATACTCAGTGCCTGTGTCTCGTTTGTACGCGTATTCTTATATAGCAATGTTGTCATTTGGTGGCGTGATATTTTTCAGACTTAAGAAGTCGGTCACAAATTGTCTCGTCTAAAAGCGCTCTAGCATGCTCCGCGGTGTACGTATACGGATGCGCATATCAATAGGTGAATCGTCCTGGCACTTGTTTCAACTCCGTTTTTTGTAACCAATTTGTAACCATTTGTAACCACAAATTCAGAATTTGTAACCTAACCCTTCGGAAGCAAAATATATTTTAAAATGCTAGTCGAACGATGTCGTCCTGTCACCCGCATTCACAAAAAACGTCATAGTGATTCCTGGATTTGTTGTAATGTTATAATATGCGATTACGTTTGGTCGTTGAACTAAGTTTGCGTGTTTTCGCAGATGCTAACAGCAACAGCGGCAGACCAGCCGCGGAACCACTGGGTCCGATAAGCGTGAACGTGAGCGTGGAGAACGCGACCAGCAGGAGCCATCGGACCGGTAGCCGCAGCAACAGGGGCCTGTTGACCACGGTAGCCGGAACGGGGCACAAGCGGCACCAGCACCATCACCACCATCACCATCATCACAAACGACACCGGGATGGCAGGACGGAGAAAGGCATGACGGATCGCATTTCTCCGTCAGCGGCGCACAACAACAATAACAACAACAACAACAACAATAACGACAATGATAACGACAACAACAACAACAACGGCGGCGGTGGCAGTGGCGGAGTCACAGACAAGAAACGACCGGTGGCCGTGGACAGGCCGCCACCGCCGCATCCACCGCCCGCGCATCCGCTCGCGCAGGTACCTCCACCGCCGCCACCACCACCACCACCGCCGCCGACGGCCGTGGTGTCACCGAGGTCCCAACACCCACCACCCGTGGTGACACAGCCCGTGCCGCTGGTGGCCCCGTCGCTGTTCAGCCTGTTCCTGAACGCGCCGCTACTGCAACCACACACGCAGTGGCTGTACTCGCAGCTGTACCCGAACCCGTACCTGAGTCACATACGCAACACAATGATATTCGACAACGAGTCGGCCGCCGTGGCCGCGGCCGCTGCGCATAAGGGGATCGCGGCCGCGGGACTCGACGATCCCGGAGCAACGGCCGCGGCGGGAGCAGGAACAGCGGTGGCCGGGAACGCCGAGCCGGACAACGAACCGTCCACGAGATCACCGGCAGCGGCAGCGGACCAACGGGACGAGGATGACGGCGAGGACGACGCACCGCCGTCGCCCGTCTCGGCCAAGGCCTGCAGCGCCAAGCAGACGGACGTGTGGAGACCTTACTGATACGTCCGCCGCCGCCGAGACCATCGACGATGACGTACCAATACTTATCGCCGATGTACGTGTGCGCGCGCGCGTGTCGTTTTGAAATCGTATCACGTCGCGTTCCGTTTTAGCTCTATTTTTTGTGATATTATTGTATTATTATTTGCTGATACAATGTTAATTAAAGTACCGGTAGCCGCACGTGGAGGATTGCCCGGGGGTGCTCGCAGCAATCGGTTAAGTTTCCAACACCCGGGTCCCGAATCCTCGATCAATCGTTTATCGTGAAGGTATACACGGTTCAAATTAGATGCGCCGTAAAGTCGACTCCAACACAATGGTCTTGTCTAACTTCCGCCTCATGTTCGGATGAACGTGTCATCACATGTTCAAAATAATAAAGAATTTTAACTAAGAGAAAAACAAAACTCACTGATGTACTACGAATATTGTTACAAAATGTCCCGTTGTCTAGACGCAAATCAATAAAACCCTCATATGTCACTGCTAAAAATGCAATAAGTTCAAACTTCTGCGGTGGCTCCGTGATAGGCAAAAAGGAATGGCCAGAGTCTGAAATCAGAAATTAGGAGCTGGTTGGTATAATGCTAGTGTTAGATTTTAGAGGGGATGTAGCTACCAAGACGAACGTGATTCACAGTGAATCGTGTCAGAACAGGACATGTATGAACACCTTTTACACGAATGGAAGTACTGAGGATGATCGTTTGCGAGATCGTGGGAAGACCGAACAAACAATGGATTGTATAGTGACAGGAGTGTTCAAAAATATATTTTCCTCGAGGCCTTACTGGTATCCATAACGTTCACCCCAGGAGCTATAGAATGGATTAAATTACTAGACATAGAGTAATGATCTATAAATTTTGATTTTAACTTTTAATTCAAATCCTAATTGTGACATCTACTGTAATTATGACCAAGTATGATATGATGTGTGTTTGTTAGTGAGTCGTACGAGATAAACAAATAAATCAATGAAAAAAATAACATACACGTACTTGTGACGTAGGTAGCAATGTTCTAGCAACTCCCTAAGCCTAACGTCTAATTTACACTTATGTTATGTACTCTTCACTGCGTACCGTCCGCGAGTCTAAATACCCGTATTGTATAATGCGTTAAAATATTGACCGCAAACAGTCGGAACTTCGGTAATAATTTAATTGATAATATAGGTAAAATGGAAAGTGTAAACTATTTTCATCTGGTATCCGACGGAATAATTCTTCAGGAATACTTTGCGGGATTTGAGAAGCGCCGTCCGCTCATCATTATTTCGTCAGACGACTAAATAATTATCGGGTATGTCTGAAATCACACTTGTCCGTTTGTCCCTTCATCATACAATAATATAATACGGGCAATTTACAGACCTCTTCCGGACCCGGTAAGCGTTGTGTTACATGATATATAAATATATTGCCAATTATTTGTTATAACATTATATGCACTTCCCAGTAGGACAGCTTACGTTATTCCCAGAAACGTACATTATCTAATAATAATTATTGTAGACATGGACTTTTTTTTTTTTAACATACATTTATTGATCCTTTCCGAAATTGAACACGGTCCACATATTGTGCAAATGGATATGCAACATACGTGATTTGAACCACTACTTTCACGGTACATTGTTCTTGTAAGAGTTTATATTATTATTATCAAGTCGACTATCATAATACGATATCGTTATAATAAAATTGCCAAATATAGCATTCAGAGAATAAAGTATGGTGTAAATGAATCCGCGGCTATTCATTTTCCCAATAGAAACTAAATTTCCACTGGACTACGTGTATGGGATCATCTTTACTCCAAAAATATATTTTATATTTTATACCATGTGTTATAGATTGTTGCCCCTTATTGTTGACGACCACGACGTAGTGTAAACTCGCCGCCCGCGCTGACGTGACGTTTGATACGTGATACATAATATTATACTAGATACCGTAATGGTATTGTTATTAGTATTAGTATTGGTCAATAATTACCATCATACCACGGTACGAGTACAAGGATAATATAGTATCGGCCCCTCCCTCCATGCACTCACCCTTTAATCGGTAGTGTAGGTATACATTATATTATAGTGTCGTTTATATTATAATTAATTCTGTATTGTTATTTTATCCACGCTGTATATATATATATATACATTATGTATGTTTTCATTCCAAGTGTACGATATTATTATTATTATTATTATTACTATTATAAATATTATTATTATTATTATGTGAATAAAGGAAACAATATTATTTGGTTGTTAACATATAAGCAAACTGGTGATTTTATTATTAATACGATTGAAGTAATCTAGTTAATACGATAAGTTAATGAACCTGAAGTCGAATTGGTTTTAAAATTGTTTTTTTCCAAGTCGGTGGTAAAAACGTTGTGGTCATGTGATGTTTTCAGGCAAATAGCCTGCGCGTATATAATGTAGCCTACACTAAGCTCCGCGAACGATCCAACGGACACGACGACGGAAGACTCAATCTCGTTTGTTGAATAATTTTATTAATGTTGTATTTGTATTTAATAGTGTAAATTGTATAAATTTGTATCGAATAAAATGCTCGGAGAAACACCAAACACTCCAACGCATTTTTATAGAACAAAATGAATATTGCCGTTTTGAACGCTAAGTGCACTATTTATGTTATAGTTATGGATCGTGTTCATTCCATAAATAAATAAATAAATTTAAAACATCTTTATATGTAGAATCCCAGAGAAGTTAAAATCGTGCTTGCATAATTACAATCTTTTCGATTAAAATTTTAAGACACATTACGATGTCGGAGTAGTTTACCGAGGAAAACCGTGCATTCAACTTTATCAATACATAAAAACATAATTTGTACACGATTGCGAAATACTTATCGTCAACAAATTATGCGGTAATACTAAAATAATTTACCGAATAATGATGGTCGATTATTGCTTTTTCGTTTTCGTAAACTATTTGATGCTGCATCTTTATTCATCTATATTAAAATATTATACTATTTTTAATAGGTCTTATAAATATGTATACATACGTTTAATCATATTTAATATGAAATCTATGGCATTTACGGTGTTTTTGCAGAGTTGTTGTATAAATCGTCTTATAATTACCAATATTTTGTTTTAACAAACTAGTTTTTGAAATGTTATCGCTTAAAGCGCACGCACCAGCTACAGGGCAAGCAACGCGGTAAACATAATGTGTACAATAATAAATATAATTATTATAACTTTGGTTTGACGAAACTCCATAATAAATACATTGCCCGGGTTCGATCGCGGTACCTATATACACGTCGGCGAATTCTCCGGTGATTCCGGTGCGGCTAGGCACGTACATTTTAATAATAATATATCATCCACCGCTCTTGATGTTTTTACGATTTTGATCGTTCCCTAGTGACGTTCGAGATTGTTTCCGTTTTTTATATTCGTTTTTATTTCTATCCTCCCCCCATCCACCATACAGTGTACGTTCTAATCGCCTTATTGCGCGCGCACGTACGATGATCGAGACGAGACCCGTTGTGGACAGTAGTATAGTAGTAGTAGTAATAATAATAATAATAATAATAATAATAATGATAATAATAATATATCGAAGGAAGGGCGGGAAAACCGTGCACGTAAAAAAAAAATAAAAATAAAAAAGACACGATAAACAGTAGCGCGACACCAGCAGCGGAAACAACGGCAGTGAATACGCGCGCAGTAATAACGAAAAATCAGCAGTCGTGTCACATTGCGTGCGCGCGCGAGAGGAACGCATCACGTAAGGGAGAAACGGCCGAGAGTGGGTTGTTGTTGATTTAATAAAGAGTGAAAAGGCACATGGCGAGTCGGGTTCGGCGATCCGTACGGTATATATAAATATATATATACGCGTATCCGCCGTAAGAACGGGGTGGGTGAGTGTGCCGAGGCGGTGGAAAATATAAGGAAAAATAAAAAATATATATATATGTATATGAATATAGGTAGTAATGTGATTTCACGGTGTGCTGTCATGTTCACACCAAATATTAGGAATTGCTGGGGAGACCTGTCGACGACGAGGGGAAGTTTCAGGGTCCCGGGGGTGGACGAGAAGGGATCGACTGTGCGGGATACGCTGTGAAAATTGGCTTGTCAATAAACATGACACCGGGAAGGCGAATATATTGAGGGCGGCGAACGAGTACACGCGTACACACACACACACATACACTCACATACACACACGCACACACGCACGCACATACACTCACATACACACACGCACACACGCACGCACACACACACACACACACACACACATACACTCACACACATACATACGTATTTTGTTTTGTATGCTCGTGACGTGTATATGACAATATGTATGACTGTTTATATAATATACATAAATGTGTGTGTGCGCGTATACATAACACATCAAATCTTGTGTCATCCGTACCGCTGTTGTCGACTGCTGATTCTCTACGTTACGTCTATGTATAAATGTGCGTGTAATATGCGTACATCATTATCAGTATATAACACACATTGTATACGCACAACAATCAATGCGTTCATCATCGGATCATCGGACCACCGCTGGATTTGTATCCGGTTCGTATGTCCGCAGCGGTGCGTGTGCAATAATAATAATTACTAAATATAGGTACGCGTCGTTGCGCATATAGTTGCAACATCCAAGTATCGGCTATCGAAAGGTAATATAATGCCCATATTCTGATATTCAACACATTGCCAGTACTACGAGTATAACATATATACGTACACCGGGTATCTTATAGCGTTTTCCACCGAACTGTAATTTTGCACCAAGTGTACACTTGAATAGTTCACTGATAATCGTACTGGCAAAACACAGTGCAAGAGCAGATGAAACATATACATTTTTCTAATAAACTCGTTAACACGTCTTATCATTTAATATTATAATAAAATAATCTGTTTGATAAGATATACCGCCGCAAAGGCTCTGCGATTATCATTGCACTCGGTGCAAAAAACTGGCATTGTGCATTGACGTGGAACATAAAATAGTCCACTCGGAGCACATTAACCTTGCCGATGGAACATAAAAATGTGCACTGGTGCAGTCAGTGCAGGTCGGTGGAAAACGCTATCACACGTAAATTGATTACAATAATATATCATTACTACGCTGCACTGCACATGCAGCATGCAAAACCGAAACGATCGAGACTTTCGGTATATACTACAATATTGCGTGTGTACCAGTTATATGTGGAGATCGGGGAGGGGAGCTTAGCCCCCTCAAATGTCCTCAAAATATTTTACACTTCAACACGAAATTTAAAAAATTAGACTTGTAGCCTCAAAACCCAAATGTACCATTGGGTATTTCCGCGTCATGTGACGATGAATAGATTAGACGGTCAAAATGCAGGTTAAATTTAAATATTGTACTTCAACGTAAACGAAAAATTTAAAAATTTAATTTTTTTGTTCGAATAATAAAAAAAAAATAACCTCTTAGATATTTATCCTTATTAAAGTAAGAAAATCCAGAATTGTAATCATTTAGCCTAAAAAATAATTAAAAATGTTCCAATGTATGTCTGTACTTTTTCTGATTTTATTATTTCTAAGATAATTTGTATTAAATACTGGTTAATACAATTTGAAATGGCCTAGTGATAACTGATGGGATAATATTTATTTATTTTTATTACAGTTTGTTTACAGTACTCATAACGTGTAATACTATCGATAATATACTTACATACATTTTGATGAATTCGCTTTGTAATTAAAAACAGAGTTTTGGCTTGTAGTTACACGTGGCATTAATAAACGACCGCTCCGCTAAATTAGTTGCGTATACTAGAAGTTTGGAATTTCAGTAATATTTTACAACTATTTTCTGCCGAAGGCTGAGAAGAAAAGTTATTATTATTTTTTTCTTCTTTTTTAGTAATTACAATATTTCAAAGGGTAAACTGCAGACTAGCGAGGGTCCTGATAAATCAATCTATTAATTTGCGGGATAAAGAGAACGCGATTTTTTCAACTTGTAATTATTATTAAATATTGCAAAAGACTAATAATAATCTTAAATATTTTTAATTTAAGTCTGAAAAGAGCGATAACAATCATTTACCGTTTGATCTTAAAATATTTTTATAATTTGTTTTACATAACTATCAATGACATGATTTATTACTGTACGCATTGATGTTTTTCATTTTAAGATGTATAGTTAATTGTTTTCTTAACAAATATAAGATGGAAACATACATAATTATTATACGCTTTTTTATCGTTGCAAATAAGATACCTGATGCATTTATTGTTTAACTCGCCGCATCTTAGTGTACAAAATATATTTTATTTACCTATAAATATTATGTATTAGGTAATGATAAATCCTATTTGAACTTCAACTCTTGGCCATACTGAAAACATATTATACGTACAACGGCTACGTATATTCTGAGAAAACCTTAAGTTCATAAGATATTTTAAAAATATAAGATATTTTTATAAAGCCATTAATTACTTATAACAAATTTTGCACTTCTCTTCAGGGAATATTAGTATTAATACCCAGTGAAAATGTTGAACCTCTACGATTCTTATATTTTGAAAATAAAAATAAAAATTTAATTCTATCGAAAACTGGTATCCCGTGAATGTTGCCGACTTTTATAACTTTTCATTTGTTTTTCCCAATTATTTGTAAAATGTTTATAATTGATTACTAATTGTTTAATTGTAATATTTTTCAACTATCAAAAAATTAAAAATATATGACCTTTTGAAGGCAATAATATAGACAATATTATAATCTACCAGAAACCATCATCAATTCTTTTGATAAATGCAGCAATTCCTCTGATCAAGTATAATGTTGTTGGCAAAAAAAAAAAACACATTATAGCACTATACAGTCTATACTACCATGAATACATATACTATGTTTCACTCTAAAACGCAGAAGACACCAATTTAGGTAAAATAATTATGGGTTTATAGATGATTAATAGGACTATAATATATAAGTATAAAATATTACACCAACAGCTGAAGGGAAAACATACACGTCGACACGTCGTATATAAAAAAACATGGAATACGATGCATCATATAATCAGTATTATACTATATAGTTTAAGAATAACTTGTATAAATATGGTCACATATGCAGCATATATAAGTTCTTTAAATACGTTGTATATCCGAATCTCGTAGTCGAACGAAAAAGCGTCGAGTATATTATGTTTACAACCACGATTTGGAAAAGTCATGAAAAACACACGAATAAATCGAAATTGTTTAAACGTTTGAAAATAATTTTTTCTAAAAACGTTGACTATTTTATGTATATTAGATAACTAATGAAGGATTCACTTGAGTTAAAATACAAATTTTCGAAGGGCCTGTCCCCAAATTGCGTCAATGTTAATCGGGTCCTCGAGATGTTTTCCATACTATGGTATACTAACGTCCGTCGATATGAGTTATGACCATTACGTTATGCATCACTTATTATAATATTAGAAAGGGTTATGAGTAGAGAACAGCTCGTTAATACGTTGGAACACCACAGCCGATGAATAGATGTTATTACAACCCGTTCATCGGTCCTTCTCCTCTCCCTGCCACTCATTTTTATGGTTATTGAGTTTTTATAAGTACTCGGTGGCGTACAGATGCGATATTATAATAATAAACTAATAATAATAATAATAATAATAACTACAACAATGCGTATGTACATTTAACAAACGTGTTCGGTGAGAGATGGAGAAAGAGCGAGAACGTCATTGAAATCGAACACCGACTATTCTGGCACGCAACATCAACCCTTACGACAATATTATATTATTTTATTCACCGCATTGTACGACATAAATCGTCCCGGTGCCACTGCAGTGACGTAAACGAAATACGCGAGTATACCGCTACCATACGTTGCTCGATATCATATATATGTATGCATTATAACCAGTGGTATTCCCATAGGGTATACTACATATACGGCCATATGCTCTCAACTTTATTTCGAAAATTCACGGGTATACTGCGTGTAACCTTCAAACGGTTCGTGAATAAATCTAAAATAAAACATAATAATTGATTTAACAATTATTATTGTTTAAATACATTAATTTATAATGTATACTCATTTTATACCTTAGACGATCAGCTCATTACTGTTTAAATTGTTTTGTGAACATCCATCCACATATCTTTATTTATAGTTTACACCAGGGGTCGGCAACTGGTGGACCGCGGTCCGAATCCGGATCGCGAAAGGCAAAACTCTGGACCTTGTCAACTTTGTACTTCACAATGTTATTTATTGTAATATTATTCTTATAACTAGAGAATATTTATTTAATTTAAATTATTTATTTAATTATTCGTTCAATAGGTTGAGTAAAAAACACAAAATTGACATCGAAAATAGTAGCAAGTTTATGAACGAGTGTGGACTAAAAGGATTGGAGCCATTCCAGTCTGTTTAATTTTTTTACTGGACCTCATTGATTTATTATTTTAATCTTTAGGACTCCAATAGAAATGACTTGCCGACCCCTGGTTTACACCATCTACCATCACCGTATTTATAACAACAATTGCCGTACGAGAAACTCGTCAGCGTATAATAGTATATATTCTAGACAAAATTATTGTAAACATCATTGATTGTAAAATGTAAAATATTATATTGTACATACGAACCGGGTACAATGTAACAATAATTATTTTATACGTCACAGTACATGTTATATACAGCGTGTTGTATTGCAGTCATTTACTTGGAACTCGCGCGCGCGTATAACACGTATATAGTGGTCGGGAAACCGAGGTGTACAATAATAATAATATAATGTCTGTTGTACACGATTAAATATCGCTGTAAAAACGAGACCGGGTGGGTGCACATACAATTTACGTATAACGACAAAGGATTAACATAAGTCTCGACCACCCGAAGGCGCGCACCGGGGACCAGCGGGTCTCTCCCGAGAATTCTTCGGATGATAACGTGCAGGTTCGCGTATAATATGTATATTAAAGAATATACCTATAATAATAGTACAATGTGAACGGAGGATAAAAAAAAATGAAATGCATTTTAGATTACGACAATGGCCGTTATTGAACGCGGGGGAAAAAAAATCATGATTTGTCACGGGTAATAAGCGCGATTTAATTTATTTTTATAACTACTCGTACGATGGGCGGTTTTTATCTCTTTCTATGGATATTATTATGTTTTTCTAAAAGTACGATGGATGCGGAGGGTTGAGAGAAACTCAGTGCCACCGCCGCACCGCCGCCACCGGGTCATATCGCGTCATACGCAGAACGGATTTTCGAAAAAAAAAAAAAAAATTCCGCTACATTAAGCCCTCCGAAACGGGCGCATAATGTATGTTAATGACGAGCCACTTGTATTTTCCGAAACATTTGTTTCTGTCGTTCGGCTCTCTCACACAGTTTGATGGTCGGTTGATTTTACGGTCGTGTTTTGCGTCAAACCGGGATGAGGTGGGAGGGAGGCGTGCACCACTTTTCCGGACACGAGTGCAGGGATGGAAGACGAAAAAAAAAATAATACACACGCACACGCACGCACATATATATATATTATATAAATCGGAAAATTACATAAGGGGTTCAATACGTCGGTTCAGCCGCCACCGATTCGATATTGTGGAATGAGACAAGTTGTAAAGTATTTCCCCTTATTTTTCTTCTTGTTTTTTTCTATTCGCTCTTCTGGACAGTCCAAATGGGATGGATGGAGGGAGGGGGATGGATGATTTATGAAAGTCGTATAGTACCCTATATGCGAGGTCATGGGACACCCAACGGTTGTGAAAAATGATTCATATTACGCAGGCTGCAGCAGCCACGCTGCAGTGTATCGCGTCATATAGAGCCGATAAGAGAAACTATTCGGGATGTAATGACATACATAACATTGCTGACTGCTGAGTCGTTGGAAGAAACGAGTTATACTGAAAAATATCACATATTAATATTATTGTATAGTATCGTATAATATACCGTACATGCGTATAATGTCGGCTGAACTAAGGGTTGAGAAAGTAATATCGCGGTAGCCAAAGAGAAAAATACGCATATTTTATCGTTCACGCTGACTTGTGAAGTTCGATAATTTGTTCTAAAATTGAATGTGCTAATGGTTCCGCAATGCAAGTAATGCTAACACATTAAAATATTACTTATTTATAATAAGAGCAATAATATGATGTAAACAATATCACATAATAACGTGGCCAAAATGTCCGGATACTCTCACTAGTCGCTCGCCTATATTACAAATAGGTTGTGACTGCAAATTTTATAACACAACTAACTAGAATCGCATGAAACTTACTATTATCATTGTAATTGATAATATTAATATTGTTATTAATTGTTTTCTGTTCTAATATTTAGTGTATACTGCAGATTTTGGATATTTTTCAAAGTATAATCCTGGTGAAAATAAAACACTCTGATAATTGTATATTCCACAGTGAAATACACACTATGGTTGACTATCATATATTTTTTATCAACTTTAAAATTCGACTGTAATTCTAAGTATCCACAAATTATACATATGCAAACCATTCCCGAGTTTTATACATTTAATTCATTAGTGAAAACTGAAACAAAAACGATTCTGTAGTATTCTGAGGAAACAATATGCACAGACGCGTCAAGTGATTTATTATTTTATAGCAGGGATGGCAAAACTTTGAAACTTTGATTTAAACATGATTCATAATTTTAGTTTTATCCTATAAAAATAAATGATAATTTAACATAATTTAACTTCATAGCACTTTTAAAATTATATGTGTTCAATATATTGTTTACATAGATATATGTACCTGATAGTGAATATAATGTACGATTTTGATGTGTGCATTTTTAAATCATCCCACTAAATTATTTGTAATTAATTTCTTTTCAATACTCAGATACTAGACTGTTTACCATCCTCAGTATAGGTTGGATGATGGTAAGTAAAACAATGTGTAACGATTAACGATAGTTTGATTATTTTATTTATCTATTCTGTATTTTAATAGAAAAGCACTAAAGCACTAATATTATTGTTATAATTATAATAATACATGATTACAAACTATTTAATTTTTACGTTATGCGTCAAAAAGTTATTAAAACTATATACTTACTGTATATGACAGCTGATAATACAGCTGGGCTATTGTGTCCGATAACAGTTATAAGGTTTCAAAACGCACCACGGACACCTACAAATATGAATATATATTATATGGATTGTAATGTATGTGTGTCTATTTACACACACACATACACACACACACATATATATATATAAAATAGATATTAACCGACGCGGGATCCATTGAAAGACGTCGCGATGGAGAAAGTGGGGTTGCGTATTACGCAACAATACGTTCATCTATATTATATACTTCTTCCTCATAGAGGTGGTAACTATACATATACTGATACATACGAGGACAGACGAGGGATGGATCCAGATGTGTAATTTTAATGAGCTTTCAATTAGGGTCCGTATTACACCCCAATGGTCAACGAAACAAAAGCTCTACGTTTGTTGTTCTGCGATCGCACGTGCGTGATAAAAACCTTTTATGGTGCAATGCACCTGGTTATTACTGTAGGTCTTTGCCGTATTGTTGCACGAAAAATACATCATAGCATGTAATTACACTGAAACTTTATAAGATTTCGGGATTGTTTATGATTTTTAGCGTGTTTTTGAATATCATTACCAATCGCATTATATACATTATACATCGTTTACAGCGTTTACGCATGGCAACGTATATCATCCGCTGTCGTTGTCTAATTAAATACGTATACAATTATTTCTATATTATTATTTTCCCGTTAGATAACTTGAAATTTATAAACATAAAAATATTAACAACATCGGCATAATGCGTATATAATATGATTGGCGAAGACGGTTAGCCGAGAGCCATGAAAATCATTTTGGTCGTGTACTAGTATTATTTGATATACGAAACTTCGGCTTTTTTCCTCATTCTTCGCTATAAAAAAAAAAAACTCATATTTAATTAATAAACTCATGTTTTTTTTTTTCGGTTCCCTCTGTCGTGCATACTAAGTAAATAGTGTTATCGTTATACACACGATAGTTTACATGGAGAAAACTCGGACACTAGCCCAATCGAGTCATAAAGAATAGATTATAATGGTAATGTTGCAATTATGAGTTTGCGTTTCTAATGGAAATATCTAAAGTGACTATATTTTATTTTCAAATTAATTTATTCCCATGCAGACAAAAAACAATTTCGGGATAATTAACTTTTCGAAAGAATCCCGTTGTAAATGTTGTCGTATAATACGTTCTTCAATATATATATATATATGTATAAACACCATAGGGCACCGGTTTAATTTATGCAAATATTCTCAAATTTATAGTAAGTTATGAATGTACGAAAATACAAACACAAATATATATGAATATTATTTCAATTGATGCGCACGTTTGATTGTTTTTAAAAGGAATAATTTGCGTAACTTTTTTTTCACATCGACAAACATTCACTATTAACCGTTTCATTTCGTATATTTTTCTTGGAAATAATAAACTAGCAGTTAGCAAGTGATTTTAATAATAAGTTATTATTAATAACCATTTGTCTTAGACTAAGTTATACGACAAATAAAACATTGATACAATATAATATCATAAACGTTACACGGGATTTTCTAATTGTGATATTATGATATTCTGCGTATCCATAAAGATAGTCAAATCCTGTGTATTTTTATTAAGCAGAACAATTGTTGATTTAACGCACTTAAAAAAAAAACTTTTTAAACTCAAAAACCGTACAAAGGTTATGTTTTGTAAAAATTTCTATTCGACTATTCGACTTCTTAATTTCACATTTTTAATTTACAAAAATATAGTTGCCTATCTAGTATCATAATATTCGTGTTTTGTTTTCATGCCGATCGGCTCGACATGATCGATGAATACACGTTTATCTGATTATTTGATATTATAATATAATATATTTATGCATCTATACAGTATACAGTATAAATATACCATTAAATTAAAATGTTATAGAAAGTGGAAAACCCGACGTTTTGTTCATATTATCATCAGGACTGGAACGGAGAAAAGGTACGAAATCGAGATATTGATCTCTCGACAACCGCGACGGTCGATACGGTTTCCTATTGCGGTTTGGTCGTCGTCGGTGGCCGGCAAAGGACGTGGTGCACGGCGGTAAACCCATCCCATCATATTATATACCAATTCTAACCTGTACGCGGCGTTGTAATATCACGTAAACGCCGTCGTATATACAGTCGGGTTAGTATAAAAAAAAAAAAAATAATAATAGTAATAATAATAACGACGAATACACTGCGATACGCTGTCACGGCGTACCAGCAGACGCAATACGTATATTTATTAATAGTAATAGCGACGTGTATGTACTGAAGGGTCGATCGGTGTGTCGGGCGACAAAAATCGAATATTTACGATTGGCGATAATCCGTCCACAAAACACGACCGTATCTCTGGGAAACGATGGTAATCGTAAATGAATTCAATTAGCGGCGGCGTGTTTTCGGCGGTCGGTCGGCTAAAATAAAGTGAAAAATAAAAATAAACAGTCGCATTACTTTATTATATTATATATATATACGCATGTATACTGCGTATAATAGCAATATTAAATACACGCCGCTATACTTATATATATTTAGTATATTATAGTGAACGTAATGCGTCTGCGTGCGTGTGTTTATAATAATAGTGTATACACGGGTGAGCATATTGTGTGTGTGTGTGAACGTCTCGCGTACAATCCGGTAATAGGTAATAACATTATAACGTCGGATTACGGTCGCAGCGTGAGACGGTGAGTGAAGCGACGACGGCGGCGGAGTCGAGAGACCGACAAAACTGCTGGGTGATGGCCGAATAAACATGTCAACCCCGTCGTCGTCGTCTTGTCCCTGGGCGGACAAAAAATTCCCACCATCCCCCTCGCCATGACAAATATCGTATATATATATACATCATATGCGGGACTGTGCAGTGTACATAATAATAATAACCTATACATAGTGATAATAAAATAAAACGCGTTTAATTAAAAGGCGGTTTTTTTCTCTCGTTCTTTTTCGTCGCCGTCGTTTATTTTTTATTCTTATTCTACCCGCTCCTTTCTTCACCTCTCCAAGTTTTGAGGTTCGTCTTTTGCTGCCGCCGACGGCGCCGCCAAGTCACTACATACACACACAAACATACACACACATACATCGAATATAATATAATGTATTTCAAAGTATACATACATGTATACCTGCGCATATAAATTGTACGTATAATATGCGATATCCATGCACCGATGTAATAACCGTTCAGGTTTGTGTCACATAACGTATCGAAAAATATTGTAAACGCACGTCAGCATACTAATAATAATAATAGTAATACACATAATTAGGTTTCATTGCGTATGCGTTCCTCTTCGTGACACAAACTGCACCGATGCCGCGTGCGGTATTTCTCGTGTACATAATATTAAATTTATGTATTTTTTTCTCTCTCCAAACATATTCGCGCAAGCGGGTGGTCTGACGATGACGCGGAAACGCTTAAATATACGTTTATATAACATTTATACATACATGTACATATCAAATTATGTTTCTTTCGTTGTATATCTGTTGTCTCCGAGATGCCGCATCACGACGGGGTGACGACCGTATCTTGCGGAATCGACGGTTAAACAATATGTGAGATATATATTACAATAATTATAGCATGCAATATCTAAAAAATAAAACACCGACGCATAATGTTAACATTTTAAGACTCATAATGAACGGGATAACTGTGTACACACAATATATGTCTATTTATACGATATCGTGAGCAAGTGAAAAAAATATTCTGAATAATGCATGCGTTCCGCTAACATAACGGTTTTCAATCTTAATGTGAATCCTATACGATATTTTATGTTTAGAGAAATGCTCTAGTGAATTGAATTTTCTTTCACACAACCTCAAATTCGGTAATTTTTGAGGAAAATTTCTAATAAAAAATATCGAAGCGTAAGTACATATATTAAATCATATTTATATAGTTAAAGTAACAAATACCTAAAACAACCAGCTTCCTAAGATAAGTATTTATTTTACAAATAAAATAAATTATAATTATTGTGACTGTAATAAGAGATGTAAATTCGGATTATATGGCTTGGCCACTGTGGTGTGTATGTTGCAGAATAATTAAAAAAAATAATATTTTTATATTGTAATTTGTGACTATGATTATTTTTTTTTCATTCGAAACTGTATCACGTGGTTGACATAGAGACCGTGGTCTTCAAAACATAATGATATATTGTCATAACTTTAAGTTTTCAAATAAATGTTTATACTTAGTCTGTCCCGTATACAGCGCTGACACAAGTTATTTATCAACTATTACATTTTCAGTTATTCGAGTTGTAATATAAATGCATACTATGATTTCTATTCAAAAGAGCATAATTTATGCAAAAACGTAATTCTCATCATTTCGATTTGGGTTCTTGGTAAATTATACTGTTTTGGCTTTTTTCAACGCTATAAAATCGATTACCCTTTTCATCACGTCAGCAACAGTACAACAATAATAGTATAATAACCATTATGACGATAATGCCTGCCGCTGGAAGCTACAGATAAGAATAATAAATTGTTACGCAAGTCGTGAATTGTGCGTTATTTCCTTTTGGTATTTTCTGCCAACATTGTAGTATAAATACTTTAATATATTTTGATGGTACATATTGTAAAACTACAATAAGAAGCGAATCTCTAATTACATTTTATATCTTCATATACGTTAATAAGCTTTTCAGATAAGTTTGTTTATAATATAAACTTCGTTATTTGAAAAAAAAAGGACACTGTTCAGAAACAATGTCAACAGCTTATTTGCCTTTCCGAAACGAAAAATTGTTATTTTATCTATAAATATATGATATTAAAATTAAACCGGCAACTGCATTTTTGCGAAACATAATAAAATAAACCACGTCGTAATATTAATCGAACGACTGCTTGAAGTTTCCATTCACAGTTGACGCCGAACGAGAAATATTTTATGCATTTTTTATTTGTTCAAAAAATTCATGTGTGGTTCACTATTATTATTTTATTCAGAAATTTACATTTAAAATTATTAGTATATTTAAACTTCTGTTGGTTTATTTAGTTTTTTTTTAGAGTCTCGCACACACTGTACACGTATATAATTTGATGATATGTTACATGTACCTAAATCTCATAAATTATGTTTTATTTTCTATAACAAGCCATCAACTCCTGGTGTTCACGCATTTGGTCATTTCAATCGTTGTATAGAGTAAACTTGATTAAGTGTCTTTTAATAACAGATTTAGCAATATAAAATCATAAAGTTATGACTATGACAAATAATCAAAGAAAAAACTGTATTAACAATAAACCAAAAAAGTTGTATTAACTGTACCTTAATTTAATAATTCTATATATGCACACGTTATATTATTACAAACATAATTGCACGTGGCTTTCACCTTTCAGGCAAAGGCATCGTCATAATAGGTGTTTGATATATTGAAACGTTATGAGACGCGTATTTGCGCATTTCAAATTCCTTAAGTGTGATCACTTATATTTAACTCAAACACTTTCTAACATTAAATAAAATAAACTAACTTAAAACAAGGCTTTTATAACTAAAAACTCTACAAAGTGAACACTTTAAACACAATGCCTGGGATTCCATTTACGGTATAAACACTATAAACATCAAATGTTTTACGTACCTAGTATATTAATTATGTGAATAAATTTGAAAAAATAACATTTTGAACGAAAATTTTATTAGTAAAATTAAAATAATTCCACAAAAAATATTCATTATAGTTTAATTGTTTAGATGTTCATTTCTCGTGGTATAGCTTAAATGACTATCTAAGTACAGAAATTAAACATTTTTTTGGTTACATTTAAATAAAATATGATAGAATAATTTTAACATCTTTAATTTTAATATATTCAATTTTAATTCATAATATACAAAAGGCATACTTAGAGGAATTGTATAACAATTAATTAAAACATTAAAGAAGTTCATGCTATTTAGATTTAATATTTAAAAACATGTAAATATTAACAATGACGATTCTTTAACTTAATATAAAAATTTAAAATGTTGAATATATAGTCCTAAAAGTATGCTTTTATAATTTGTAAACCACCTATACCCAGTGAATTAAATGTTAGTTTAGATGAATCATTAAAATTCTACATGAGTTAATCAAGTTGTATAATATTTCCTTATTTTCTTTATAAAATTATTAGTTTCAACAAATTTTCATTTTTACCATGATTTTGACAGTTAGTTAAAAATTAATATAATTATTTATTTATTTATTTTTTTTGTGGTTTATATTAAGTTAGACAAAATATATAAATAAATACATTAATAGAGATCAGGTAAAACAAGTATAGTATAATATTATATGATAGTGGTTTTAGATGGTGGATAATGGATTTAGATGATGATTTCGGAGATAAAAAGATTGGAGATTCAAAAACGTGATTTGAGCCTGCAGTATCTTACCCCAAGTATAATATTTGTTGAAATTTCAATGGTTTTTAGTTACAATATTATACGGTACTATTTATAATAAATGTTGCATTTATGTGAATAATAAAAATCAATTATAATATATATTTTGATGATGACATAGTATAGTAATATTACTATTAATACGTATAAATGAGGATTAATCAATTTTAATTATATTTTATTGGCAAACCATAACCAAAAATTTCTATTTTATTAATATATATTTTATAAGATAAAATTAGTATTTTGAAAACATTTTCATGAATAAAAATACAAATAATGATAGAAAAGTGAAAATAAGATTGATTTAAATTAAATTCATTAAATTTAATAATAACACTTATTAAATTAAGTAATAAATTATTTTAGAATTATTTTAGTATACAAATTATATTATATATATTATACTGGAGTTATTATAATTTTCCTATAAGAATAATAGAATTGTAACTCCTAATCAGCGTTATTTTTTGTTCTAATAATACCATCAATTTTTGCGTATGGATATTTTGTACTTCAACATAATATGTTACCACAGAGAATTTAAAATAATATCAAATAATAAATTATTTAATTTTTACAAACTGCTATTATTATTAAATATAAAGAACTAATCAAGCCTATTTGTACTTGAATATTGTATTTGGTATTTTGTAATTTGGCACTTGGACATTTTTGTACTTGAATATTTTGTACATGGACGTTTTTGAAATAAAAATGTTTAACTAGACCCGATAAAATCGTATAAAAACCTCTCATAATATAACATATTATAACAGCTTATGATATTATATCGTCTCAATTTCATATTGCACATTTTTAATGTCACGTGTACATCAGCTACTTGATAATACCATAGTAAACATGCATGTTTCGAATTTATAGTGAAATTTGATTTTTTCGTTTAACCCCCCCCCCCGCTTCCAAGTGCTTTTGATAAGATGAAGTAATCCAACGCTAAATATATTTTAATGTATTGAGCGGATGAAAAAAAGCGAGTAATGTGCACATAAGTTATACATTGTCATGTATGTCACTCTTAAGACTTTTCAAATAGGTACTATCACAATATAAAATATGTATTACACACGCGCATCGTCAGATTATTTTATTCGTTATGGCTCGTTGCATTCGTTCAGTAATCATTTGCTCTACTGCAGTCGCATTAGTTTTTTAAGTATCATACAAGAAAAACCATCGCATGGTTACATCTGAAACTACACAATAATCATCGTGGTAGTAGGCGAACGTGTGCGTGCTTGTACGTAGTACCGGTAGTATTTTATTATTATTGGATACAGATTTGGTATTTGCCTCAGGGATGTGGAGAAGGTACGATTACAATATTATTTGCGTCGAAAAATAATCGAGCCATGGAGATCGTTGCTTTCCATTCATACATAATACGAATAAGGCGTCGCGTACCTATATACACGTATATACGCATATAACATGGTAGTAGGTCGTCCGTCGACGGGTATAGTGGTCGTGGCTGGGGGATGAAATATTATTACGCTTCCACGTGACACCGTCGCCACTGCAGTCGTTGGGGGTATACAGTGTGTATAATGATGATGGGGTGGGTGCGCACGTATATAGGTAATATATATATATATATATATATGTATATATATATGTATATATATATGTATATATATATGTATATGTATATAGTATGTGGCAGGCGCAAGAGTGAGCTCGACGAACCGTGAACCGGCGTCTGTGGCTAATTCGCCGTGAACTCACGGATAGCATATAGGTCTCCTCGCTGGCGGCGGCGGGTGTGTCTCCTTGGATACAAGTTTACAAGCTCGGGCTTTTGATATCGGTCTGGAAAATACCTGTCGACAGGTGAAAGATTTTCAATTGATTTCCCATTATAGGAATCCGTCGTCGTCACCCTAACCGCCTATGTGTACGTGTACGCATGGGGCGAGATCAAAACACCTAGACACGTTTTAGGTGCACGGTCATGTAATAAGGAAATAATAAATGCAAATAAGCAGCATTAATATTTTTATCTGTCAGGTGAAAAGAGTTCTAAATGTTTCGCGATAAACATGGAAAAAAATATGGAACTATATATATATATATATATGTATATATATATACAGTGTGATTCCTTTTAAAAGTAACATTAAATAATTTTGCCCAGTGACATCGGATTAATATGCGGTTTTCGGGAGGGTATAGGGAATACATAAATACACACTTCTTGATGATTTTTATATTTTTAGATCTTTCCGTGTGCGCATGCGCAATACAACTTGCATTTTTTTAATAGAAACAGGTGTTTTAAATACCAAATTTGGATAGACCGAATTTTTTTAAGTCGATTTGGTCCTTTTTATTATAGCTCTAACATCAAAATTGACCAAATGGCAACTAGTCAAAGTTTCGATTAAAATTATTAAATTTTTCAATAATCTTACTAGAATTTTTTGAATTATTATGAAATTTTAAGTATTTTTTTTTTTGTTTCCGTAGGTTTGCAGATATTATAAAATTATTTAAATTAAATTTTGAGGAATTAATTAACCTCAATTAGACGTAAATGTTAGTTCATTTACTAAGAAAAGATTAAACAAACTGATATGATTTATTTCTCATGCCTTCTTAATAGAAATGATTAAAATTATTAAAAAAAATTGTGTTAATTATTTTAATCGTTTCTTATTTAGTAAATTAATTAAAATTTACGTCTAATTGAGGTTAATTAATTCCTCAAAATTAAATTTAAATGATTTATTAATATCTGCAAACCTAGGGAAACAAGAAAAATACTTAAAATTTCATAATAATTCAAAAAATTCTAGTATGATTGTTGAAAAATTCAATAATTTTAATCGAAACTTTGACTGGTTACCATTTGGTTAATTTTGATTTTAGAACTATGGTAAGAAGGACCAAATTGACTTAAAAAAATTTGGTCTATACGAATTCGATATTTAAAACACCTGTTTCCATTTGAAAAAATGTAAGTTGTATTGCGCATGCGCACACGGAAAGATCTAAAAACGTAAAAATCATTAAGAAATGTGTATTTATGTATTCCCTAGTATATTAAACCGCATATTAATCCGATGTCACTGAACAGAATTATTTAGTGTTACCTTTGAAAGGAATCACACTGTTTATATATAAATTGTATACAATATATATACAGTATGTCAGTATATAATATTAATTATATCATATCTATTAAAACATTTAGAAACCTTAAATTATAAAATATTAATTTCTGCACTTTTTTGGCTATAAGAAATTACTAGTTTGTGAGGTACTGCAATGGTTGCGATGATACTCATATTTTTCATCGCGATTCATTATAGTATATTCAACTCAAATATTTCAATGAATGTATATACCAATTATTTCTATCCGTTCTGTTTATTTATTGATATTGTTCCCGTTAGAAAATCATGCCAGGAGTAAACGATAGGGAAAGTAGATCTGATCCCTGTCGTGGCCCTTGTACACACCCTTGTGCGCGTGTTTGGGCGGCATAAGAATCGGACGGGGTTGACGAACAAAAACGTCGTGGTATATTATATTATTACACATAGTGAAACGCATTGTGCGGAGAAAATATTAAATAATTTATTATTATACGCCTGTAGAAGTATAATATAGTAATAACAACGAGACGAAAGGTCCTCTCGAACGTGTCCGGTAAATTTTCCAGGTGGACCGGTAGCTGACAAATTGCGTTTCTTTGTCCACGTAAACCCTCAAAACCATGCTCCCATATATATATACCCCGCGTACGTACACAAAAACACACTTTGTCGGGGCCGTCCATCGCGAATATAATTTCTGCATATGTGCGTGTGCGATGAGTGGGTTTTTTTTTGTAATCTCAGCAATATATTTATTAACATTTACATTTTAGTGGTCGTTGACAACAATTGTTGTCGCACGATTTGAATGCGCTCCGAGACTGTACAGGTAAATATTTGTGTGCTTGTATGCATCAAAAGGCGTTTCTATAGGATTCTATAATAAATATTTTATACTTACGTGTATGTGTTTTTCTATGGAATCAATATTTTATTATTATTATTATCGTTTTCCACCAGGATTCCAATTTCCAAAGAATACGTGCGCATACGGCACACATTGTTAACGCTGACAATACGTCCGCGCGAATCGCGTACCGAAGCGCACTCGTTGCCCGTGACCAGCCACCCCTCCCCTGCCCCCTGCTGCGAGGTGCAAACAGAAGTTTGCCGAAAATAATACCTTAACGGGCGCGAACACGTCGGCCGCGGGGGCGTATTATTGTTATTGCAACAATAATAATATTAACATTCGGTGTACACATATTTTTTTACATAACTCGGGTGGACTCCGAATGTATGCGTTACTATCGCGATATGCGGCCCCTGTGCACGCGATGCCGTCGCCACCGACAAGCTAAGATTTAATGGATTTTTTTCACCCTCCGTAGCCCATTCAACAAAATCGAATTTCACTTCAAACACACAAAATATACACAATATACTCGAAAACGTCGTTAGAATTGAAAATTTCAACCAACGTGCATATTTTACCACACCCGTGCGCGTGTGCGTGTGTGTGTGTATATGTGTGTACCTATAGGCGCATAATAGCGGTGACGGCGGACATCCTGTTCATTTGTGTTAAACTCGTTTGGCACGGAGACATAATATGTATAATAAAATACGATAGTAACACAATACTGCAATAATATGTAATCACGGTGTTCAATGGAACTGCAGTACAGTATAGTTGCAATAACTGCGGGATAATCGCTTTTGCAAAGATTTATTCATTTTTTTTTTATCGAAATAGCCGATACATTTCCACAATATCATATAACAAACGTGGTGACATTCGTAGTGTAGCAGTAAGTGATATTGTTAAAAAGTCACCTGTATAATAATTATGGGTTTACCTTGTCTTTTTTCTGTCGAATAGATTCTTTCAAAAGTATTATATTCTTTGGAAACGTATCAAAGTGTACCAGTGACAGTGACGCGCAATGTTATACCGCAGTATAGCTGGTTTTTCGTAGTATGACCTTAAGAATTTTCGATCATATTACTCTGTAAGTTATAATGAGAAGATTTAGAAGTTAAAATATAAATTTATAAATATTTTTCAGGAATTAGATAACGTTAAGTTAACGAGTTAGGGGAAAGAAAATTCACGATGGAAATAATTGGAGAATATAACGTTCAACGTTGCCAAAACTTTAATATAGTTGTGAAGCTATATGATGATGATAATCAATTTTACATAAACAAAGTATCATTTTCATGTACTACTCGACTAATGAATATCAAGTTTTGATACTTTTGATTTTCTAAAAAAACGATTTAAGTGCTTAGTATCAGACTACGCGTGAACTGTCAACAATTAAGGATTCAAAAAGCAAAACACGAAATTAAATAAATTATGGAAACAAATAAAGAAAACGATTTTATAAATAAATGTTTAAGCGTAAAAATAGATTAATTAATTTATATTAGTTTTAAAATAAATATGGCCAAACCAAGAGGAAATCATTTGTAATGAATTTAATTCAGGTTGGCGCATCATAACAAACGAGTGCTATAAAAAATGAGTTCCCCTTACCACCTGTTGAATGTTAGAATTACCATCGACAATCTGTATCATTTCATTATTCATTTTTTATGGAGGTTAACATTTTCAGTTATACCATTGAAAACGCTTGAATAAATTAAATCGATATTATGTAAATTATAACCTGATGATAAAAATAACTCATATAAGTTACAACCGACTATTTAAATATGATGAATTACCGAGGATTGATAAACAATAAACACAATCATATTATATTATGTTATTGCAAAAAAAAAATAAGAATAACATAAAACAGAATATATTAGAAAAAAATTAAAAAAATTAAGAATATAAAACGTTCGTTTTAGAAACTAGTGAAATTTTTTTTAAACAGACCAACTTTACTCAAATATATTAGAGAATAAAACCACAATATTTATGTTTTTGTTTTATCAACTGAAAAATAAATGTTGCACTTTTATTTATTACAAATTATATATTTATTTTATATTGTTATTATATATTTATATAATCATTTCATTTGTCATGTATCTATGTAATACAATTGTATATTGTCAAAAATAGTTTCACAAAAAAAATTCAAAACTTGAATCCAGTTGATTACTTTAATAGAAAATTAAATAAATATTATGTTTTTTTGTTTAAAACTCAAGGCTTAGAAATAATCTGACCAAAAAATGTAATTGCTTATAAACCGTACCATTGCAGATGATATTTTATTTTACTATGAATGAATTATTTTATTTATAAAAATAATAATAATATATTGTAAGTTATGAGTGAAAAGTCATACCGTTCTATACTATCTACTAAATGTAAGAAGGAATCATAAACTTTCTTTCGATACTACAAATAAATCCACATACAAATTTATAAAATACAATATACAAAATATTTTGTATACTATAAGTATAATAATAACGTGAATCGATTTAGAACCGCTGTATTCACTATACTGCAGATAACGCATTAAGCGCATTTAGCATTGTTCCTGGGATTCGAATATTCGTATTTTATTCGTTTGCCAACTCGACCGTCTTGATTAATGTTCGGATTTGTTTTTTCTTTTCTCGTTTTTTAACCAGGCGTGAAAGTCGCCCGTATAAATTATCAACACAAGGATTTTTTTCATTCGTGTTTGCAGATTTGCATTTGTGAGGGAGCGAAAAAAAAAGTATTAACAATCTTTTCCGCGTTGTTTCTTTAACGAAACCCTTTTGTCACGGTCGTGAACCAGACGATAATTATTTTACCCTTATATACGTGTATATATATATATATAAGTACACACGTATATAGGTGGTATTCTCGAGGAAAACCCGAACGGGGTATGTGGTGACGCAACGGTTTAATTCGAATGATGGGGGGGGAGATAAAGGGTTAGGTGGCACACAATTTATCAGCCATTGCAGGGTTTTGAGCGATTAAAACACGAACCGGCAACAACGACGGACGTGAGATGGTGGGCGAGCCATAGGGACATGGTAGAACACAGAAAAGAGAACGAACGATGTATATACACATATATTACAGCGTCGGAGAGAGTGGCTGCGCGGCGCACGAGTGAAAATGCTGATGGGTTCTAATCCTTCCGCCAGGCTTTTGTCTCTTTCTTCCAGTCGTCCGTACTCCGCCGCACCTATATACACGCGCGCACTCACATTTATGTATATATTTATATATGAATATTTATACGCCATTCGTCGGGCTTAAGTGTCTTTAAACATTTCGTCGTCGTCGTGTACTTAGCGCGTACTTTCGTGTCCCCCGCTCCACAACGTTCCTAACGCACGCACGCATTCGTTTTAATCCACGAAAGCCCTAATTTCGGCTGGCAAGTTCGAAGTCGCAATCCTTTAGTACGCCACCACTACTGCGCTAGTCACTTGCCGTTAAAACGCTTCCGGTTGTACCGTCGAAACGAAGTGAAAGAAATAAAACGAAAAGAAAAAAAAACAAAAATAAATAAGGGGATTGAAGACCTGCATGTACATTCAAGCGCTTGAATAACCAGCTATTGCGCTGCACAAAGGATCTGTTGAGTTACATATTAAACATTTATATATATATATATATATGCGTCAACCTTCTTCTGTTTACCCATTACGCACTATAATATTCGAACCAGGCTGAAGTACATGGAGGACAAACTCGTTTCATATATTATACAATGACAATATTTTTATATTTTTAATTGGTCTACTTTTTAAGAAGAAGTCGGCAAGTTAGCCGTCCATGTAGGTTTTTTGTTGATAGTTATTTAAGTAACAGTAATATTGTAGAAGGTTACACGTGGGTGTGTGTATTGCCATGGACAACGCCGTAAGAGTCGTGTGGTCACCCATCCAATTTATATCAGCGCAGGGTGGTGTTTAACCACAGCACTGAGAGTGACTACGGCAAACCGTTTTTCCCACACACTGACAATATTATAAATAATACATTATCAAATCGACGAGTACGTAAGCGCATACGAAAACCTATGTCCACGTATATGTGTAAATAATACAGTAAATCACTCTATAATGGATTCCTTAAGAATGGAAATTTTCTAATATTATAATAGAAAATAACCTATAAATCTATAACCTGTTTCATATAATACCTATTAAAATATACATCTTTAAGCCCGGACCTCTAATAACAGGAAACAGAAACATTATACGATTTCAATAAAAACAAAAACTGTCACTTTACATGTAATAATACTTATGTGTAATCAAATTAAATGTATAATAGTATGTATGCATTATGTATCTACAAATGATTTTGGTTTTCATTTAACTTTTAGTTTTAAAAAACACTTTTTTTAAGTTTCCCTATAACGGAAACCTCTTTATGTCAATTGGTTCCGAATGATTTCGTTATAATAAGGAGGTTTTATAATATAATATAATGGTATACGAGTAGGGTTTGCTTATCTGCTGTAGATATACTATTCACATATTGCTTATTCATCTAGATCGCCTTATACTCATCGCAGCACTCGGCGTATAGTACCTACCGTACTATCGGTTCGGATCGGCTTCAACATACTGTGCACAGCGCATTTACATATTATACTTTCCGACTAATCCGATTTTCCCAACTTGTTTCCATTTTGTTTGTATCGGACTCACACCAACGTCCGACAACAGATCTCACGACAGGGGCAAAAAAATAGCCTCATGAGTGTCACATCTATATAATCTCTATAATATAATATAATATACGCGTCTATTACCTATACCGATCAACGCTATGTACATACGTATTATAATATCTGTGTACAATTTATTCGTCGTCATGTCGTATTGAAATCTCCATTCAAACTACTTTCACATGCACCACCGGACATCACGAAAATGTACTGACCCACCATCATGTGCATTTAGGTATAAAAGAATTGATGTAAACGCACTCATATACGTGTGTGCTGTGTACACACCCGACAAGCTTCTTAGGTAATTTTCTTGGTCACAGACAGTTCAAAGGGAATTTTAAACGTGATCTGTATTTCTATAGGATCCTGTTTTTTGAACTCGTCAAATGCAACGAAAGGAAAAATAACACGCACCGTAACTGTTACGTCACGTGGGTTCAGTTCATCATTTAGTATGTTGTCATACACTTCATCATGATTTTATCGCCCCCCAAATTACGTATTGAAATGATATGCATTTACAAAATGCAATTATTTTGTTATCAACTGCGAACGACCGGTATTGTTAATTTTCATATCTTAAATATTCAAACAAGAGCATTGTAAAACGACTAAAATTCATTGTTAACATTTCATAATATTAACATTACACATTATGTTCATGTGTGTTCTTGCGGGGTTAATTAAATGATAGCTCTCCTATGAACTTTTTATGTTTAAGATAAGAGAAATTTTTATGCTTCATTGATATTTAATGATATTCAAATTATCAATACATAATTTTTGACACTAACAATCGGTGTACACAATTACAGATCCATGACGGTTACAGACAGTTACTTCGGCTTATCGCTGTTCTTGTTTTATAAGCAATTGAATTTAAATTTCAAAATAAATATGTCCATCTCATTTAAATTCACAGTGGGGTTCCAATACAAGCTTATTTTTAGCTCTCTAGATTCATTTTAATCGCCCCGATGGCTATTCATAGAGAAGTTATAATTAAGTTCTTTATATATTAATACAAAAATCAGGAAAAACGGCAATCTATGATATTTGATAAAAACAATACTACACTTATACAAACCTCAGTGAACAGTTTTTAATTTTTATCCTTCGATTATGCTATTGATTAACTTTTATTATAAATGTTTAAAATGTGTAACTATTATATATTATATACTATTGTCAAATTTATCTTTAATTTAATATTACTTTAAATAATAGTATATTGGATTATTTTTAGTCTCGTAAAGTTAATATAGTAATATAGTATACACTATTTTATACAATAAACATATTTGAAATATTGTCATTAAATTTTTCTTGCCAAAAAATTACATTTTTGTAAACACTGTAAACTGTATTATCTTTCCTCTGAGAGTCTTCGAAGAAAAAATGTAAGAATAAATTAATATTCGAAAGAAAATTCCTCAAAAAATATTTGCTAATATTAAAAAAAAAAGTTTGAAAATTTCGAGAACAACAATGTGCTTCTATATCCATTAAAAATACAAAATTTGTATGTATTTCTGTACATGAATCAATTTAAAACTACATACCCTCTGTAATGTTATCAAGTATATCAAACATTCAAACTCGTGTAACTTTCAGCAGTCATAAAGAAAATGATACAGGCAAAAAGACTGAGAAAATACATACATACAGACAAACATATATTTACCTTATATATAAGGTAAATAATTACAGATAGTAGAGGTATCATTGAAATTAATAGTTTGTTACACCACGCCGATCCTTATTGCGGTCTTACTATTTATTTTTAAGCATAATTATTTTTTATTGAATTGATCTCGTGTTTCACAGTACTATTTATATTTTATAATTTTAGGTTTGAATGATACATTTTAATCGATATTTACTACGGAATAAAACCATTCTTAAAGTGAACTTTTTATTTTTGCTCTTGCAACTGATTAAAAGACCATTAATTATATAGGAAGAAATAGTTATACATGGTATCTACGTATAATAGACTGCAACGTGATGTTCACCGTAAAATGTAACAAAACTAAACCAGTCATATTAAATTCGAAACACTCGGGGAATTACACCATTATATTATATTATTATATACAAATCTATAAATACGTATTTCACAGCATCGTGCGTGCCAGAAACGAAAAGCGATGAGTATAGAAGAAGAAATAAACGGACGAGCGTTCAAATTCGGTATACATTCGTCATCGGCAACCCTTTTTTTTTTTTTTTTCTGAATGGAATTCTGATTGCATTGTCAAAACTTCAAGCGACCGAAGAGAAAGCAGCGGGTGAGAAAACTATCGAAAGTAAAGAAGGTAAGAAAAAATAAAATCAATACGCGTCCGATACATGTGCGTATTATATAGTTTTACACGAGCACCATCACCGGCACTGTTACAACTTGTGAGCATATTATAGTATATATAGTGGCGTATAATAATTCGCCGTACGCATATTGTACATATATATATTTATATTATTTTATGTATTACAGTATAGTGTTGCTAACGACAAAGCCAGAAGGCGCGCGTTACGCACATGTTACCGCGGGAGCTTTAACGCGACTGCTCCGCGGACCGTGCTCTAGGAAAGATGGAGGGGGGACGAAGAGTGTGCGGCTTCCGGCAGGACGAACGCGCAGGGGAATGAATGGGGCGGTGTGGTGGTAGTGGTGCGGAGGGTAGGACGAGGAGTAGAGTGGGCATTATTGAATTAGACGCGGGCGTTGTATGTGCGTGCGTGTGCGCGTGTGTACGTATGAGACCGACCCGGGATGTGTAGTGCGTGTGGAATCTAATTTGCTTTCCGGGGCCACGGGCGTCATTTGTACGGATTAGGGGTGAGCGGCTAGCGGCGGGTTAGCACGGGTACCTACACATCGGCGCGGGTGTACTATAGTATAATACTCGCTGCCATACGAGGATAATACGCGCGCCCGCGTGCGCACACACACACACACACACACACACCGACGTACATACGTAATAATATGTGAGCAAACACACCATTTGGACGACCTCGGACGTCGGACGTCCCCGCGGCTAACCTCTCCATCCGACACTGCAGCCTGCAAGATACACGAGCGTTCCTCTTTTCGACCAACTATATACATTACTTTATTACAGCGAGTGTATAATCAGTACTGTATAAAATATATATATATATATATATATATATATAATATATTCCGGTTTAGACATACGTCAGCGTTATCTATACAGAATTAAATACACTATTGTTGTTAGATTAAAACTCCCCTTATACGGCAAGGAGGGGGCAAGGCACTTATCTAACTAATACTACCCGAACATCTCGTATCCCGTTGTCAAAACTTTTTAAAAATCTTATGCAAAAAAAAAAAAAAATTATGATATTATGATAAAACAGTACTGAGATTTCAATGCAATTTGAATTGGTTTCCAAAGCTTAAAAAGTTCGACGCTCATATTGTCACAATTATTACTAAAGTTTATTTTGCATTTTCTTGAGAATTTTCGATTTTTCAGTCATTATTTTTAATGTCTAAGGGATTTCATGCTGTTTTAGTACCTTTTTAGAGTTTTTTGAATCCAAAACTCAAATTTAAAATTAAATTTTAAGGGTTTAATCAGCACTCACTTATGTGATTTTATATATAAATACCACCAAAATACACCAGTTTGTAGGAAAAAAAAAACGATTCCCGTTTATTTATGTTTATTGATACGTGTAGAACTTAATGCTTAGACAATACCGTTTTGTACAATTTTTAATGAATTGTATAACACGCAATTATTATGTGTTTGAGCTTATTATGACAAATTTAACCCCGCCTTCTCCATTTAGAAGAACATTGGTTATACACTGCGATGTTATTCATCATCATCATCATCGTCGTTATTGACGGTCCTAAAATGGTTTTCCGAAACAAATGACCTGCGACGTGTGCACGCGCGTGTGTACCATACAACCCGGAATTCCGGAGCTAGGGTGAGTGCGTTATGCGTACACGTACATTATATTAAATACACGTTCGGGCGCGTGCGGACGCGGTGGTTGACAAATGCGGTACGCACGCATTCCGAAATCGCGGCCCCGAAATCGTCGCGCGTATTACACGCCACCGCTGTGGTGAAATATCGTCGTCGTCCGATTGCGTATATAAAAAGGAATTATAAAACGTCTTCGGCCGCAAATTTCGACAAAACGTATCGCTTCGTAACGGGGAAAATGTAAATTATACGAATAGGAGTTGCGTGCGTGCCATTTTTTTTATTTCTTTATATATATATATATATACGGACCTTTCTTATGGTGAAGGAGACGGACTTTGATAGTTTGATTGCCCAAAGGATACCGGTGTGATGCGCTAATCGCGATCGATGGCCGTTTTTCGTTAAAATTTTACCAGAAAAGGTTGGAGCAATTACTCGAAAAATTTTATAATCGATATCCTACGAGAATTCAATATTATTTTATACATTATATGAATAATGGACAAAAAATTATAAACTATATACGGCGTTTATACCTAGACTATTATAATAGACTACATATTGGAATCAACAGAGTTTATATACTCAATTTTTTTTATTTAAATGAATAATATCTATATCTGTTTTGGATATTGTTTCAAACACAGATGTGCAGAAATCCTTATAACTCATAAGAAATAAAATTATACTTATTCAATCACGATTTCGTAACGTACTTTGAAGATAATACAATACAATACACCATAATTATTAATTATTATGTTAATCCTTCACATCTTACCACTCTCTTTTTTATCTACTTCTTAGTTCCACAAATGTAATCTACTATTATAATAATGCTTACACGCGACCATTTGCTATTTTCACTCACTGAATCGTCTCAACCTGATATAGGACCTCGAAAAGAATTAATAACGCTGCTGCCGTCCGTTTGCGACACGTGTTATCCTTTTGTCCGATCGATGATACAACGTCGTGTGCACGTCTCATTTTTTATCCTTTTTATTCGTCTCCCCCCCCCCACGTAGTCTCTTTCATCGAGACAGTCGTTATAACACCAGTCGACGAGTTTAAAATATACTACGGCGCGAAAGGAAAAAAAAAAGATTTTATTTTTGGTTTTTATATTTTTTTTATTTATTTATTTCAGCCCCCACGAATTATTTTGCAAAATGTTCACACAATAATATAGTGTTATTCCGTTTAAAGTCGAAATGAAGGAGGTGGAAAGACGAAAACATTATTCAACCTTTCTATTCGAGTGCCGTTTAAATTCCCGTCCCAATCGTCACCGTCCTCTCCCTCGCTAACTTTCTACTGCAACAGCTTGCGAACGGTTCGTTAAAAAAATAAAAATAAAATTTTTTCTGATAATTTTGGTGAGTGAGACAATAGAAAAGAACTGCATGGCCTCCGCGATCTTTTCGGTGGTGATTTAACGATTTGCTGCAAACTCCATATTTACGCTCTTCAACAAATTAGAGCATTCAATATATAATTGTCGAATTAATATTTTGTATGCGTTACGACCAAATTATACAGAATCATGTAGTATCATTTAATTTAAACAATTGTGCACTTTATGATAGATTAAAAACTAAGTTTATTTTACACTTTTGTTCAAACAAAAGTAAATGCTAGAAAAATTTAAAATCGATTTGTCTTTTGTTTCCTATACCAATCTTCTTAGAAAAAATCATATTAAACAATTTTATAATCTTAATGGATTATGTTTAGTCGAAACAATTTTAATTAATGATGAACCATCAGTGTTAGCTGAAAACTTTAGTTATTAAAGGATTGTTATTATTTTTGAAGGGAAAATACCATACAAAATGTAATTAATTAATCATGGAAGTTCGTAATAAATCACAAATTATACATAGGTCTGTAATAAACCCAAATTGAAGCTTATGAAGCTAAACGCTTCATTTATGCATATTTTTTAAACTAATTTTAAATTACAAATAAATATAAGTATAAAGGTTAAACATCTTAAATAATTTTCAAAAACTTTTAAATCCCTAAGTACTGTCCAAACTGTTCTCACTTTAAAAGAATTTTTAACAAAGTTTTCTTCGGCGTGTCTCCTTTGTTTTACCAAAAGTTGAATGTTATAAACTTTATTTATGTACCTATATTATATACATGCTATACACCTTATTAAAAATAGGTTAAATATAATTAACCTAATTTTCTGATACCTAAAATTCATAAACGTCAGCATAAGATTTGTTCACGATTAATTAAGTTTAAAAACATGACTTTTTTTAAAGTATCTCGTATAATATGTTACTTAAAGTATATATTATATTTATTTTTGAATTTATTTAATTAATGAAATAAGGAAAATGTTAACAGCAAATGTTAAGCAAATATTAACAGGTTGGCTATCGCAGAGCACTTATATTAAAATAAAATTTGTTACTCATTACTCTTATTTTTAAACATTACATAATAATATTTATTAGTTATAACACGCGTTTTAATTATTCAATTTTTGTATTTAAAGTAATAGGTTTAAATACTCACAACGGTATAATACTTACTATTCTACTGGGACTTGCACGAACATAATATACTTATTCTATAACTAACAATTTTAGTATTTTCATGTGTACGCTTACAGCAATTCTGCAAAAGTTTCGCTGTATGATTACCTGTACATGTATATAATATTGTATTGACGATTTTAACGGAACGTTTGAACATGAATTATCTATTTACGGTTGAACAGACTAAAAATATTGTTTTTAGAGGAAACCTTCAGCAGTTTCCTTTATTTTAATTACAATCACTATGTATATTATACTGTGTCCTTTCGTTTGTCGTTACGTACAGCAATTCTTCTACTCTGAAACGATTTTTATCATCATACATTTACCTCATAAATTATATGTATATTTTATAATTGTATATATTGTATAATTTAAAAAATCTGTTTTATCTTAAGACAATCCGTCATAAAATTCGTCTACTAATCTATTCGTCTACTTCACCAAAAAGGTTTTTTAACCTGTAAAAAACCTATTGATTCCACCGTAAATTCAAATTATATGTATTCATATGCGATATACATAATAACAAACATATTATATATAAAATAATACACATATACCATATTCACCGCGATGGTTTAGTGACCCGAAGCTAAGTTAATATAAAATAATAAAAATAAATTGTAACACATATATATATATATATATATATATATATATATATATAAATAAATATATTAATATATTATAAGTATATTTTATACTTTTAAATCGGTGATTTAGTTACTATATCATTAGTAATGGAAAAAAAGTTAAGGTTTAATAAAAGTAATATACTTATAAGTTATATGTACTCATATAATTTAATAAATTTGATAAAATTAAAAAGGATTATATGTGGAATTATTTAGTATAATATTATAACAGTTCGATAAAATTTGTAATTTCATTATATGTACCAATCTTTCGTGCATTCAAATAATCAATATAAGTTCATAGTTGAACTAATAATAACATACGCTGGAAACAATATTATATAATATAGGTATATACATATATTTAATATATATATATATATATGGTTTTAATGTATATGTTATATGGGATAAAATATGAGTTGGGCCTGTATAGTTATAAGATAATACTCAAATTGGATCTGTGGTAATATTTTTGTCGTGTTTTTTCATAATTAATTGCAGAATTTCTTTTGATTACATTTTCGTAGTGAGCCCGCGTAGTGAGGAGACCAAAGGCCCATAACCGTAATTCTTACCTCAATTTTAGTGTTCACCTGCGTTTTTAAAATGTTAAGGTATATATTGATTTAAAAAAAAAAGAATTGCGAAAATTAAGGGTGCTCGATAATGTAGAAAAGTTCTGGAAATATTTACATTAATTGTATACGTTTTTAATTTAACGTGAGCTACTCTAGCACGAACATATACCGAAACCCCACTCGATGAAATATGCCGGGACCAAATTCCTGTAATTTTTTAAATTTTGGATCCAACTCGAGTTCATCCTCTTATATTATACTAATATACATTTTTGTTGAAAGTTGATATATTACAGTATTCGGCGGAATCAATGTATAAATATATTCAGCACAATCAGTTGAATCAATATCAAAACGATCAATCTATAAACTCCCGATTGAATAATCTATAACGGATACACTCATAGTTCATACAAATATTTTGATTGTTGTAACATTTTCTTCGAGTCCATCGCACAACAATATTATAATAGTACGACGATTTGCCGATGGATTTGTGAAACAATAGCACGCTAGAGGGATAAATTGTGAGTGCGCACTGCACAATTTTATGGAACCCTTTTAACTGTTAAAACGACCGTAAATATAGTGTCGTCTATTATACTTGGTAGTCGTTCCGTTATATTTCAGCTTTCTACGAAAACCTATTTATATATAGAATATTGCCAGAGTTTTGATCAGACTTCTTATGATGTACAAAACAGCAAGCCTTAACAAGTTATTTAGATAAAAGCTCGACAAAACATCTATTTCAGACGGACGGATTGTGTCCACCACGAAGAGTTAATAATCAACATTGTATTATATACATCATTGCATTAAATTATAATATATACCTAATACGGTTGTTGCCCAGGCCCAGTCGTTACTGATGTTTGTTATTTTGTTCAAAAGCGACCGTTCGACTTCGATATGTCTAATCAATCTAGAAGCAGAGCTCCACAGTTTACAAATATTTATACGTATATTTATATATAATATACAATTACACACACGAGTATAATAGAATATATATTATACGACACAATGTTAAGTCGTAAAACTTTGATTTTGAAGGATAGTATAATGTAATGGGACGATGGGCTGTACGGGTGTTCCGGAAGGGGGAAATCGGTTTAAAATGCAAAGGGGCCGCGGGGATCGCCGGGCCTGTTCTCTGATCAGCGATGCCACCGAGCCGGGGCGAACTTAAGACTCGTTAATGAAGACAAACAGACGTGTAAATAGCATTATACGGTGCGCTTTGTGCGTAGTGAACGCTAAGCTCCAATAAACTTTTGTAAGCTATAAAACTAGACGTAGGGGGTAGGGGTACCCGTTTCTGCGCTGAAACTGCGTTCGCAATGCACGTTAACGCGAGGTGTATTGGTTATTAAACGCTCTGTATACAGGGTTTCACTTGGATCGGTGACGAGGGTGGTAGGAGGGGGTGCTATAACGGCAACCGACGACGGCTGTATAGGTTAAACCGTTATGTACATGCAAGTATAATGTATATATATATATATATATATATACATATATCATGCACCGCATGGTCGGTAAACCCTTAAGTGATAATAAATATCTTTTATTTTATAAGTTTTTATTTTTATTTATTTTTTTTTTTTCTTAACTTATTTTAATACTTATTAAACTTATTTGTTTTACCCGAACCGTACAGATATAGTGTAATACAGCTCAGCGGGTTGTTTAGCCCGTGCCCGGCGAAACCTCGCTTCGTACATCATATTTATTTATTCACGTTCCGATCAGTGTACATAAAGACTCGTGGTTTTTGAGTTTGAGGCGAATACGGCACTATTATAAAGGATCTCGAATTGCCATCAGCCAAGCGTGAGAAATTCATATTGATCTGACAAAATTCATTTTTGAATCGATGACAACGTGGACTATGGATGGGTAACCGCACAACAATAAACATCATCGTACGGATTATATAATACTATTATTACAAACATGTCATGACTATAAAATATACGTAACGATAAAGATGAAACGATGTAAACATAATTTTATATTTTAAAATCTATTCCTCTGCACTTCACAACGTTATAATTTAGTCATTGAGTCATACTGCAAGACATAACGGTCGGAATACAGTAAAATGTCATCTATATACATACATATATATATATATATATATATATATATATATATATATATGCATAGGCGCGAATTGACTAACTTTTTTGGGGGACTCAAGCCCCTCTCCACAAAGGCCATAATATAAGTAAAACAAATGTTGGAGGGAAACACTCTCCATAAAATCCCCCACTCACTGAGCAACTATCATTACAGATATATAAAAATACAAAGTATTACAGTTTTAAAATATATTTATTTTACCAAAATTCTCCATTCTTTTTCGGCAAATTCATTTAAAATATCTTCTGTATTTATATTGTTAGATAAATCCCTCTTAATATGTAGAATAGATAGAGTTGAGAACCTATAGTCTGATCCATAGTTGACCTCAACCAACTAAAATATATACTATACATGTTTAGTACTACAGAATATAAAAATTAGTAATAATTACTAGACTTTGAACTGAGGGGGGGACTTGACCGAAATCTGGGGGACTAAGTCCCCCAAGCCCCCCCCCTATTTGCACCAATGTATATATATATATATATATATATATGTATATGTGTTTTAGAGTATTGTATACGAAACCACGAACTAGTGGGTGATTCGACATAGATCGTGCCGAAGAGATATCCCGAGGAGGGGTCGTGCGATTATAATGTTTCGACCAAAAATGTTGAAAAACCCATGAGATTTTACTAAATCGATCTATATAATAGACGTATATAGTTTGCACATGCATACTTGTATAATACGTATTAAAAATGTATATGCGTGTCTGCCCACGCGATTGCAAACTGCTCTGTTGGCGAGTGTGTGCGCGTGCATAATAATAGTGGCCGGAGTGGGGGGGGGTGGGTTGAAGGTTTGAAGAAAAGCCGGATGAACGGCGGCGGTGGTAGATTTACAAAGCGGCGTCCGGGGAACCAGATTGGATATATTATATGTATCGTGTATATAGTGGTACGGGCGCGCCACCCGGTGGTCGATGAGAGATTCTGCGGTCGTCGGACGGGCAGCCACTCTATATATCCGCCGAGGAGGGCCTGAAATTAATGAACAGCATCAACCCGTACCGGCACCGTTATTTATACGCGTCGGGAGACGTTTCGTGCAGCTAGAGTTCAACGCCTGTTAGCTGCTACACGCGTCGTCCTCTAGCAGCCTGCTCCGGTCCCTCCGATTTATGGCCGGCGCCCGTTGAAAGCGATAAATCTATCCTCCGCCGACCTTACAACGTGTACCTATATATGTATATGTGTGTGTGTGTGTGTGTGTGTGTGTGTGTGTGTGTGTGTGTGTGTGAGAGAGAGAGAGTGCGTGCATGGGTTCACGAGGATAATTCGGAGGAGATATAAGGGACACCGCCGCCGTAAGAATATAATAATATGCGGTATAGACTATTTTCGAACGATTTTATTCCGAATCAACTTCAGAAGCCAACATGTGTATTCCATGCACAATTGATCATCTCTGAAATGAACTTAAAAAAAATCGTTAAATAACGTTTGTTCAATAGAAATTTCGTTGAGAATTAATGTAATTTCTTAGTATAATAATAATAATAATATTATCGTACAGTGAATAAATTATTTAGTATAATACATATTATATAGGTGTTTTGTAAGAATTACAAATTATTTATCATACGTGACCAACAATGTCGTGGAAGTAGCATTTTGTTTCAAAAACTTTCTTTTGCCAAACTTTTGAAAGTTTCAGAGTACAAATATTGTTATATACTTATTTAATTATTAATTATTTAAATAGAAACATGTTTTAAAAATAAATTATTAAATGGTTCTATACAATAATTATTCATTACATATAGGATTATTGGAAAAGTTTGACTGAATAATATATTGATATACACACATATAAGTAGTTATTTTAGGTAATTTTTGAAACAAGGGTCTTATAGTTATAGATTATTTTTCTGTTTTTAGTGACCAAACTTTCCGGTGGTAAATATACTCTAAAAGTATGATATAGAATCGATCATAAGCTATTTAAGAATTTTTAACAGTGAAGATACTTCAGAGGGTGGCTATAATATAATTATAGAACCAAAAGCTTTCATATTTAATAAATATAAGCATATAATATATTTAATAACGAGAGATTTCTTGGTACCTATAGGTAATATTCTATACAACTATTTACGATAAAATGTTCAGCAATGTACCTAGTGGCCAAGAATATTTTTATTTTTTTATGTTATTATTGAAGTTGTTCTAATTTATTTGCACCCTAGACAAGCATCATTCGGATCTTACGGATTTATTTTAATTACTATTTCAGTTACAAGATGTAACTTTTAAGGACATCGACGATATTCGATGTATTTCCAGCACGAAACGTTATTTAAAATTATTATTATATTATTCGTATTTCAAAAACGGTTTTCTCAAATGATCATACGACGTAGATAGATTCTTGAGACGGGTGAGACCGGCAGCGATGATGTTTTCTGGTCGGAAAGACGGGTGTCGGATATAGTCTGCTTATAATGCTTACGCGTATTGTCGGGTCGATAAGATTTGGCGTGATGATGGTAATATTATATTAAAACGTTTAAATCTAAACGACAGTGTAGTATGCGCTCATTACTATTCCGGACGGTACGCCGGGCGGAGGTAGTTTAAAAAGAAACACTTTGGTTATCAGAAGTGAATTTGCAGATTAAAAGGGCCGCCGACGCCGTGGAAAGAACAAGATAACTTCGGGTTCCGGTAACAAAGCGGCTGGGAAAAAAAAAGGTGGTGGTGGGTGAGTGGTAGAGCTGTAAGGGGATAAAAATAAAAAGGCACGCAACAAAGGTAATTCGACTCCCGAACCGGGGGTTAAATAATGATGGGGAAGGTTTTATATTATTTTTTTTTTTTTTAGCCAGCCAAGATTTTTCTGTCGACCAGGCGGCTGTACAGTTCAGAGGAAGTGCGAGGGGTCATTAGCATTTGGAGGTCGAATGAACGGTGGCAAAGACGGAAAAAAAAGAAAAAAAGGGAGAATGCCAGACGAAGACGATGACGGCGATAATCTTGTAGTTTTTTCACGGTAAGAAAACAATTTTGAATTCCTAAACCGATTTATTGATAAGAATGGTTTTTAATTTAAACGACACTGGTTAACAATGGGGGTCCCCAAATCTAATTATTGAAACGCTGTACGACAAATGAGATGCAGCGATGAAAACGCTCAAAATCTCCCGGAAACTGTTCGTATTTCAATTAAACCAGCAATAGATTTTAATAATGATAAACATACGCATTGTTCGTGTAACTATACTTTTTATATATATTATTATTTTAGTTTTATTAGCATTTTTTTATGAATACACTTAATCTTTGAATAGAAATTTTAATTTGCAACAATACACTTCGTTCAATCTTTAATTTTTTTAAAAGTTTATATCTGTTTTTTTTTTTTTTAACGTAATCTAAGAAAGTATAATATAACGTGTATACTTAATTATTAACTACTAAATAAAAATGTACTGTTTTTTTTTTTCACAACATTTTTTTTATAGTTGTTGTAGTATGTATAGTTGTTAAGACATTGTAACCGAATGTTTGTCCTTCGTCGTATACTGTTATTGCGTATTTATACATTTGGTAGTAGTGAAAAGTATCATCTATTTCTGATTGGATGTCAGTAGGTACGTATAAGAATATTATATGTGAATAAATGTAATATTATTTTACATATTCTATTGTTTTACGAGTCTTATGATTATGCCCTTTAATATAACGTAAAATCTTATGTATAAAAAAAATTAATATATTAAGATAACTATATACTTTAATACCAAAATATTTGCTTTTAACAAGAAGTATAATTAATTAATTAAAAAATGATATAACTGTGTATTATATTCGTCTCTTACATCGTAATTGAAACTTTGAATTTGTTAATAAAAAATCAATCAACCCAAATTGTATGATGTCATAAGTATAGGTAAACTATAATATGGTTAACCTTAAATTAAATTTTAATACTTGCTACATAAATATATTCATTGCATGAAATAAAAATGGAATGCAAGACTTAATTCTGTTTTTTTTTTTTAAAAAAATTGTAAAACCTATATTATAATACAAACTATAAAACCATATTAAAAAAAAAAAAAACAATGTAAATTTTTCTCATTGAAATATCTTCAAAGTCCATTTTTTGGATCTAATATGACATTATCCATAAGCCATATAACTCAACCATATAAAGGTTTGATCACAGAATTAAAAAAGTATAATATTATAAGATCAATGCAATTCTTACAGTTTACGTATAACAAAAATTATTTTTATTAGTTTTAACTTTTAACTTTTAAAAGCAAAAGTATAAACAAGTTTTTTCATTTTTCCTACAAGCTACGCTGAACAATAAAATAAAACATATTTGTTTTAAAACGACTGTGAAATATTGTTATACGAATATTATACGAGATATTGCTATACACTATGATTACTAATCATAATTATATTATGATTTCGATGTAGCTTATAAGTTATTAATGTTACGTAACGGAAGGAAGTATCATGGTATTCTGAGACAATTCCTTAAATAGCGGTGGCAGTGCTGGTAATACCTTCATATCATTATTAATATGTTATTTCACACTCGTCAATAATAATGCGTCGTGTTAGACGCACGGTAATTCGGGATATTGATTGTTACACAACGGTATATTTTCAAAATGAATTCCGATTGAATTCGACGTGAGACAATAAAAGTGACTATACGGACCGTATCATTATGAGTTATGACGTATAGGTTACGAATGCACGAGAACGGGACCCAAAGCGTTCTACATGTTATTGTGTGCGTTGGCGTGTGCGAGTGACGAGTACGTGTACGTACACTGCACTTGCACAGTGTACAGTGTAGTACTGTTTCGCGTTTGTAGTTCATAACGTAGCGTAAACGTATACTACGACATAACATGTAGGAACTATATGAACTATACGCGCGGTGGCGTCACATTTATCCGGTCAGTAAACACTTTGCAATAATTATAATACACGGTACAAGGTAGTACAAAGGTTTCGCGTACAAATATACGTGGAAACGTCAGACCTCCTGTTGTACGTCCCCCCTACCAATTATACTGTTTGGATACCAAACGTCTACGTTCGTTGAAGACATGCGCTGTAACAAAACGGTACAAAATATAACGTCACGTGCGACGATTAGAGCGAGAACGCAGGACCATTCGGTTGGAGCTGGTTCACACTAAGGACTTTCAAGGGACTTTTGTCGGCCTCTTTGCGGGGCCAAAGTTGAACGCCAGTAATAGTTGAGCCTGCGGCAATTCGAATAAATAATAGAATCGTCTAAGCTCGGGTTCCCATAGAACACGTCATTTTTTTTTAAAAAATAAATAGTTTCCACTCGGCAAGAACGTCGACTTAATTATTTCGGTTCCCATTCAGCTGGTAAATAATATTGTGATAAACGGTCGGTAAACACTGTACCGTATTATACATCGCTCTCCTACTGTTTTTATACGAAGATCATACTCATTTCTTGCTGACAATTGTTTATGAATAATGTGATTCGTTGTCTACAGAATATATACGATGAAAAATGTATTTATATATATATATGTCTATAGTTTTATATCGGTGCCCAACGATCAACAAAGAGATAATAATCTATTTAATGTAACGGGATTCGAACGCTTTTAAATCGAACAAAGTAAATATTTGCATGTACATAGCTGTTTTATTATATTTATACACGACTACACGAGTATAGACACGAGTATAGACAACGCTGATCATTGGTTGGTTTTAATAGCTTCATTGTTTACTTAAGGTTGTAATAATAAAAGTATTTGTGAGCTATAAAATTAAAAACAATATTTGTGCGTTTGATATTATGTATGTATTGTATATTATATATTATATTCTTTTGATTGAACTCCACGGTAAATTGAGAGGAGAGCTATGATGTCCACTATCCGTGGTGACACTTACCTATTTATCGTTCAAAATGTTTAATTAATTGATATCACATAATAATATAAATTAGATGATATTATATTTAATCAGATGAGTATTTATTTAAATCAATGTTCACTAATATATTATACGAATTGTATTTTTCCCATCGGATTGTTTTCATAATTTGATTTCCTTACGGGATACGTATTATATTATTTAGAGATAAATTTCCGTTTGGCTGTTTTCTCGCAATGTGTCGTACGGGAATAATACTCACTATCGCTGACGAACCCGTCGGAATTGCCTAGACGATGATAGCGCTTGAACATTCGTTTTCACTCGGCCGATTTTCCGATCTTTCCGCACTTGCCCAAATGCGTTTCAGTCCGCACGGCCGCACGCGTTCTTATTGCTATTATTATTATTATATAAACCCCTTTGCACGATGACGACGATAGTGATGGTAGTGGTGGTGACGATGGTGGTGGTGAAGGCAGCAGCTGTGCGTTGGCAACAAGTCCGGAATATTTCCCTGCGCCGCACAAACACACAATATGAACACAAGCTGTACGTACACATATAATATACTCGTATGTATGTATGTATGTATGTATGTATGTATGTATGTATGTATGTATTTATGTATGTATGTATGTATGTATTTATGTATGTATGTATGTATGTATGTATGCGTGTTTGTGTGTATATATAACATGTATATACCAACGAGAGTATATAGCGGCGATCTCTCTCCCACCCATGCACCGTCTCCGAGACCACTCTCTGCACATCGATTTTCCCCTCCGGAAACCCCTCTGGCCAAAAGAACTCGGTTTAATTGTGTACAGAATTATTATTCCGGGACGGGACGGGGATAGCGGAAGTATACAAAAAAGAAAAAAAAAAACTACAAGCCTTGATTATCTTCGGTCACAATAACACAGCCCTGATGAGGGCGCTTAATGAAAAATTCAATAATATCGCCCCTGCCGTCGACGCTGCAGCAGCCGCGGCGGCGGCGACGACGACGACGACGACTATACGACGGCAATGATGGAGGGTAACTCGGAATTAATCAGTACCCGAAGAATTCGGTTCGACATTGTTAGTCGGCGGCCTTTATGCAGCGCGGAAAAAAAAATAAATAAACGGAATAATAAAATAAAAAAATACTGCCGAAGACGCGCTATATAACTACGGCGTCCGAAAAATAAACAAATTTAAAAACTTTCACCGGTATAATACACTGTGCTCTACTGCAAGGTATATACGTATATGCTTCTATGGATTAGTTTCTCTTTGTATATAATACTTGCGATCTTCCGAATGGTATTTCAATTCTTTCTACCATCCTCATGTATACCTATATTTAAATACGATTTGGAACTATGATGTTCTGGTAAAAATATTTTGACAATATAATCGAGCCGAATATATGAAAGTGATTGAACCAAAATATTTTTATCTCAAGCATCTATATGCCCGATTCATTCGACCCCCGTATGCATAATACATTATACATGCAGTAGTATAGTATATTTTCATCATTATTTCCGCGGCAGCAGCACTAGACGTATATACACATATACACACGCGTCGCTGCCTGGCTGGTCTTTCGGGTGTATACACGCGGACACACGGTCGACCGAACAAAGGCGCCTCAGCTGCCCCGCAAGGGTCGGTTGCGGGAAAAGGTTAGCCGCCCGGAGGGGAAACGGCTGCGTACGGGGCAGAAAAAGGGTTATACGTGTACAGGACACAGTAGTAGTACAGTCGTTCTCCTTCGGCACTTTGTACCGCTACGACGACGACGACTACGGTGTATGTGTGTGTGTGTGTGTGTGTGTGTGTGTGTGTGTATGTGTGTGTGTGTGTGTACATGTGTATACGAGTCCCGAAATCAATAAACAGCCGCCGAGCAACTCATCGTTACCGCGGGGTGGTCGTGAGCCCTGGAGTGGGCAGTGAGTCTGAAAACTTTGCGTATTACATGTTCTTCGGACAACACACGAGCGTACTAATTTATTCACCGTTTTCCGTGCGATGTCCGTCCGGTAGAATCCAAAATAATTAGACACACACACACACACACACGACACACATGCATGTATATCATATACATAGATAATATTATGGAATAATATGTGTCACTTATTATCGTAAGTTTGAATAGTTTGAATCTAACTGAAGCCGTCAATACAACGACCGAAATTTGCACGTCAATCGGCTCATCCGTTTTCACGATTTATTGCATTTTCCGCACTACATAATATAATATCGTTTAAATAAATATTGTCATCGTCCGATGTCCGTCCATATATATTATGCATATGCCATATACTCACGTAGTGGTATAATATTAAAATATTATAAAACTTTCGTAATTACTTTTTTTTTTTAATAGGCTCAATCACAGATATTTAAAATATGCATGATAACATGAGTGGTATAACTTAAGTATGACAGAAGTGACAAATAACATTATATGTGGAACCCGTAACACTACGAACAAATGCAACTCATCATTGTATGATGTGTTAAAAGACTTAAAATAGTATATTGTGTAACATAGGTGGTAAGTAAACAATAAATTTTAGTCACGGGTGACATTGCGTGTGCAGTTTGAGTTGTAGGAGAGGACTGCATTTTGCATAAGACTGAAATTTCCTTTCTGCATGAGCCACGTATATTATTTTTATCGTGCGTTTTTGCTTTTAAATTAACTATAATACGGTATTTCGGTTTATCGGAAGCGTTTTATCAAAATTCTAGCGTCTTAAGTCATGAAAAAAGTTTTCATCCCTTCCACTATAGCTGTATTTGTGTTGCATTTGCAGTCTGTACCATTTTTACACTCACGTTCTCCTGAATAGATGCGTTACAATATGTATACCACGGTACGGAGTTTTTTCAAATATCTATAAAAAAAAACTGTAAACTTGGACTTTCAGAAAAAATGTTTATGACCGTCTGAAATTTAAATTTTTACGATTTGTTTAGATTAGCATTTTCTTTTAATAATTTTATTTTCAAAATATTTTTTTTAATTTTTAGCTATTCATAGGCATTTGAAATATTCAACTTTTAATTATTTTTTTTTTATAATTGTTGATGAAAAAAAGATTCGCTGAGACAAAATACTTGAAAATGTAATAGAAAATTCCACAGAAGTTATTCATATTGTCACTCAAAAATTATTAAATACATAAGCACAATCATCTTTTACAATCGTTTGAAGAACAAATATTGATATAATATTAGAATTTAAATAGAATTTAATATACAAATCATCTCCGTTCAGAATCGTTTTTCGTATACAATAATACCTATCATAGCATTAAAATTTAATACATCAATATTATAATGAATGACCATCTTATGAACAAGGTCTATTCCACCCTTTACTGTACAGCACAGCGAGTTCCCGTCCGGTTCTTTTTTAACATACTTTTCCACATCCATGTTTCATCAATTTTAAATCGTATTATAACTTCTCTGCCCTATGGTAATAAATAAATATGTTGTATATATTTTTAATGTACTGAATATTGTTAAAGTTTAACAATAAGTAGTACTCAAAGTATAGCTTTTCTCGAGTATAAATGCATGTATAGAGCCATTGCATAATAAATTAACAACATATAGGTATTACAGTCAGTAACATTTGAGGATATAAAATTGTTTTTACAAATTCTCTAGACGATAAAATATGAGAAACATATAATAATACTTCCCTGTCTTGAATCATATTCACGCGCTATCGTTTCAACCCAAAAGTTTTAATGATCTTATTTTTCTCATTATTATTTTTTTACAACAATGCTTATTTAAAAACTGTTATAATATCCGACTGTTAAAATATAAGCTATTCATCTAATTTATACTACAGTGTTGTAAAGTTGATTATTTTTGTTTTGTATGTTATAAAAAAATTATAAATCGACGTAAAAATATCAAACAGTTAGTTATCGATTGTTTTACGAATAACGTTAAAAAACTGCCGAGTCGTTAACAATTGTTAATTTAATCGACGACGCATAAGACGATGGCTGTATTCTAATTGCATACGAAATGTGTTAAACGGATTTCCAACACAACGGACTATTATTATTCTACTATAATAATACTACTATATTACTACAACTACATATTACATAGATATCTTATAATTTTATAATTATTTCAAGTTTTCGATGTTACGTACATTTTTTGGTAGAATATTATCGTAATGCACCCGATTCACGGCGCTGCCGTAAGAATACGGCATCCGTAACTAGGTACTTTTTGGGCAAAAAAATTAACCTACACAAAAACTATGATAACTTTAACGATTTTAGACCACATACCACGCGAAACTTCAGCTAATATGGTACCTGCAAAGGTATTATTATAATATTATATTGACGTATTGCGCATTATTTTCACATGTGTTTATAATATCATATATACGACTCGCGCGAGGGAAAATAATTTATCGTTTTCCGCAAACGACGACAACGTAATTTATTGCATCTTGCCATCTTAAACAATATATATATTAATTAATTACGATGCCGGTAGTGTGATGGCTATGGTACGTTTCCACATATTCCACTCATTATATTATATTAAGCGATCCGTCAAACCGAGTTAACGCGTGTACGTTCGGGTAAACATGGAAATACCTACATCAATATACACGTATTCCCGTTGCACTGCAGTGATGTAACGTAATATAGTCAAGGCGTTCTGCTGATCGTTCGATATGCGTTTGCAGCAGTTTGTACAAACTTAAAAGCATTTTGCCGGCGCTGTGCCGGAGTCGCGGAACTGCGCAATCAAACGCACGCAAAACAGCCGAACGAGATGGCCGACGACGAGTTCAGCGCGTATGAAAAATATGATATCATTTTTATTTTTATCTGGTAATAATCTTATCTCATTGCTATGGTAGTTTTTGTTTTATTCGTGATTTTTGGTTGTGTGATATTACACATCTGATGCTGGAGGGGATTTGCCTTTATCATTTGGTCCAGAAATAGCAAAACTACCGGTGACCGGGTTCGAACCGGGGACTGTGTGCGCCTAAATTCGGCGACATTTTCCCGCTTGGCTTTCTCAGTTGTTACACTATCGAATTTCACTGTTTGGAAGAAACTGACTGATACCGCAAAAGTGCACTGTGGTTGTTTTGTTTTCAATGTTTCGTTTCTGTCATTCGACCGAGTAAATAAATTTACGTATTTATGTTTGGGGTATTATTATGGCAAAGAGAATAATGAAAACGCATAATATTAGATGTATACCTTATACTACACAATAGCGAATACCTGTACAAAACTGGCGGAGCTTTTCTGTATATTGGAACATTAAAATGATCGTCACTGGAAAACAAGCGATGTGTTATTTATGTCATCTCGACCTAGATAGATAAATGCCCCAACCAATATAAAATATTTTCTCTGAAGTATAAATTAAAAATTCCACAATTTTCGAGTTTTCAATGTAACTACACTACGTGTCGACGTATTACATACTATCACTTAACTATACCTACTTCCGTACAACATAGCAACTACAATAACGCGCATGCACTGTAAATACTGTTTTGTTTATACAATACTATCCATTGTTTGAAAAATACAATCTCAAACTGTACCTCGAACTCGTTAATATATGCACAATATTCGGAAATTAATGTGATATTAAATATATTTGATCACGTTGTATAGCAACAGCGAATAGGTACTTAAGGTACGTTTGCAGTTACATTATTGAACCCGACATTTAAGTATTCCTAGTTCAGCATTGGATAGTATTTTAAATTTACATTTGGAACTCCTATACCGTGTTAACCGAAATCAACCAAAAATCAATACTACTAGAAATAAATTACTTATAATAATAATAATATATAAATACGTCTATATTAAGGAGCATAGGTTTTGCACATCAACCTTAAAATTATATACCAGCGTAGAGTCATACATTTAATTTAATTTCTGCATAATGCATTAATACTTTAAACCTATATGTAATGTATAATATAGTAACCTTATCGTGAGAAAGTTCTATTCAGATAAACGAACTAGGTAATTACTTTTACGACTACATTCAAATAACATGATGCAACACATACGACGTATAAATTCTCATAATTTGTTTTGAAAGACTCAAAGTTCTGTGGAAATAGTACCTTTTGATATAAACATCTCATAATAAACATCATTTAATGCGATGAAAGTGATAAAATCTTATAAAAGTTTAAAGGATCCTGAAAAAAAACTACATACCAGATCCAAAATGTATGAAATTGAACTTTGAATAATTATCGTCAACGTGTTAATGATGTAAAAACGTTGGCAAAAGTATCACTATAAAAGTATAATATTGTGTGGTAAATAATAATTTGAAAAACCTTTTTTTTTTTTTTTTGTTGTATTTGATTTTATAGATACAAATGGTCGTTTTGTTCATATCGATTTGTACTAAACAATATGTATATAATATAAAAGAGTAATAATATATAATAAAAGTATATAAAATAGAGTAAAAAGTATATAATATAAAAGAGTTGACATATGACCTCTGGGCATATATTGGTGTACAACACTGATGTGAGTGTGTGCATTAGGGATTATGTAAAAATGCTGTATGACATTTGCCTTCCGCCGGGAATATTTCCATAACAATTAATGGAATTCTCGTTGCCCCGCGATTTGTTATTTTGACGTTTTCGCGTGAATTTAATTAACTTGCGGGCACGTTGGACAGGTATGCGGGAACTCGCGTAAAATTCCACACGTGCCGATTACGCGGGCGCCCGCGGTAATGTCGTTATCATAGGTATAGCACCTTTCCGACGACGGCGGCGGTCCCGTGGGAGAAGGAGTAGAGGAGGAGGAAGTGGTCGATGAGGTGTGTGTAGTTACATGCATACTGTATGCAGGACGATCAGGATGACGGTGCGAGGTGTATCAGCATGAGTGAGGCGTGGAGAGCAGGAGAAGGTAGAATATCCTCGCCGATATAAAGTCCTCCGCCACACTATCACTCGTATAGTAGTAGAAGAGCGGATTAAACATTGCCCACTCTCACCCCCATGGGAACATAATCCATCCATCTCACCCGTGCTCACACACACACACATATACATTTACGCTCGTGCACGCGCGTGAGTACGGAATAATTATTAATTAACGTCCCTTCGTCTCTCGATTCCGATTAAGACGAGCGCGAGTTTACACATAGGACTACTGGCAGAGCATTTGTGTATAGTACGCTCGTTTCTGTATGCTGGGTACATGCAAAATTGACGTTTCCTATTTTTCCACCGTCCATCTAAACAATATTATGTTTTATCATTTTTCCCGTCGCAGGGTGTATAATATACTCGTCAACAATGTTGCCCGGACAGAATTCCACTGACAACATGTAATGGCAAAGTCGTGTGCGAGCATGGGTGAATTATGCTTATGTGTGCGTGTGAATTATAATGCCTGTATTCAAATGGATTCAACGTGTGTGAAGATAATGCAGCTGGGTGGTTATCGACCGGACGGCGATGCGGCGTGTACGTTGTACATATATATATATATATATATATATACAAATGTGTGTGTGTGTATGTGTGTGTGTGTGTGTGGCACGTGCGAAGGAATGCGGATCGGGTCACAGCGTACCGTGTCCAAGACTTCGGAGGACAACGGCGAGAATGACAGCAGATGGCAAACAGTGGTAGCCAAAAGCGAGGTGACCGAAAAGCATATCGATTGAGCCCTGTACGCGGTTTTGGCGTGCACTGAACGGTCATTCCACGAGAGTCTTTCGCACGTTTCCCCCGGAGAAAACCACTGTACGAAGCCGCGGTGAGGGGATGGCTGCAGGGATACGTGCGACAAGGTAGCAATCGCATGTTAACGACTTTGAATACAAAACAGCCTTCCCCGCTATCCGCCGGACCATAGCCGGATCGTCCCGCGACGCCGCACCTATCCACCCGGTCCCTTTTACACGTCTTTTCAACCTCAATTATAGGGCCAGTCCGGCTGCTGGCCAGCTTTCCGGAAGAGCTGCGAATAAAACTTTGAGACCCAGGCACACGCCACTACTCTCTCTCGCCCTTTGTCCATCCATATATAAATGTATAGTGTATACTACTACTACTCTACAACGTCGTATTATATAACTTATATATATGTATTAGCTGCAGGGATATACGATGACTGCGGGGTGAGAGGCAAAATTTGTTGAATTCACTGCCACTGCCCATCCTTTTCGTCTCGCCACCCCTTTTCTCCTATCCCTGGCCACATCTTGTCGCAGAGTCGTGTTCGCCACCGTCCCCACTCCCGTCTTCGTTTGCCGACTATCTAATTTGAATTCCAAAGTGCCGCGTCCCCTGCCATCGGGTTGCTTGTGCTCGCGTGTGAAGGGAAACGCTTAAAGCTCGGATGTACTCCCCCCCCCCGAACCACTGTACCAATGTTATCTGATTACGAGCGGTACAAAGGATGTATACGACGGTGACAATAAAGCTTTTATATTAAAACTGCCGAGGGAGAGGCTCTCGAGAACATGACACCGCTGCAGCATCATGTCACGTGGGCGCGTGTACAATACACGTATAATATATAGGTGTAGGGCAGGATGTCGACGGAAAATGTGCGTTTTCGATATCTCCTATAGAGGGATATGCGAGAGAGAAATTCCATTTCACCTGGTCAGGGAAATCGAACCGCGGCCCGGTGAATATAATATACGTTTTACTGTACGACTGCATATCAGACTTTGATGAAAGGAATAATGCAAGTAAGTACGTATGTAGGCCAGATTAAGGGTGCGTCGTGTGGTACACGCGAATATCGTAATCTCGGTTCTTTGACAGCGCTATATATATAAGTATTATATATATATTATATTATATATACGTATTATGTTCATTGACCGATAGCTCAAAATCCGCAGCCATCACTTACATCTCCACAATAATATAATAATGGTAATCCTGTTGCAGGGATCGTAGTCCATTTCGGTTGCACACGGTTGTACGCGTGCTCGTAAACGTAATGTATACGTAATAAAAATCCACAACAGTTGGATAACGATATGATCTACGTATTAATATTACATAGTATAATGTGCTCTGTGTGGTGCAAGTGAAAACGAAAATACTGCGAGGCGCACATACGCACGTATCGAATTCCATTTCGTTTCTATTCATCATCGTTTTTTTTCTTCTTGTGAAATCGTAATCGTTGTTTGATATCGGTCGGTCGAGCTCAATAGGATGCACATAATATTATGTAATAGTATTGTATAGTGTAACATTATTCATCTATATTGATAATATATATAGATATGGACCTACGTATCTGGCACGGAAAAAAAATACAATGTATCCATAAAAAACATGTCCAAATGGTATTGAATCCAAAACGGTTCTATTGTGTTCTAACCAGCCATGAAATACTCAATTTTTGTGCGTTGACTATTGCGTTTTTCTATAATAACATTAAAAACAAAACGTACGAGTACCAAGTACTTTTACCTTGCAAAATATTAACACTAAGTTTTAAAATGTATTTTTTTTTTTGTCATTAAATCGTGTTTGATAAATTAATTAAATTTAAATATTTCTACACATACTCGTAAATAGTACACCTACCACGCGATACTATCTTTAGTTGAATACATTTTTCTAAGTCTAATCCTGACAAAACAATCATGCATCATAGTTTTGGTAGTAAGATAATAAGAATAATTATTCGACTATTATATTATTATGACAAAATGCCGTAATTATTCATTACAATAATTATTACAATCCACCATAGATACCAATCATACCGTTCGTTGTATTGTTTTGCTTCGAAATTATTTTCACTCGAAAAGATGATTGAATGTAAGTTGTCCGTTGCAATAACTCTTTTCCGTCGACGGGTGCCTTATTAAATTGCATTACCGCTCTCTGTTAAATATTATTAATAAAATAATTCGCATGTATGTGCACTAATCCAATTCGACTCGGATTAATGAGGAGAAAATTGAAGCAGTTTGGCATTCATAATTTCATAACTCAATAATAACATATTATTATAATCAGCGAGCGTTCGTCAAGGAAGCTACAGCGTTATTTGTTAAGCTTTAGAGCGTCACGTCGCCCATAATATCATCATAAATAAGAGGACGATAACATAGTCGAGGGACATAAAAACTGCTGCAACGATTGGCGATCCGCGTAAACTATATTGCGCCCTCGTAAAAAACAAGAGAGAAAAACACCTGATATCAACCGAACGGTGATGAGAATCAAAAGGGAAACCAATTGGGAAAACGTAATAGGACATAAAAAACACAAAAAAAAACCGGGTAGTAGCTCGGTCGGGCAGGAGGCAAGGATTGAGTGAGAAGGAGGGGGAAAGAGATGCGGTGCGGGGACATGTGAGAGTTGTGATGGGTGGAGTGGTGGGGGTAAAACGGTTTGTCTTTGGGGATATTAAACTAGGCTGGAGATCGTTTGTTTTGTTACTACTACCACTGCTACCACTACCACTGATACCGCTCTCCCACCACCGCCGCAGCTGCACTAATACTGACGCTGCGTCCGGCGTTCCGGCACGGTGGCCGTGGAAAATAGATTAGATCAAGTGGTCTGTTGGCGTAATGGACTTCAATAACTCACCACCCGGGGCGACCCCGGACACTTTGTCTTGGTCCAATCGAACTAGTATATATACCGAACTGCGCTGTAGGCGAGAATACACTCTGTATACGTATATACATGGCACACTATTACATATATATATATATATATATATATATATGAGTATATATACGGTCGGCGCGCCGGAATTCGCCCCTCGGACGCAGCCAATTTCCTGAGTGCTGGTCGACCAGGATCGGGATGCAGGACGCGAATAACGCGCGATCCGGTAATAATAAAAAATAAAAAGCTCCCGTTTATAATTTATTTATACACACACATGTATATATATATACATATTATATTTTAAGTACTCGAATGAACGGAACGCGTCGTTATAACATAATTTATATAATAATAATAATATAATACAAAACCGATGAGCCGACGGCTATCGATAAGACTCTCGCAGAAAAAAGAAACCTAGTGTAACTAGTGAGAAAAAAGGGGGGAGTACTTATTGGAAAAAAGAGACATTGTCTCGCGATAATGGTGTATAATGTTGTTATGTAAGTGATAATATTATGTATATTGTATTTAATACGACGACGACTTTTAACTGGGTGGCCGCTGCACGGCTGAGTTATGTTTGCCTGTAGGTCAGATGCCACAAATAATGTAATCAAGAGCAGCCAAACAGCGAGGTGCTCCATTAGCGAAATTAGTTTCTTGTTGCAAACGATCTCGCGCCGCATCCGCCACCTCCGCGTTCCCGGGCCCCATCTGTGCCCGGAGAATAAACACACGCCATTTTGTTGCGTAAAACTTAAAAGCTGCTTATTAGGTTATCGGCTTTACGGAAGTTGGCCGCCCCCACTTCCACTTCCGCCACCGCCACCGACGCTGTATACCACCGACGCCACCCCGGGACCCTTTAGCCTCGAGTTTCTCGTGTAGCGGCGGCGACGGTGGCGACGGTAGTGCCAAAATTGTTTGCCTTTAATGACCGGCTCTAACCAATCTCGAAATTAATATCCTTAAAACTTTCAGTATAATTTTAATAATTGTGCGAGCGGAACGAGTAGGCGGTGAAAAAAATTTGCAACAAACCTACGAGCTTCAAGGCGCGCAATATTATGCTCGATTTAATTATACGGTGTCCGGACGAATGTGGCCGGGGAAAATAACAAATTATCATAATATTGTATACTGTTTGCGGTTGTATAGCGAGTTTATACGTAAGTCTCTCATTTTTTTTCTTATTAGGACAATTTAAACACAATATTTTTCGGTACAATAATAGCTGAAGATTTATAAAACCTACAAAAATTAGGAAACCAACGTTTCGAAATAAATTGACGCACCCAGTTAACCCAGTAATAATGGACCGTAATATTAGTCAAAGTGCGTCAAAGTGGAAAATATTATTTGGTCCTACCATGATTAAAATACTGAACAAGCGATGACTTGTATCGGATCAGTCTGAAACCTCTGTAAAACAGAATACACTTCTTTTATTTTAAACGATTGAGTCTGAAAAAGTGTTTCACTGTACCTTCTTTAAATAGTCCGCAACATTAGGTATATTATCTTTTTTTCTGACGACTTATGATAAAATCAAAATATATAAAATTATTTATTAACAAATAATGTTTTATAGCAAACGAAAATGTAATACATTTTTGATAAAATATTTCGCAACGATAATAATGCAACACAATGTATAGGTACATTATGATAAATATTGTTATATTGAATCGTGAGTGAAAAAACTGTGAAATTATAATATCCAACATATTTGCGGTCATTAACGGTTGATGATTAATTCAACTTACCAAAAGTAAAAGAACTATAAGTTTATAATAATTTTAAAACTTACATTTTTAGATCTATCCGGGTAAAAATTAATAATGTGAATTAAATGGAATTTCGTTTTAAGTTTTCACATGATCTTAAGTAGTTCGGGAAACGGTATATATTACGTGGGTACAACCTGTATTATACTTTAAAATATTATGTATCTTTTACTTTGTGATTTATTTATTCAAAAGCGAAAAGTTGTTGTATATGGAGATTTAAACACGTACACTTATTTACCGTACAGACAGTCCTGATATTATAAGGGTACATTATTATTGTTAATTTGTACTTATAATGCATATTGTGTACCATGATGAAATTTAGTATTAACACTTCAACACTTGTATAGGCATATAGTGTATTCTGAATTCTGATTCATATTATGATAGAAACGTATAATAATTTTAAATAGTAATAAAATAGATTAACATGTATAAACTATAATAACATATTTACAGAAATATTGCTTCACCTAACACTAAGGATAACCTTATGTGACGATAAAGGGGTAATTTGAATTTGAATTTGAATTCGATGGAAAGTACTCGTATAATCTTTGAGTTCGGTAGTGAATGTTACGACTCACGATGTAAATATTATACTAAATAGTTTCCTGTTAAGACATCCGCAGGCAATACTATCGTATTATCGGAAATGGAAAATCAATATTGTACGACGTACTGATCATACGGAAGGAGCCCGTAACTGCATTCAAATATTTACGCACAGTTCGCTAAAAATAATCGTGTACATAATCAATGTACACGTTTAATAATCAATAGATAAATATATTTCATAATAAATTAAATTAAAATGTTATTAGTCACATAATAGTATATTTATGATTTAATTTATCATTTTATTGACCGAATAATATAAAGTTCCAGATTTTATAACAGTAACCACATATGTAACCATAAACGTTTTTTAGTGAAGCGCAATATGTTGTAGTAAAAAGAACACAGCATGGAAATATTCTCGATAACATATTTTTTTCTCACGCCGGTATGAAAAACATGAAACTTTGTTATTATAATATTTGATTAATAATAATCATTGCGTTACGGCAAAATAAAAACTCGCGTTGAGAATAAACGTTTTATTCGATGAAAACTATATGGTTACAATATCGCAATAGCTGGGTATTGTTAATAAATTGCCACAGTAGCGCAGTCGGCGCGCGGCGTGCAGAATCAACTCATCGGCAATTTCCGGATTCTTACCCGGGGAGCAATAATAATAATAATTGATGTTAAAGTCGTTTAACCCTATCGTTCGCATTGTTATTGTACACCGTGCACGTCGACGACGGGACTCGGCAAACAATAAATCGCGTGGCACGTCTTCTCAAGGGCTGGGAGTGCGTACAAATGAAAAATCAACATAATTTCAATACGATTCCGACGAGCCACCGCACTTATTTCGGTTTTCTCAAATCGATTTCGTGTTCAAGGGTGTATTTAATAGCATATATTATTACATGGCATATAACGCATCGCATGCACAAGTATCGGTGGCTTTATCTCCTACCCGGACAAGTGCGTAATCGCATAAAGTCGTCGAAACGATACGAGGATATTATCATGCGCATGTTTCTGCAACCATGCAGCGTGTACAACAGCGGCGAACGAGGTGTAAATTATATTTTATTTCAGGAAAATTGTAATCCTCATCAATACTATGTATTGTAGGTACGAGTATAATATGCGAAATCATTTTCGATTAATAATATTCATCGGCTCGTGTTTCTTGCAGCAACCATAGGTGAGCACTGCATGCATAGCCCCAGGTCGAGGACTAAGGACGGATGATTTGCGTACGTATATAATGCACGTGCATGATTTATATTCGATTGATATGCGCAGCAGCAGCAGCAATAGTACACGTGTATGTTAGTAAATACGGTGACTACGGCCGTATAAAAAACGTGTGAGCACAGTGTGGCCGATCCGCCATTGCGAAAATCGTACGGGCAATAATACTGAGTGTTAATATGAGTATAAATTGAACACAATTAATTTATGAAGGTTATAATTTGTTTAACGACAGTCGGACGAGAACACGTGCGTATTTAAAACAACGGCGAAATAATAGTGCAAAAAACCACCGGGGCTCTATACGCAGTTGAAATAATGGAATCAAAGTATTGTATTAAAACGCTCTACGCGTACGTGCGTGCGTGTGTTCGTGCGTGTGTGTTTGTGTGTGTGTGTGTGTGTGTGTGTGTGTGTGTGTGTGTGTGTGTGTGTGTGTGTGTGTGTGTGTGTGTGTGTATGTGAGCGTGTTTAGCAGCGTTCACAACGAAATTTAATGGCCCATATAAATCGTTTTCGTGTACGCCTCTAATCCGTAAATAATTCAATCAAAACCGGCGCGTTTATGCATTATAATTTATAATTAATATACATATATGAGTATAAGTATTGTAAATAGGTACGTGTAGTGCTACAAATTTTAATCACGTGCGACTATTAAACCGTTTAAATTAAAACGAATCACTTCGCTGCACATGCATAGATGTTCGAGGTACACCTAAATATTATATTATATATAGAGATATACATATTTCCGTATGTACGTTAGCCCAACAGCTCATTTATAATACTCGCATGTTATATTCATGTAATCATAGGTATACTATACAGCAATATATATGTATATATATACCTATTTCACCTAATACAATCATGTATAATTTGAGCAGGTATGTAGAGTGCTTGTACATTTTGACCGAGCTGCAAGACACAATAACATGCATATATTCTATGTAAGGCATGAATACGCTGCGCCTCTGCGGAATACATAAAACAATAATTATTGGACAATTGTTGTTATAATAATATTAATAATAATTATTATTATTATCATTATTATTTATTATCATTATGTGTGTATGCAATGGAATATTACGAAAAAGCATTTTAAGACTACCGTTTCGCTTCTGAACTTCTAAACACGCCTGTTTTAACCTTTCCTCGATGGTATTTTTCTACCCTATAAGATCGTAAAAACAACCAACGAGACTTTTGTTTTATTTCAGAAAAGACTTATTTTTCTCCCTTTAGTTTTTGTCTCTTGGGTTTTTTTTCCTCCGACGCCTCGGTGCACCGACCAATGTCACGCAATTAAACGTTCCCCTTCACGCCTCTATCCGTCTGTACAAAAGTTTGTTTTCTCCCTCTCTTTTATTTTTATTGCCACGGGTATATTTTACTGATTGATTTATTCTATGTTACACACTCTGCGTTTGGAATGTAAAAACACAGTGACCATGTCATTTTTGAAGTCACACGCGCACATAGCACCCAACAATATATTGCACATATGTCCGTATTTGGATTTTTTTCTCTCTTTTTCAGCTAAGTATAATAATCACCCCAGATGGAATCGATAGACGACCAAGGGTTTGGCAACGGCAGCGGTGGTGATGTAGAAATGGCAGCTGGGAATGAATGAATCATTAAATCGGGCAAAATTGGTGTCTTCTGTGGCGTTGACGTTTCGGGCGGAGTGATGACAATGACAGACGGGAATCTCTGCAGCACTTCCCTGTTCAATTTAAAAAAAAAAAAACTTTTTAACGAGCTTCTTTTCAGTAGAAATGAAAAAAAAAAACGTTTTCAAACGACGTCGTGGCAATTCGAACCATTCTTTTTTTTTCATTTATCAACCGATAGCGGAATGAACGAGTGAGAAAGAGTCGACGGTGGCGGTAAAGTGACGACGGTGAGAGAGACCGACACCGGAATGAAAAAAAAAACTCGTTGACATCACCGTTGACATACTCTCTAGGTAATTTTTTTTTTTTTTTTTGATAATTTATTTTATTAAAATCTCAAGCGACCTCCTAAACGCGTTACTCACGTGTCTGCCCAGCGGCTGCGCTGTAAACAATGCAGTGCAATTAAGGTCGAGTTCAATCGCAATAATAATTATTAACGAACGCGCGTCAGCAATGCTAATTGTATTATAGTCGAGGCGGCGTTGCTAAGAGGATGAAAGTGTAGGTATTTCGCCACACTACACGCGTATATGTGCACGACACAATGTATACATATAATAAGCGCGTACAGAGACTGCAGTCGTTGTCGTCACAAGTCGCAGTTTGAACTCGAGACGTCGAGGAGCCGCAACGATGAATCAAAATCAACGTCTGTCGTTCAAATCGGCGCATAATGTACACACACACACACACACACACACACACACACACACACACACACACACACTCACACACACACACACACACACACACACACACATATACGAAAACACGTACCTACACGCACACAGCTCGTCGTGTTTATACGAGACGGTATTACACACACACACATATATATATATATATATATATATATACACGTATATTATAATATACATACGCCGTACATGTCTACAGCATCATTAATAACGCGTGTCCCGGGTGTGTTGCGCTCTTGTCAATATTTAACGAACTTTACGTGTGCAGTAAGTGTAGTACGCGTACACGTATATATATATATATATATATATATAAGTATATACTATACCATCTCCTCGTCTTCGCAACCCCATACACACACACACACACACATACACGCGCGCGCGCGTACCTATAGGGTTTAGGTTTAGCATATATTGATACACATAATACATTTTCCCGTCTCCAGATAACCATAATGTTTCATACAGTATAATACAGTTGTATGCATATACACAGCAGAGTACGCCCTGTGCCCTATGACCGAATTATTGTTGCGTCTCGTGATGTACCTATAACAGCGCGTATACACGAAATTCGGGTAATGATGATTTCGAACGCAAAAACCGTTCGCAATATATATGCGCACCCTTGTACACGCGCTCACCGGCCGGCAGTGTGGGAGATGATGCTGCACGCTGGAGATAAACCGAAGCCGACCACCCCGGGAGTCTCCTCCGCATGATATGAACGCGAGAGTAAACACGCGGACTCGATTAAACATTTATTGTGTTTGTACGGAAGCTGCAGCGGCGGCGGCGGTCGTGTTTGCAGAACACATACATACGTAGTTTGTATTCCGCCAACAGTGGTAGTATTTAATACATATACATTATATAGCGCGCACTCGCACAATATGCCCATGTAGTGTACGGCAGTGTATATAATATAGTAGTTTGTCGCTGTGTTTGGGCGCACACGCAAACACATATATTATATCGAATCGTGGTGGGCAGGGGGTGCCCGGCCTTTTGCACGTCCCGCAATGTCCGGCCCGGAAAATGAACAATTTGTTTACGCCCTCTCTCGCGTGTGTAAACTGAAATCTCATCAAATCCACACACAACGACACAACAATGTATATATACACTTTACGTTTACACGCACACCCTGTCTGTAGGAGTGGCGACGCGTCGTGTAACGAGACCGTATTAAATATAACGACTGTATACACATATAGTATAATATATTTAGTTCGCCTACGAATTCGTTCATATAAATGCGGTGGCAGCAACTCAGCGGTCCACCGATCATTGTATGTATATTTATATACATACATATTATGTATACCGCTATTAGTCCGTGGTCGGTGTGTAAACGACGTTTTCGCTTTTAGCCCAGACCCTGAGAAGACGAGCTGTAAGCTACATTACCACGAACACAAACGCTTATTAACGTTACGGCGTCATCACCACCGCCACCACCGCGGCCGCAGTCTACATCAAAACAAATACCTATATAAAGTCCAGTCAGTTTCCAATAAGTGATTCGTGGGTCAATGTTATAATGGCTTTGCGGTTGTGTCCAAAGTTAAAACATCAAGTATGCTGCAGCTTAATTTGCATGAGATTATAAAGAAAAAAGAAAGGTTTCGCTCGTCTAATAAAATTTCAAAATAACAATGCAATAACTAACTTTAGTTAATTATACTTTTAATTGAATTATAATAGATAGTTGTAATAATGGTGTAAAAAATGATACATAAAGAGTGAAATCAAATAAATGACTTTATATTTTATTTTTCAGAAATATTGTATTCATATTGTTACAGAAATAAAAAAGGTGTTAAAATCAAAATAAATGGGAAGTGCAATGTTATGTCGTAGTATGATATTACGAAAGATTTAAATTTGAAATTTAAATAACTATTGAAAATAAAAGTTTTCAATTTTGAAGTCATTCCCAAACGCTTTATTAACAAATTACATTGTTTCCCTTACTTCTATGATAAATAGTCCACTACAAAATATCACAAAATTATTTGTTTTATTAGAGTTTTCATTTTCTTTGTGATTTACAAACGGTTGCACCTTTAGTTTCTAAATCTTGTCATTGGTCGATGATTATTCCTAAATATATTAAACTCCAAATGTTTAATAATTACACATATCTCTGATACACTGTACAGATTATGTGTGGGTTTCGATACTTTTCGGAATTTCTATCTAATAATAATGCTCATCGGACGAAAAGCGAATGCAAAATGCATTAATCAAAATACTTTTCTTGACATTTGCGATAAGCGAAATTGAAAGAAAAAATAATGTAAATGAATCAACGAGTTAGGGCTCTCTTACAGAAGATGCCGCTATAATCGTATTACCAACTGTGCAAAGGAATTATTTCATATAATTGAATTTCGGTTTTTTTTTTCGTTTTTCTGTTAACTTTTAACAATCTAAGCTTATTGTAAAATAGCTAAACAATATTTTTTCTTCACAATTTTTTTATATATATTTCTTGAATTGCAGAATAATAATAACAAAATAACCATCAGTTTATAGAAAAAATATATACCCGTATTTTTTCCGTACATTTTATTTTAAGAACATTTAAACTAAAATCTAAATATTGTTTATAGATAACATTTTCAATAGTATCGTTAATATATATTGATGTGTATAAGTAGTCTAGTTGTTTTATATGATTATACATACAAGAACAATGCGAGACATGAAAATTGAGAATGACGATTTTGTTTATTGAGAAATATTTACAATACACATATTATAATAACACGTAAGACAATAAGCTTATAAATTTCAATTTTCAAACGATTACATCTATTAGTTCTGAAAAAAAAACGAAATTAATAATTTTAAATTACGCATACCATCCTTATAACAGTCGTTCAGATGGGAATTAATGAATACAAATATAAAAAATTAAAAGCGAAGGCCAAAGAACCGATAAATCATTTTTAATACGTATATTTGTGATTTAAAAAAAAGTAAATTTCGTAAATATGAAACTGTATAATATACAGAGTTCTTTTATTCACCCTCCGTTGTATCCGACCGTAATCGTGTGTGATTTATCACCTACCTTAATGCTACATTTTTTTTGGTAAATATAATTTCCAGGACCCTGATTTTATTTAAGATTAATCAAAAAAATGTAAATACAATAATTATTATTACTTTTATTGTGTTCCCTTTACGGATCAACCAACAAAGTTACCTCCCTAGTATTTTATTTTGTATAATCAATTACAAAATCAGTACCATAAATTGTGATGTGCTGATGTGTGAGTATCGAAATAACTACGAAGTGCGCATAATATTCTAAAACCGATGAATGACAAGTGTAGATTAAATTCAAACTATTTTTGTATGCAAATAAAATAGTTAATATGTAATGTTGAAGTATTGTAAATAAATATGTACAGGTCACCTAAGTGATTCCAATAATGTTCAGTGGCGATGGAATGATTCACTTGGCGGCGATCATGGAATCGCGACTAGTGAGGCGCGACTTTTGATATATTATTATACTATAGTGCTGTGCAGCATATCTTATACTTTTCATTAACTGCATTCCAGAGAACGCGACGACAACTTAGCACATTTGTATTTTTACTCGACGGAGTGACGGAGTGTTTACAATGTATGTACATGGAGACTATTTTTAACAATGTCAAATCTACTTCAAGTGATACATATGAAGAATGAGAATAATTCTGATGTAATAAAATGACTTATTTGTCATGTGATATTATGCGTAAGATGTGATAAATGGTAACATTTTTACCCCAAATTGATAGCCCGAGTTCGTTGGAATTCTAATTTTTCGTCATTAACGATTTAAAGCTTTTAAAATTGTACACAATATCTTTGCTATTGGTTCAAACTACACATACTAAACATCATTATATACTTGAACACTGAATAAATGTGTTACGTTCTGACATACTCCAGACATTCATAAATCATAATACATATATGACAAGCCGCTGGTGAATCCATAATTATAATACGTATATAATATATTGTGTAATTTAACTTTTACAGCCGCCTCTAAATACTTAGTTTTTATTTTTTATAATCGATGAAACAGAATCGTATGTCTTTAATAATATGTACCTATAAACAAATGTTTAAAAAAGTTACAAAAAGTTAGAACTATACATTAAATCCCAAAAGGAACGTTAAAATTAAAACCATAAGAATGAAAAATATTTATTAAACATGCTTATAGGTATAGCCCACTTTCAATTCATTATTCATTATTCATTATTTTAATCCAAACTTGTCTATAATATGGTTATCTAAATTTCATAACAAGTTATCAAGAAATGCTAATCCTTGTCACTATTGTATTATGTAATAATGTAACATGACGTATCATCGTATTTACTTACATTGAGTAGGCGAATGAGATAAAGGTTGTCAAATGATATTCAAAATACTGCCAACAGTCGAACAGTATAAAATGAGTAAGCATTGTATTGTAAAAACGTGTTTGTGTCGATGAAATTTATACTCTAGACCATTTCTACGAAATGTATTGTACGATCGTTATTCAAATAAGATATACGGTTTTTGAGTGACAAAAATAATTCGAACTATATATTATTATGAATTATTTTATTATACTGGATCACATGGTTTATAATTATTGTATTTCATTCGCCTTGATTATATTATATTATAATCTGTAATGTTGTGAATTCAAAACTACAAAATAGAATAATAATACTTAATCGTATACTTATACGTATAGTGTTTATTATTACATATTTAATTATTACCGTCAACGGTAAAATAATGTAGTTCATTAAATGAACGTTTAATATATAAACGCGGTTTTAGGTTTTTTAGTCCTCCAATTTTACAAATTATATGATTATATAATTAATAGTGTGATTATAAAACACACTCAAAAATCAAAATAAACGTAAACAATAATATCGGTTATTTTAAATAGTATATAAGCAATTAATTATTTTCCAGGAACGCGCATGTTATCGTGTTATATACTTTTGCTGTGGACATTTGGGTTAAACAAACTCTGAACGTTTTTAATGGTGTATTATTGTGCATTTGTGCTCATTGTTTGATGTTTTGAAAAGCGAATAAAATAATAGAAAACAGTCGCAGTCGTCGCGAGAATGTAATGTGCCAAGTGGCCCTTACATTCGGTATAACTTTTCCCCTATCCCCCCGGGTACATGACCCACATTAGCCTGTCTTTGAACTTTTCAAAACTTTTTTTTTTAACACTTGGTGTAAATATATATATATATATATATATATACATGTGTATGCGAATGTTTGCGTGTGTACGCGTGTGTTTCATTTGTGTCTGCATCATACTTATCCGTCGCGTTTCCCTTGACATTTTTGCACTTTACCGAGAAACAAAAGTTTTGTTTCTCAGAGACGAATCACCATTTATCGTGACCGTTTATATGTCACTGCAGCGCAACGATAGATTCTTTAAAATTATTCAGTCATTGTCTGCCATTGAAACTCTACCTATTGTTCATCTCTCGTCATGCTTCAACCAGACTTGGACGGCTGTGAATCGATAGCTTGCAACAATATTATATATAAAGGTACTATCTACTCCCATCTATGAATTTCTATGGACAATAATAGGTATATTTTATCGTTTTATTCATTATTTAATTCAAACCCAATCGTAACATTTCAATGTCCGTCTGCAACGTACAAAAAATATTATACTTCATTTTGGCTTACAAAATTCGGCGCACAAGCAATATAGACTACAAAACGTCAATGAAATCGATGCTTAATAATATATATATATATACATATGTATGTGTGTAATTTCAAGGCATCGGAAATGGCAATGTTTAATTTGGAAACAAAACAATAGTAAATGTAATTTGTTGCACAAATATACACAATTGTACTTACGTGTGTCCTTCCATCGGACTCGATTTTAAACCATTGGATTATTTTACTTCAACTCGACTCTTCCATCGTTGTTTACGTATTATAGCCTATAGGTATGTATAGGCCTACACCTATACATATGAATAAACAAAGAAATAATTGCATGCAACTCGGTGTATATGTTTCCCTTTACAAATCGGCTGGTTTCATGCAATAATTATAGTTTCGTGCTTCATGTTACAAGTTTTGCGAATATAATTTATCAGGCTTACTAAAACATTTCGCGGCAAATGATATATGTACGTGATATTATTAAAGCGTTGACGATGACAGTGGCACGAGGGCAATGCGTACACTGCCGTAAAGACATTTTATAAGACCATCGAGGAGTCAGTGGCGGCTGGGGCGACACCGCAATGACGACGACGAACGGCGGTGACCTATTCGACGGGATGAGCTGGACGAGGTGACGTGCGAGGGTGGACATGCATGTTACGTCCGTTCTCGTGCGCAGTCCGTGAGTTGACCAGATTGAGCTAATCCGCGACGGCACCCGTGTTGTACACGCACGTACCTCTAGATTATTATTATTATATTGTACGCGCCATAAGCGGCCGTACGCATTCAGCGACACGAACACACACGCGCGCCCACACGTCCGCTTCCGATGGCGTAATGATCGCCGCCGCGCCGGGTTATTATAATACATTTTATAAGTTGCACGCGTGCAGACCTCCGTAGCGGGACATATTACGTGTACGATATATATTTATGCGATATAATGCGTATTATAATAATATGCTATACCGTGTGTTCCGCGAACAAGTTTACAGACGCTGCGGTGCCAGGGGAAGAGGGGGCAAAACTCTCCTCATTCCGATCAAATCATTCGGTTGTGTATTAAATATTATTTGGAAACATTAGCCGCAGTGAACGTGTGTGGGAAAATATAGTCAAAAAAAAATTCGTCCAACCCTACGCGATAACATATCATAATAATCGTTTGTACAGTAGGTATTGCACAACTTTCAATATTGATATTGTACTTTGTAGCTGTCTACCGTGTGATCCATGTTCATTAGACTATTAATGTTATTATACGCACTTATTATATGCCATGCAATTATAGTATATTATTATGATAAAATATAAATTATTGTTGATTATATATGATTATATAATGCCTTGCGCGGCTATTGTGCATAACGTGCAGTTCGCACAAATCGGATACATCGGGGAAAACAGACGGCATAATATTATACGATCTCTGGTTTTACTGAAACAACTTGTCGTCGCCTAACTTCTTATAATGCATCTAAACTTAATAGTGTTAATACCAACTATTTAGAGTAAAAACTTTAATTTTAGCTGTTCTGATTTTTACCTGCACCGCATAGGTTTAATATTTGAGCCGTGCCCGTTCATCTTTTGAATGCGCGATATAGTCACCGCGTCCACCAGTTTTTCTGCGAAGATCCACCTATAGAAATACGAGATAAACAGCTAAAACACATTTCTATACACATTTGCTATCACACATAATATAGTTTTTACACGTTTGCCATCGACTCTCCCACGTGTCGTGTCACGTGTCATGATCGTGAGTGGTGACTTAATCTCTTTTATATGATTTTTTTCTCTCTCACTCCCAATCACGGTTCACGTTTCATTTTTCGTTTAAACAGACGCACGATGATGTATTGTTGGCATCATCCACCCGTTATCTTCACAGCTGCGAAGGTGTCATGCGATACGACCAATTTCCCGATATAAATCTAACGCCCTCGACGGACGCGAGACGTACACCCGTATACATATTATATAATAATATTACGTTACTGGATGACCATCGTTAGGTCTGCTTTTCCAGGATACGCCACACGAGTTTTGACCTATCTTACAATGACAAGTGTAAGACCGATCGTCTCGTGCACCACGTAAACGTAGTGTTGTTGTCATTTGTTATTTTCCCCTAAGTCTACGAGATTTCGAAACCAATCCTCCTCTGCAACAATGCATGTGCGAGTCCATCCAATAGGTGTCCGTTTCTTTTATACAATACATTTGTTCGACGCATTTATATACAATCTCTTATCGTGATGCATAATAATAGTATATGTTGTGTGCATGATGCACTGACGCCGGTATTCCACAATAACACCGCAGTTATCTTCTCTTAATCCCCTCGGGGGTTGAACTTTTGATTTTTAAACGACCGTTCAAACATACCGGGTGTTTATTGTATATTGAAATAGATAAATGGCTTATCCGTAAACTTAATGAGGTAAGTATGCTGATTAGACATAGGGTTCTTACATTATAATATTGATATATGGGACATATGAAAAGACAATTATAATACGAACGCATAATTAATATAATAATTAATACACGATGTATTGTATTTGTAGTGAGATGAATAACATTAATACCTACGCATTTAATACATTGAGATATCGATTTTTTCGATAAGAATAAACTGGAAAATGAAATAGAAGAATTATCGAAAATTATATTATATAATTATTATTAGTAGCATGTTGTAGCGAATCCGTTTGCCATGGTCACTGTTAGTACTGCAGTTAATCCCGGCCCGGCACATGACTCTAGCTGCGTTGTCCATGACAACTCATATTTACCCTCACATTTAACCCCCTACAATATTATACTCTTAACTAAAAAATAAACCGACAAAAAATCTATATGGAGGTCTTATCATCTATTTCTAAATATAATGGTCAATTCGTATGATACTTTAGAAATTTAAATAGTCTACGCAATTAAAATCTACGATTTATATTATTTATACAACGAACTTGCATATTTATACAACGTGTCAATTCGGAAGGATTGAGTTCGATACGTTTACTATTAAATACAATTCCGATGGTTTTTCACAGTCACTAATGTATTATCTCATGACCACAGTGGGATTGTCTGTTTTGAAACGAAATAATGTTTGATTACGACGGATATACGTGAAATCTTTACACTACTTTACTAGTATCGTAACAGCGTGACAGTCTTCGATATGCAATTTCGAATGTATCAATGCATGTAGTTACTTGCGGCCATCTGTCAAACTGTCAAGAAATTTGTTCTTCAACAGCAATTTACCACTTGAGAATAAGTGATATGTACATGGACCATATTATAAAAGCAATAACAGTAATAAAAGGATCATTCAATTTGAATCCATCTTTATGTAGGTATACTTGTACATTTTTTATTGACTACATAATATATATAATAAATAGTCTGTAGCAAATCGAGGATACTACTCAATTAACAAAATTTTTAGCTTTAATAGTTTCTTAGTAGGAAGATTTAAACCAAGTAGTGGAGAAAAACATGGACTAGTCATTTTCAATATGACCATTGATATATCGTTATGCATATAATATTACATAATATATACCTACCGAAGAAACAAACCCCCTCATTACAATAGTACCCGTTATAAATAATAATGTTTCGTTTATAGTTTCAGGGATACTTAACACCTCGCTCTCGGAGATCATCACCTACGAGGGTTTTTCAGTTTTCATACTCTCGGTCCGCAAGTCGGTTATATTAAACACACCCTCAGAACGTACTTAGGTGGTGGTGGTGGTGGTAGTGGTGGTGGTGGTGGTGGTGGCAGTGAACTTGGCCGAAGAATGTTTTTACAGAGGCCATAAATTACGACAAAAGTGGCGAAATGGAGCAGCCGACGCCACCACGTGCATAGTACCACCAGTGTAATTAATAAGGAGCGTTGAGGGATTTCCATTTAATTTAAGTGAGACAAAGCCGTCTATATAGGACCGCGGTTGCGCTCCGGGACCGTTTCACCGACAACGACGACGCGGGCTCCGTAATAATAATAATAATTATTATTATTATGTAAAAATAGTTATTATTATTATCATCGTCGTAGTCATCGCACCCGATGATAAATATGCTATATTATTACTATTATTATACGGACGTGATGACGATACTAAAAAATGTCTGATGCTTGCGAGAGTTGAACTGCGGCGGATTTCCGCTCGGTCCAAGAATGTGATTCGTCCGACTTAATATTATATAATAACCGCTCGAGCGAAACCGATCCTGCTCCTGCAACCGCCACTCACGGGTAATGAATCCACGTGATAGTAATAATAGATAGTTTTGCGATAACTTTACGTGACACGTCTTCGTCACCGTCGTCATTATTATTGCTCAAGTACGTTCGACATGGGTCCATGATACGTGAGCGACTAAAAACAGTTAATAATATTATTATAACTATTGTTTCGCACAGCTATTGGCAACATTGGTGCAGAGCTTGTTGCTGGTAAACGTTGGAATGGAGCTTGCGATGCCTACAATAGTAATCGGTTCTCTATACAAAAATCCAAATGCCGAATTCGAACTGACGGATTCTCAGTCTTCTTAGCTCGGTATATACAACAAATTATTGAATTTTATTATTACTATTTAGTATTTAAAAAATTATGATTATTTTTATTACCCTACTAAATTTGTGCAATTTGTACCATAAGAAACTCCAATATCTCGACTCGTACTTTACATATTACACTGATTGCGGTACGAGTATACAATATACAAGAGAATACACTTGTAAATTATGTATAACTTATCTCAGCAATTTCGATTTTTTGAGTATCATTTATACACATAATTTATTCACATAATACCATATATATTACATATACTATAATAATTGAGCATATTATGATATATCGATGAATTTACTAAATTACTGGTTTCTGATTAACGTAATACGTGTCCTATTAGTATAATATTATACACTCAAAGTATATAAAATTATTTTAAAAAGAAATTAATTTTTCAACTGTCAAGAATTAATGCTCTTAGCAAAGTTTAAAACGAAAGAAAAAGAAACCAGTAAAGCAGTAACTACAAATCAATAATATTTATTATTAATATTCTAATTTTCAAAAAAAAATCCACAACAAGTAGATAGCTATACGAATATTATGATTACAGCGTTGTTTATTATTTTTTACATTATATTAATAAAATATCGCACAGGTAAACGATTCCTATAATCGTTATATCACAATTATTATAAATTATATCATGGAAACTCATTAGACGATCCTTGGACGAAAATGCATTAATTAGAGCAATAAACATACATTTTAGACTATGCGTGATAATAAGATGAAAAATTATGTAAATATCAAATTGAATTGTACTAATGTGAAATTAATTATAATAACAACAATATTATATTCCATTAAATTCCTGCGATACGATATGCGATCAATAATTATTAATTTGTTCTTAAGATGACATAATTAACCAATAATTTAAACGTAAAATCACCATTTATTCAGGACAAAACTATTCAGTGTCAATTCGTTGCAGTGGCTTCTTTTTTCTTTTTAATCTCTCTCTCTCTCTCTCTCTCTCTCTCTCTCTCTCTCTCTCTCTCTCTTTCTTTCTCTCTCTTTCTCGTGTACAACTTGCATTTTTTTTTTTTTAATTCATTAAAAATGAATTCAAATTTATTCATAGTACATGTTAATCATTAACGTCCGTCGAACTATAATTTACCAGTAATAATTTATCATAATATATAATATAATGTAACAATAATAATAATAATAATTCACAGATACCAGAGAGCCCGATTTGGTTGATATCCAAAGGCAAAAACACAAAGGCCATGGACGCTATTTGTTGGTTGAGAAGATGGACGGATCCGAGTGTCGTTGCGGTCGAGTACCAGGAGTACTATTTTAAAATGTCCGTGGAACAGTCTGAAGTGTCCAACAAATCGAATGGATTGTTTTTCGCGTTCAGATGGGTCAAGGATCCGTCGGTGTTTCGGCCTTTGCGGTTGGCTTTAATATACTACATTATCACGACATCACGTTGATCTCGTACCTTACTCCTTGTCGGCCTTACGTCGTGAAGCTGATGTACGAGTCGAGAGTGAATGACACCCATAGCATAGCCTGGTAAGCCACCATGGATCCGAGCATTGCGAAATAAATAAGATCTTAATAATAACATTATAATTATTTTTTTTTCGAATACCTTCTTTATTTCTATAAAACATCTCATGTTGCCATAATTAAAATTATAATTATTATTTTATATTTTAAATTGCTTAAGTTAACATTCTTAACAAAACATTTTTCGAATCCATGCAATTAATCAGATAATAAATTTTCTTGAAATTGCGCAAGTACCATCTGTGCTAACTCCCACACATTTAGGCCAATCAACTTCACTTGCCATCATAAATTCGTCAATATTATAAAATATTTCTTCTATCGTTGTGTGTAAAGCTTTTAATAAAAAAACATATTAAGGTTGCTGCGGATCCCTGATATAGTGATATGAGTATCGTGGTCTCACTGAGGACCGCGGACCACAGTTTAAGAACCACTTATAGTATTCACTGTTTAGTATACAGTATACACAATGTATGCGATGGACGAGATAAAATAATAATATTGTACCTCATTTTCCTTTTCTTTTGATTGGTATAGATACTTTTCGGACTCATGCAACTATCCGGAAGTGTGATGCTCATCCTAGTTGTACACCGACTGGGCAAGAGGCTGCTGACTTTAACAACGCTGGGCATGAACACGTTCGCATTACTGATGTTCGGCGTGTACACCGCGAGCATCAATTACGATCTGATCGAGTCCAACGCCTTCGTGCCAATGTTTATTTTCTCCGTCATAATGTTCTCGGGGGGCATGGGCATGTTGACCGTGCCCTGAACGTTGGTCGGTGAGATTTACCCTAACGAGTAAGACGTATAACACTATATGTAGAACGCCGTTTTTACAGTTTACTGTTTTCGCGCCAACACGTCCGTACATCGGTACCAACAGGGCTGTGAATTTAAAGCACTGTTCTTTATTCTTCTGATACTTCGCATAAAAAATTGATTCGGTCAAAACATATTATGTTTTGTGTTGTTCTGTAAACGAAACACAAAATGTTATTAGATATATAATATAAATGCATGATTTCTTGATTTTGTCATGCCAATGCACTTTGTAAATTTTTTTGATTTAATAAATAGTATATTTTTATTATTGGTCATTGGTTCTATAGATATTGTTTTTCTTCTGTTTAGTTGATATAATGATACAATTTTTATAACTTTTTTTTTTTAGTGCATACAATTTACAGCCCTAATAGTTATCAATCACCGGCCGTGTGCACATCACGGTTTAGGAATATATTATAATCATTATGTATAGTCGCTGATAATTTGTTTATACCTGTGCAGAGCCAAAGGATTTGCCTCCAGTTTGACCATCACGATATTCTACGTACTGACTTTTTTCTCGACAAAAGTCTACTTAACCGTGTAGAACACGTTTGGTCTGTCGAACACTTGCTTTGCGTTTCCAGCTCTCAGCTCCGTCGGGCTCTTGTACCTCTACCAAAACTTTCCGGAGACCGAGAACAAAACGCTTTTGGAAATCGAAACGTTTTTTGTGCCCAAAAAGAATCTATCTTCGAGCACCGGGCCTTGACGAACATTATACCGTCCAAAATAGTATTTATTATACTTATATATATGCGTTAATGGTTTTATCTTGACTTTTCATTCAGCGCAGTAAAATTATTCAATTTTAAATTGCAATATATATATGCTTATAATCTATAAGTAATACTAAATATAAGAGCTGTGAGACTTCGAAATTCATCCGAATTCGTATAGATTATAGAATTATTATCCTTACACTGGTGAAAAAATAAAGTATACAGGCCAGTTGTAGTCTGTAAAACGTATTCTTATTATATTATTACAATTTAAAATACAATGTGTACATAATAATATTTTTCCCGGGCTTTCAATCTACCTCGTCTAAACACAACACTGTGTTTGAGAAAATCTATTATTATTGTTGTATAGTAATGCACATTTATGTATATTTTAATTTTGTGTAACTTTTCGACATAACTAATTCATTTTCATTTTTAATACAGCATTTCAAACAAAGGAAAAATTATGGTACAGTGGTAAACAACAATTCCAGTTCATAATCAACGTTAATTAATTGTACGGCATATATATTAATTATTAAGTTTATTTATAATATGTCAAATCTCATTGTATAAAAGTTCTAGTTTTCGTAAATATTTTACATTGGTAGTAGTACATTACTAAACATCAACAATATTTTAGTGTGTCAAATTTCTGTAGTAGTCAATCACAATATATTTTGAATGCACATGTACACAGGTACCTACTATGTGATTTTTTTATGTGTATTTTCAGAGTACAAATTATTATAAACAAATATTTAGTCTTTAGTAATGGTTTTTGTTATATTTAAACGTAGATATAACTCTTTGTCAAAGTTTAATAAAAACAAATTATTGTAAGTCAAATACTATTTATGTGAATAGAAAAAAAAAATCAAATATATATCAATAAGCACAAAATTGTAATAGGCATTTGTAAATTTAATCCTACATTAATTGTCATTATTTTTAACATATTTTTACTGTGATATTAACATCATCGGCTTGTGTGGTATTCAATTATAATATGTTATAAGATTACAATGTTATTTACATTGCTCATACAATACGACATACATGTAAATAAGCGTCGCTGAAAATAAAGGAAAAATCAAAATAAAAAGAGCAACAACAACACGGGAAAACAATGTCAAAAGATTTGTTGTACACACTTTTTTTTTCTATAAGGAGGGAACCGAAGTCGTTAAGGTCCGATTATAACAAGGGGCCAGCCGCTGTTATCATGTTGGGTATACGCAGTTTATTTTCCACCCTTTATACCGATTCATTTTTAGCTTCTCGGCAAACTGAATCTTTTTCTCCATTACTTTTGTCTCTATCGTTCTCTCTCGTTCCTCCTCTCCCACTCGTACTCTCTCAATCCTCCCACCCCCATCCATTCTAACACCATCTCACTCTCGAACACAAACGCAAGCACAATTTTCCATTCTATTTTTTTCGCGTGACCTCACCCCCTCACGTCATTTCCTCGTAGCAGCTTAAATTACTTCCCCAGCCGACACCACCACTCGCTCTCCGTCCACCACCTGACGCAGCACCCGGCGCAAACAATTTTTCCTACATCATCCGCACTTGGTACACACAATGCGCCCTTCTTTTCCCACTTTATGAAACGGTTTTTAATCATGTGATTTTGTTTTTTTTTCTTCTGCCGTCTTCTCCATTTATCTTTTAGCAGCCTCCGAAACCGAAAAACGAATATCAGCTATTTATAAAAAACGCATTAATCATATTCTTACCCTCACCATCTTTCCGGAAGGCCCCCAGTGGCGTATAATTAAAAAGTATATCATAAACGATTATTAAAAGATTCAATGTCAAAGAATAATAAATAAACATATTATTATAATAAGATTTTGAGCTAAATTGTTATTATACTGGTAGCTAATTAAAAAAAAAATAATATGACACAAGCATTGCATACAATGATTGACTTATACATATTATTTTTTTTGTCAATGTAAAGCCTTTTTTCGTACATAATATGTATACATTCGATGTTGCTTCAAAGACGCATCGGCAGTCACTGTAAACAGCTTGTAATCATTTCTATCGATCCACAAGCAACTGCTGTAGAATAGTTTCGTATAATATGAAATGTTACGTTGTAACGTCGTGTATACGGTGTACCCGATAGTCTTGTAAGAACATAAACAAAACACGGACGAAACGGTGGTCGTAAACGCGTTTGACAGTTTCCCAAAAATAATAATAATAATATATACTTCCTGGTAAGGTTCCTACCAGACCGTGTTGTACACGTGAAGAGGGTCTTTACGTATTACATATTATAGTATTTCGGAACCGTATAATGACCGATTCCGCGCGTTAAATCACTACGATCATATGGCCGAGAAACAACATATAATAATATACTTACGGTCGTTTAAATCGATGATAACGATCTTATACTACCGACCCGGAACGATTTACACGTGAAAAATACCAGAAGTCACCGCAGGGAGTCTACGATAGAATCCCCGGCAACTGGGCAATATTCGACTCGTGGGGGGGAGGGGAGAAGAGAGAATATATACGACTTGGTAAAGGGTCTGTCATCCCACAATGCGGTCGGTCATTTAACATATTATTATACACGCGTACAATATACAAATGGAGACATATCAGGTTCGGGATATTGCGCGTTCAAGGTTAACAAGCAGATACAAGAGTATAATATTATAGAATTTACGATTTTATCGAAACCAATGATATTATACGTAATCAACCACTGCGGGTGTAAAGCTTGACTTTTTTCTCATTATTAGTTTATTACATACTATTATAATTATTACATTTGATTGATCGCACAACACTGAGAAACGGCAGCGTTTTCTAATTAAATTTTTATCGATTTCACATCATACATATACTATTTATGTATATGAACCGAGACGATAATGAAAAAAAATTTAATCAACGAGCCATCTATATAGATTGCTGCCGTGTAGTATATTATACGACTGCAATGAGTCGAAAAGGTGGTTTTTAGCAACTGGGCGCGGTTTAATTAAAAGTAAAAGACGGTCATTATTTTTATGGTTCAGTATTTAAGGCATTTATATTAAAGCGAATAAAAAAATATACATACAAACGGCGTTGGCCTTAAAAATTACACGATTAAGGGGTGCAGGATGTAGCGTGAAACTTTCAGGCCCACACAGTAGATTTTATAGAAAAATATTAAATATATATTTTTTTACGCATTTTAGGTGGAGTTTTAGGAGTTTTAAGAAGAAATCGGTTATTGGTTTTTGTTCATGCGATTCCTCGCTATACGGCTGTAGTATTTGACTGCGGGCATCCACAAAGATAACAAACAAAGTGCTATTATACAAAAAAAAAAAAAAAAAAACCAAATAAAAAACATCAGATTCCAGTTACTTCATTAGATCGAATTGGTAAACGGTGCCGAATGATTTCGCGTAGGAAATAACCTCCATTAATTTTCACCCTCAGCGTAAAGGGTACACAAAAAACGATAAAACAACAACGGAGGAAACAAAACAAAACGGGAAAAAATGTGAAAATGAATTTTTTTCCGTTAAGGAGTGCCATAGCTAAGAGTGTTTTTACGTACCCTTTTGTTATAAATGCGTTTCCCGGAGTTCAGAACAAGAGCTTTTTTTTTTTTTTTGTTCTTGCTGTCAATAATAAATATGAATCAGCTCAGAACTCATTTCCTGAACGCTTTCACATATTTTTTATTAGATTTTTTCTTGCATAAAGGGAAACACGCGGTCCATTTTAAAGGGTGACATAATTTTAATAATATAGGATATACAATATATATGTAAGTTTGTATGATGGGTATACTGTACATATATATATATATATATATCGTTAAGTTTGTCATTTATATAATATAGTGTGCATTTATAAAATATATATTAATATCGCGTTTTTAGTGTTTAAATTTATGTGTGTACATAGTACGACCGAATAGTTATTTTATTTATAAACGTTGACAACGGTTGATTGTTAGAATATTACATGCATAAATATATTATCTCTATAACACTGTACCTATTATAGTAATTATATTTATATTTATGTAATAATAAAATATTCATTAACGTTTTAATTTATATTGACTTTGTTATGTCCTTGTTAGTCGCAAACTTTTGGATATAAAATAAACAAATGTTTGCGTAAAAAAATACAATAGGTATGTAAATTTATAGATTAAAAAATAATTTTGTATAACAATATTTTCAAATTGAACATTTAAAACAATTTAACTGTATATAATATATATATATGAATATAAGATAAAGAATATCAATTGGTCAGATCGTCGGTTAAACAGAGTGTCTGAATCATTCCATACAATTATTATGGTTTAAAAAATGTCGGTCTGTATAATGTAGACATTGGAGGATTTCAAGAAATTTTTAATAATTTTTTTTCCTCGATGAAAACCAATTTCGATTAATTTGCATACGGTCTACGCCTTCGAGAGATGTGCGTATAAAGGAATTGTGAACACAGTTTTCCCTTTAAATATCAAAGATGAAACAGATTCTTCGGTCGGTTAAAGGATCTTAATAAAAGTGAACGAGTTTTTAATTTAAATGAAAACTCCATTCGATAAAATATTTTGCATCTTCTCTCAACACACAGAGAAAAAAAAACGGGGTCCGCATATTTTACGAGTTCGTCAATTATTTAATGCCCATCCGAGAACATTCAGTTTCTCTTCTTTGAAAAATCTGGTTCACTTTCTTCGGCCGATCATTTATTCATACGCTGTTTTTTCCTTTTTTTTTTTTTTTTGATCATACTCGCCAACAACACCCTCGTGTGCTTCTTCTTATGTTTTTCGAAACGGTGCATCATAAAAATATACCCTACATTTAAGTATAGTAAAAACATATCGCAATATTGTATATCTCCCTTTCTCTTGTATATATATTTATATATACGGCGGCTCTGTTTACAATCGAAACGCGCCCCATTCGTGCGCGTGGTATCTGCCGACTAGATATATTGTCAATATTTATATAAATATAGCAGCGCATCAAGGTGAACGGTATAGCGATATAATATGTATGCGTGTGAACAGTTATACGTGTATAGAATATTTATGGAAGAGAAAAAGTCGATGCGGACAACGCCGATGTTACAAGAAGTACATTACACGGGTACCTCTACATTTCGCGAAAAAATCATCATTTTTTAGTGTCCTATTCGTCATCCGCGTTCATAACCACAACTATGAAATTGATAACCAATAATTTTGGCAACAGGAAAATTGGTTTTTCTCTCCGGGATGCTGGCAGCACAGCTAACTGTATGTTAGATACTGGTGCTACGACCTGCAGAATATACGATGGTTATCGATGCTACGACCAACTTATCGTAAAAATGTAGAAATGAATCATCGTTGGGTAAAAATGTGTAATGATTAATATTCCAGGAGATCTTTTAAAAACAGAGAAGAAACAACCTGCATAATGTTAAGAGAGCTGTTTTCGTTGTGTTATTGACCCGATTCATTAATGCTTCGAAAAGTCGCAAACATGCACAGCGACGGGCGGTTCATTACGCGCACAGCGAGGGGAAACTTTTGGAAGGCGAAAAAGCCGAGACAAAGAGTCGCCGCTCGGGAATAACTATGAAGCCGAGTATTTCTGCTCCACCTTGCGCCCGCCGACCAACCTGCACAGTATATATATAAATATATATATATACGTATAAAATGTGTTATTGAAAACGTTTATTAATTTAATCATAAGCTCTTAGGAGGCCCCGGTGACTTAGGCAAAAGGAAATTTCGGATCAACGCTCGTGCCGTCGCCTCTTTCAAGAAAGCACTTATTTAGCCCAACTTTGTCGCCACCGTCGTCGACGGTTTTAATTACAAAATATAATAAAACAAAAGCGTGGGTTCCGTTTGAAAATACGTCCATGTTTTTTTTTTTTTGTTTCGCTAATCTTCCATCGCGGTGTTGTCGTGTAACAACGGTTCCCCCCCCCCGTCCCGTCCCGTCCGTCTAACTGTTCGCGGTCCGTTGAACAGTGCACGGCATGCAAATACGATAATATTCAAAATATTATTATGGTAATGCGGACGCATCGTGTAAGTCGTATTAAAAACTGGCAGGAAAATGTGCGACGCGCGTAGAGAAAAAAAAAACCCCGAGAGTAAATTCAGTGTCTAGGGGGTGCAAATCGCCGTTTTACATCGCAGACAATGTTCGACCCTTATTTATACGCATAGCACCATAAATCACATATATTATGAACAAGAAGTCACGCGAACGGCCAACTCATAAATAATAACAATATTAAACATTGAGAATATGCCGACTCTATTTGCTCCTATACATTTGATTACATAATACATAAGGCATAGGGACCACGTAGAGCAGTGTAACAGTACAGTTGTTGTTGCAATTCGTGTGCTTATATTATAGACTCGCGCAACTGTATATTACATTATTGCGTTCGCGATACGGAACTTGAGATCCCACACCAACTCCCCCTATATAATATTATTATTTACATGTAGTGCAAGGCGTTCGTGAAGATATTTTTGCCCCCTGGTTTTCAAGTGTTTAACCGTGAATCGTTTCTTTGAGTAAATATATCCAATCCAAATAGTTGAACAATAAAATTACTTTTTTTTTCAATGTTCTGGTTTAATCATTTTAGGGATTCAACATTCAACCTTCATAAAACTGAAAGAATATCAATTAATATTGAAATATTATAATAACAATTTATCCCAGAGATCTGCATCTAAAACCTTGTTTTTATTTCTTCCTTTCTAAACATAATTAATATAATGTACTATATAGTTTTCTTTTTATAAATTATATTTTACATCTTAAACTATCAAATAATTTTGTATTTCAATATTGCTACAGAATATAAGTAGGTAATACAAGTATAATACTATATGTAAGTACATAGTTTTAATATCGTTTCACAACATATTAATAATAGTCGGTAAACTGCAGTGAATGTAATACAATAATCATGTAAATCGTCTGAATTTTACAAGAAAATTCGTAAATATGTACGGCCAAATTTTATTGCAGCCATAAATAGCAATATCCATTAAATTTATTTTCGATAATTCGTCTGTTTTCATACTGTACAATTTTTTTCATATAATATATTGTATAATGATTACGGAGTGAAAGTGAACACATAATTCTGAACTTATCGAGGGGGTAAACTTTCAAATGGATTTGCGTCCCAGTTAAAAATATTTCTTCAAAAATTATAAACAAATTTTTATTAAGAGTGAGTTGGTCGGAAAGATAGGTATGTGGGAGATCATTATAAACATTTTGGTGAACAAGTCCAAAGGGACAAAACTTTCAAGTTTTGTCGCGCATCAAATCGATTTTCACGCCCTGAAAAATTATTTATTTTAATAGTATGCTAATGAGACAACCTTCGAAAATTGGATAAGCATTATTATAATATGTGAACACATATACATATATATAACTATATAAATATTATAAGTTGTATTATAACATATTACATAATATATTGATTGGACTCTACATTGACACAAATAGGGGGTTAATTTAATGATAACACCACATTATTGTATTTGTGAGTAGACTGTGTTAACTTAAAATATACAAAATAATAGTTGAATAATTAAAATAATTGAATAAAAATGTATGCCAAACACAAGTAATGACACTGTACGCATGCCTTACTACTCACACCGACTGGTGCAGACACACACTGACACTGATTTCAGATTTAAAATTTTTAACCATGTATAATAAATATAAAATCACGACCTAATAATCGCAAGCACGCGTTGTTTTGTTGACAATAATATGTTGGCAACAGTTGATATTATTGTATTTACCGCCTAGTTTGAATTGAAGTAGTTGATAATATAATGATAACGATGCTATTTGGTCAACAAAATAAGAATAAAACAAGACCATGCATTATAATAAATATAAATATAATTTCAAAGAACTATTAGCGTTTTCTAATGAGTACATGATATCAATGGATTTCTTGAATAATAGCTAGAATATCATTAAAGAAGGGATGCGTGACGAATATAAACACTTCGTAATGTAACTTATAAATACATAAAATGTATATAATTTACTATCCATATTGAAGATTTACATTCATATAATTATACTGTTTTCAAAGAAACACTAAATATGCACAATACTTTATCATTGTCAAAACATTCAGAGTCTTATCTACAAACCATTATTTAAAATTAATATTCTTAATTTTTTTTTTGTCCAATAAAATTTCCGGTGTACCGATTTTTTGAAAAATATACAGTGATTTGCGTCATAATGATGCGATAAAAATAGCAAACAAATAATAAGAACGATTGTCATAATATGGGTATGAATATAATCTGATGCAAGTAGTTCGATATAAAAACATGCCATCATAGAAGTGATATTCACACAAAAATGAATCGAAAAGATTGATATCAGATCATAATATCATAACCATTCATTTTTTGTAAGTATAGGATTGTAATAATTAAAATATAAAACCATTTGTATGCATTTATTGTTTTTCTTTTATTCTGATATATGTATTTAATATATTTACATATTTTACCAACGAATTATGACGTACAGCGATACATTTATCATATAATTTAACTAATAATTTTCATGTTTTGTTTTATTTTTATGTTCTATTGGTAATCAGTAAATACAATAATAAATAAATATAACACCTGTATCTTAGGTCCGATCTTGAATTTTACGCAAATAACCAATTTAAACTTCTCTTCGAAAGGAAAAACTAACTGTAATTATTATAGTCGTTTTACCTTTGGCGACACGTGTATAAAACTATAAAATACAATAAATTTCATCGTGACAGACATCTGCAATCGACCGCAAATATACATCGACTGATTTATCAGAGTAAATGAAACCGTATAAATCTTCTAAAAAATTAAAAATCTTAGTATAAAAGTGTCTATGAAAAAAATCACAATACTAGCAATACTATATACATGTGATTTTCACAACATTTCGTAAAAGTGACTTGGCGTTGGTGTCCACGAAGTTTATGTAGGTACATATCAACAAGATATATATTATTATGCGTGCATATTAAGTGAGTGGACAAAATACATGAATCAAGATGAAAAAAAAATAATAACTACCTACACATTATTTCACGTGTATACGAGTACAAAATGAGTGTAGTATGTTATAAATATTATAATATACTCATGATTTGTCAGTTTCTCAACTATACTTTCTGACCGTGAATATAATATTCTATTCGAAGGAATAATATGTAAAAAATCAGTATTATAAAAAAACAGGAAAATCGTTTACTACAGGATTGATAAATACAGGGACAGTAAATCAGAAAAACAAAGCATGTGATGGCATAATGAAATCACTGAAATAATTTTACACGAGTTCAAATTCACGAAAATATTAAGTATAGGAGATTATTATACTATTATCGAGAAGTCAATAATAACATATTATGTAAAAAAAAAACTAGGTGTATAATGTATACACAGCAATATTGTAAAAAGGTATTGTAAGCGCAATGTCATTCGCATGTAGTTTGATTTTCCTTCTAAAAATGTTTTTGCACGGTAACTGGTTTCCCGATTTTCACATTTCTGTACATTATTTTTCAGTGGTTTTTACGCGTCCCCGGTCCAAACATTGATTCTTTATTATTATACGTAGTCGTCGTGTAAGGAAATATATTGCAGCGAAACGGTCTGACGTTAAATGATGTACGCGGATAAGTATGGTCACACATTTTGGCATCCGTTGCGGAACATATACAATTACGCGACACGAGTGGCAAAATCGTTTTATCGATAATTATTTTTGTCCCGTGACGACATATTTTGCACTCTTATACATTGTTATAATACCTATACTGTATTTTAACTTAATCTACGTTTATACACGCATGACTAATAGTAATTTTATTATTATCGAAACGTGTCAACTATAATATAATAAAGTAACCGAACTGCAATATCACATCGAGCGTTCGTTTTCGCGATCATTAATATTATTGTTTTTATTATTGAACCGTCCGGATGTACGCCACTTCGCAGCGGGACCGCGTCGGCGGCAAACAGGATCCGTAGCAGTGGTGCAACTACGGGGGTGCTAGGAAGTGCTGAAGCGCCCCCAACTCTATTTTAAGTATCCCCAAGTCCAATGTCTTTATAATTTGAAATATTATATATAGTCGTAACAATGTAATGTTATTTTTTAAGATATCATTATAACTTATAAGTCATTTTTTTCTTATCTTCTATTATATTATTATTGCTAATTGGTATTATAGTTATAGATCTAATAATATGTCTATGATTAGAGTGAATACGTAACGTAAAATCAGAAGAGTTTGTGATACGCGATGGGTTTGTCGATAAATTGCGATATTCAATGATCAACAATTATTCATAACATTTTTTAAAAAATGATATCGAAGAAGAAGTGGACAAAGATGTAGTTTTAGTAATTGTTTTAAAAATTGTTCCAGAAGAAATACCGAACACATTATTGCTATACCATTGACAGAACATTATATTACGTTTAACACTTTAATAATTTAACATGATACGAAATATAACGGTTAAAAATGAAATACGCGTTAAAATCTTTTAGTTCTTTTGAACTTAATGGCAATAGTGGAAATAAAACGTTTTAATGGTGAACACGATGGTTTAAATTTTGTAGCACTTGCCACCAAGATTTGATATCTGGTCGCACCATTGAATTCCGGAGCGAAGTGCGAAACGACACGACGAGCAGGAGAAATTCTCGACGGCGCACCGTATTATAATATAACTTTGCGACTATACGATGATGACCGCGGCGCGTCTCGACGGACGACGGGATCGCGGTAACGCGCGTATACTGACGGGCGACCACCAATTGTATAACCGCGACCGCGGTGACCGCACGGCACTACTACTATTACTACTACTATACGCGGTGCAGTGGCGGTTTATAGCGACGGAAAAAGTCGACGGCGGCCCGCTGCACGGGGTGCGCAGTGCGGCAGTGGTTGGTCGGGGTTTGCGGTTAACCGCAGCCAATCATTTCGGCGAAATATCGCGCGCGAAGTGCTTTTTTCCACCTCGGCCGCGATCGTCACCGCAACGGGGCGGCGCGGCGGCGGACGAAACCGCAACCGCGACGGTGTCGATTCGCGGCGGGCTGCTTGCGGTAGTAGCGGTGCCCGGAGAGGCGTTTCCCCACTCGTGCGTGCGCGTGTTTGCGCCACGTGAAAAAAAAACCCCCTCACGGTTCCTGTTCGCGAAAAACACGCACGCATACATATTATTATTATTATTATCAATAATATTATATTGGTAACCGTATAATAAATATATACTTTATAGGGGCGCCAACTATATATATATATACGTAATATATACTAGGCACTAGTATGCATCCCCCCTTATCTTATGTTATATAACGTGTAACCCCAAAGGTATACGCTTCGCAAGGAGAAGAAGAGGAGCTGGAGGGGCTGGTCAAAACCCCCAGGGACATGTGACGGCTTCAAAACGTGTGCACCCCAAAATCAGCGGTTCCCGACCCTTAGGCCGAGAGCAACGTGGGAACTGTGGACCGTGGACCAGACCACATAATATTGACATTATTAAAGTATATTGTACTATTTAAAATAATATTATTATATATTTACCTATATGGAGACTTGATGAGTGTTTCAACAACCTAATCTGTGGGGATGAACTTTTTCTACTTGACCGGTCTTCAATAAACCCTGGATGTACAGTGTAAAAAATTCCATTTTTGGATAAATGTCGATTCGATCCAGTCACTGTTTACTTCTATACATAATCGTGGACTTGTATGGAAAAGTTTTCTACGCGCTTAAAGTAACGTTTTCGCTAGAAAATGTGCGTCAAATGTCTCGAAGAAAAACGAGTGTACTTGCATGTACCTACTACAAGAAAATTTAAAATTTGTTTGAAATTCTCACCGAAATTTACACGCGATATTAAAAATGTATTTTTTCGCAACGTATATCGACTGAAAATAATACATTAGGTATTCGATTTAGTACAATTTCCCTGGATGTGAAGGAATAATTACACTACATAGATACACGGTGAAAACTGTTTAATTAATTATTCAGTATTCTGCATATATTGCGTGCGGTTTTCGTTAGCGTTTCTTTGATCGAAATTGATGTTTTGTTAGTTTTAGACGTAATACCTACAACCTACGTATGTATAGATTAAATATGCTTGTGTATACTGTTCCTATATCCATATGTACTCTATAATATTATATTAATATGCTATTGAATGCATTATCATACACTATAACTACTTGTGACAGCCGCCGCAACAATAACTCTATGTATCTTACAAGATTGTTTTTTTCGCCCCATTAATTTTATACGTTCTGGAAATATATCAGCGACATCTCGTGAAAGCCGTGCGTTTTATTTTCAGCCAAGAAAAAGAGGGCGGTGAAAAAGTGTGTAAGAAAACTTTAAGAAAAACAGAGGGGTCGCTTTTCTTCAACGAGTATAAAGAAAAGACTGCACGAGGGTGGGAAAAACTCTACGCTCCCTTTTCCGTCAGATAGAGCTGCAGTATTTACGCCGCCGTTTTAACGTTTATCCAGCATCTTTTGTTCAGGTTGAGCTTCGTATGAGTATCGTGCATTTAAGATCATGAAACTGCTATATTCTATACAATCGTTTATACACGTATTATGCCAACGAACGGTAGAAGGTCATTCATGTCACCGTTAATATAGTCCGTCTGTCTACTGTTTCACAAAATGTCAAAATACCTTATTTCTAGAGCTAAAAGGTTCCAGCAGTATAACCTTAAGTCTATGAAAACGTTATGTCTTTATTCTTTATGCGTGATAACTATATTACTGTATAGCTGAATTATCCTGTCTCATCCGGTACAATTTATATTTTTTTAGATTAGAGTAACAATTATATCAATAAAATGAGACATTTTAGATTTGTTAAATTTGAATAACCATGAAATATCGTGAACAATGTTTAAATCTTTGATAAAACAAATTGATAATTTTTTTAATACTGTCCATTAAACGATTATTTAAACACAATACGTATATGTAATATTTATATGTTGTAATACAATTCAATAAGGTTATTCATTTTTTAACATAAGTAAAAATGTAAAATTCAATAAGTAATAAGAACCGTATGGGCCTCACTCTGCTATCCAGTAGTTAAATTTGAATGCAATTATAGGTATTATTGTATACGAAAAACGATTCTGAACGAAGATGATATATTGATCTAAAATGGGTATATAATAATATAGTATTTTATATTTAAATTGAAAAATAATATAATAGTATGCAATTTCGTAAAAATTTATATTTCAAGCCTTTTTCTTAAAGTCTAATAGAAATTGTTTTATAGCTTTTTGAAGAGTAACTTATATTCACCCCAGTGTTAACATTTTAATGCTTAAGTATAAACTCAAAAAATGTTATGAATTTTTAGCTACAAAATAACTAGCAAACCATCGTGATTTTAACATATTTTATACAAATTTAAAATTTACGGACTTATAAAAGAAATTTGAATAAAACGATCTTCGATATTTTTTAGTTACAATAAGTATAACTTATAATAAACATTGTGTTAAATTTTCAAGAGTTTTCGGACAGCCAAATAAATTTTATAGGTATTTCAATAAACAAACTTACAAAAATGGAAAATTTAAATTGTTTATAAATAAATCAAAATATGTCAAAATACTTTGAAAACTTAAATTTGTATAGAGAATGTCAATATAAAGATTTGGTGAAAATTTCAAGTTGTTACGGTTTTTCGTTTTTGAGTTAGAGCCAATTTCAAAAACCTATATCATTTGTCAGTCTAGAATATTATACATTATATTATATTTTACAAGTAATTTTATATCAATACTCGCTGTTCAAACACTTATAAAAAAAATTGTGCCTATGGATTTTGATTATTTTTTAATGACAACAAAACCTACTTCTGTGGAATCTTCTATTAAATTTTCAAGTATTTTGTATTAGTCAATTTTTTTTATCCCCGATTATAAAAAAAAAAATGTAAATAATTCGAATATTTTAAATGCCTATAAGTAGCTTAAAAATCAATATAATATTTTGAAAAAAATATAACATAGAGTAAATGCCTATCTTAACAACTGGTAAAAATTTCAAGTTTTTGCGACTTATATTTTTTGAATTATAACAAATATTTAAAATCGTTTGACGATAAATCACTAGTTTATGGAATTTCGTAAAAATTTAAATTTCAAATGGTGAAATTTAAAAATTTTTTCCTTTAGGTCCGGTAGAAATTTTTTTTAAAGATTTTTGAAGAGTAGCTTATGGATAACCTAGTGTTTAAATTTTGAACCTTAAGAATGAACAGAATAAATTTCATGAATTTTTATCTATAAAATAACTTGCAAATTATCGTGATTTTGACACATTTTAGACAAATTTGAGTTTTATGGGCTTATAAAAAAAATTTGAGTGAAACGATCTCCAAAATTTTTTAGTCACAATAATTTTAACTTATTATAAACCTTTTATTAAATTTTCAAGAGCTTTTGGTCAGCCAATTCAATTTTATAAATGTTTAAAAAAAAAAATTTTACAAAAATCGAAAATTTTAATTGTCTTTAAATAAGTCAAAATATGTCAAAATACTTTGGAAACTTAACCATGTATAGAGAAAACCAATATAAAGATTTGGTGAAAATTTCAAGTGGTTGCAGTTTTTGGTTTTTGAGTTAGAGCAATTTAAAAAAATGTATTTTGTAAAAACGTGATTTTGCGTAAAATTTCCCGTTTTTTCGTAATTTTTTTATCGGTTTTTTCGATTTTTTAAAAAACTATTGAAAAATTTGGACATGCCCAAGTACCATCTACATTCACTTTGCTTACAGAAAAGTTGCTGTTTAAAAAAATCGAAGCATTTTTACTACCAAAAAAGGTGTCGTCAGACACAAAAATAAATAAATAAAAAAAATAAAAATACATATCATTGTAAGATCAATAGATTCCATCACTTCGTTTAGAATCTAAAATGTAAATATTAAGCCCAGAGTCCAAAATTGGTTTGAACATTAAAAATGAAATTTTCTATAAATCCTTTCTTAGTGTATCTTATATTATATTAATAAGTACATTCCCTCAACGTTTCAAATTATTGGCATGATAATTTTGGCTGTATGATGATTAGTGAGTGAGTTAGTGGTATTTGAATTATATATATTATAGATTATCTATTAATGTTTTCTTATATTTTCTTATTACAATTTGGCAATAGTCTGTAGGTAATTGTTTCAAACTGTTAACACATGTCTCTATGAATAAATAATAAAAACAGGTTATACTTATAAAGTTATTTTAAACAAATTTCGAAATTTTGATGTTTAATTTAGAGATGTATAAACTATAAACTCAAAAATTAGTCACGTCTTGTACACTTTTCACACCCATTTCTCAACTAAAGGTTTGTTGAAAAATACTTAAACGTTTCATAAGGTACATCAATAATAATCTTTATAATGCAATAACAATGACGATTTTAAATTATGTGAGGATAAACAACATACCAATGCCTGTGAATGAAGCGAAAATTTTGCACTATAACACTACACATATAATATATAAATAAAATGCATAGTTATTTTAAAACTTTTTATTTTCATATATGTTATACTAAATAAACGTAATCCTCTTTTGAGAAAATTAAACCTATATAAAATATAATTATGCTGATATATTAGAAATTGTCATGTACAAAAGGAAATATAAAACATTATATTATATAGAAATGGAATTTATTTACAGGTTGTTTAGCCTACTCACGCAACTTATTTGGATCATTGGGTAGATACATCATTAGGCATATGTGGTCAAATTTAGTGTATGCTATGGCACTTGTGATTTTATTTTGTGAATATGCATACAACCGGTCACCCATCCGGGAGTTAGTGACATCGGTCATAATGCAACTACGGCCAACTACTGCATCACAATTTTCTCCTTTTTCAACTGTTGTTATACTACGTGCAGGAAATTCAGGAATTGTTTCCGCAAACTTTAAAGCGTAAGGATTATAAGTATCCTTTTGGTTAGAATAACTGGCTGGCCCATTATGTAGCCCGAAAATAATATGGTTACATTCCTCAGGATAAACCTAAGCTCTCTCAGTCCTAAACCGAAAAATGTTTGATAAACAAAAAAAGTCAGCGGAAATAAATTATAGAGGCCGAAAATATAAAGCTATTACATACTATAAATACATTATTCATTCTTTGTTTTATAATATACTTATTATTTTATAATACTTTTTGTATCACATATTATAGAGATATATAGGATTTATAGATTTTGAGTGAAATGATCCATCACTCCATTCAGAATCTAATTCACCATTTTCAATTTCGTCATTATTGTATGTTCAGAGTAGCAATTAATTCCCATATTATTAGGATTTGGAAATTGAAAATTGTTTATTTCGTTCCATTTCATTTGCAATATTTGGTACAAAAGATAATCTAACCCTTTAGATTCTGAACAGAGTGATGGAATCTATTGGTTTTACAATGATGTATTTTTTTTTTTTTTGTGTGTTTGTCATCACGTTTTGGGGCAGTAAAAATGTTTCGAGTTTCTTAAACCACAACTTTTCTGAAAGGATAGTGAATGTAGATGGTACTTAGGCTAGTTAAAAATAAAACTTTTTTATTACTTTTTAAAAGCATCGAAAAAAACCATAAAAATATTACGAAAAACAGGAATTGAAAATGATACCATGTATTGAAAACGCTAATATAAACATTTGGTAAACATTTCAAGTATTTGTGGTTTTAATTTTAAAGACATTCCTACTTATATCAATCATTGTTATTTTATTTGGACTTTATATTAGTTGATACCAGTGGTGGCTTTAGGGGTGAAGCAAGTGAGGCAGAGCCTCATTCAACTTTTGAAGAAAATAATGCTCCATTAATTTACAATCTGCACTAAAAACCAAACATTTATAAATCAATTTTAATTTTTCATGTGGAAAAATTCGATTTTTTAAGGTATATAAATCATAATCATATGGAGAAAAACGATAAAAATACTATGGCCATATACCTATGGGCAATAACGATTAAGGGAACATTATATCGGGTATACAAGTGCCCCACGACAGCCGTGAGCCACATCGCAACGTAAATATAGGCAATAATATTACAAAATACTGGGATACGCCACCGGCTGGTTCTCTATTTTATAAGTGTGAACGTCAAATAATATACATACACATTATTGGAAAATACACATAGTTGTGCATGTCCACTGGTTTTCTGAGCCTCGCCGTCGCCGGCTGCATCTGATAATGAAAATAGATAACCACGGCCGTGTTAAATTTCAAATAAATAGATTACTAGGAAGGTACCGAAAGCGGTGGAATCGATCATCGATCACAATTTAAGATATTTAAGATTTTAAATCTTATATCTTATAAGATTATGTCATCGATTATACTCAGAAAAAATATTGGATTTCTGTAATCTATAGACCTATAGTCCAATAATATTTGATACTACTTTTTTCTACAGTTTATATCATTTTCTTTGTCCATTTGTCGTCGCGTGTAGGTAACTATTTAATTTTTTCTAGTATACATATAATAATAATTTTATTATGAATCCCAAAGCGGACCTGGTTATTTTAATTGTATAAACGCCATTTGTCATTGGAAGTCGGATGATAAAAATGACATATTAAAAACAGTAAAACCTATCCCTTTATAAATAAATATGCTGATCAAAAAAACGGGATTATAATTTAACATACAAAACATTATAGTTGTAAATTTTAATTTTTAAGTTTTGAATAACGAAAAAATAAAATAAAAAGGTCATACTTAAAAATAATTTTAAAATTTAGCCTTTAATTATTAATAGTATTTACTTTTAACGAAATTCATTGATATATATTGTTTCTGTTTTTGAGGGGGGGGATTTATTTACATTTATGTATAGGATACAATTTATCGTATATAAGTTACTTCACCAAAAAAATACAACCAAAGCCATCAACGGTTGACACTACTATAAAGTTGAATGAAGTTTACTCTTACACACACGACACACACAAATATAACCTACGCATACGCATTACCATTGTCTCAAATGCGTCACGTTGTATAAAACGTGACAGCTTAGGAATATTGTATTTACTACACATCACAATTTCTCAATCAGTGCAGTCACGTTACAGCTGTTATACGAGTAGTATTGGCGTTGTGCTCAGAAAATAAGAATTTTTACATCAACCCTATCGGAACGTTGTCGGAAGGCATTTATTGGTAATTATTTTATTATTTAAATGTCTCTAAGTTGCTTAAAAATGAGTATAATATTTGAAAAAAAATATGAATTAAAGAAAAAGCCATTCTTAATAACTGATAAAAATTTCGAGTTCTTACGACTTCTCTGATATCTCATACCTGTCGGATTACCGAGATTCTACTGTATTCAAATATTAATATTATTATATAATGATTTAAATGATTAATAATTAAGAATAGTGATTGAAACTGTAAAATTTATTATTGCAGATTTTCAACTATGTACATAATGTTTAGTTATGGAAAAGTTTTACAAAACTACGAAAAAAATAACGAATTAGTAAACAATGCTGTTCTTACTATAATGCATTCTATAGCCAAAGAGGTAGAAAATACTAATGTTCTGTCTCAACCAATTATTTTTGAAACAATTTCAAGACTTTATACCAAGAAAAAATTGTTGAATAAAGTAAGAATAATATATTATTTACATTTGTTATGATATTGAGTAGAACCAGGAGTTCATTAAATAATAGTATTTATTTTTGTGCTTAATAAATAATGGGATAAAACATTTTAAGTAGATTGATGTATACTCGTATTATAATCGACACGTGTAACATATTGGTATTTCAAAAGTGAAATTTTAATATTTTTTAGCATTTTATTTATTTTTAGCACAAATTAATACCATATATGGGTTTTTACGGTGAAATATTAAGGAATTCAAAATATTATATCAAGTTTTCATAATATTTGCCTAGGTATTCTTCATCTATACCAGTCGTCAATCATTCAGCCTATCGCCTATAATTTCGATAACGTCTTGTCTATCTACATTTCGATAAACGACGGTGGCACGGTCCGCACAGTTATTTTAGAGTGAATTTATTTTTAACATACGGAAGAATTAGACTGTAAAATCATTAAAGCCACATTAGAATAACTACTTTTCATATCAAACAACTTATTTTAAGAAATAAACATATAAATTAACTAAAATCGATAAAAACTAAAATGTTTAAGAATTTAACAATTTTTAAATGTTGCCGGATTATAATTAATACTTAGGATTTCAAAACTCCTTTGAATTAAAAAACATATGTTCAATTATAGTTTTTAGTAATAAATAAGAATAATTGTAAAAAAATGTTTGGGTTATTTTTTATGAGCATTATAACAATCAAAAAAGAATTTGTTATAAGCATTTTCGATTACTTTACAGGATTTTTTGATAGTTTTCAAGGAATTTAAAACCGGGTCCTGCTTATAAGTTATGAGTTATTACCATATAAATTGATATCATAGATAATTTTATTTTTGTATTTAGAAGTTCTTGGATTTAATAGAACACGTTAATATAACCTAAATGAATATCAAAGTTCAACAGCTATCATAATGATACCTACATTTAAAACTGCCTACAGAAACTGCACTTTTGTCTAAATGTAGTTTATAATATTATGAGCCGTATAAGTTACAAATAAAATGAAAGTATAGATAGATAATTGGTATACTTAATTAGTTTTACTCAAAATCACAAAAATGAAAAAGGTATGTCATAATATTAAATACCTTATTAATTAATTACTAATTATTTATTATTAATAACTTATTATATTAAAAACGATTTAGATCAATATCATGGCACATTAGTCATTAGTCATTACATTATATAATTATTATATTATTATCTATGTTCTTAGATGTCTTAAATATCATGATAGCCCACCAGTAGAATATTAAATAGCTAGATAGATTCTACTGTATATGGGTTGCCAGGTGGACTATGAATTATGTTTATGTATAAGTATTGTTCATGATGTAACCACAGATTATATTCATATAATCTGTGATATAACTCTACATTTACAGGAATAGGTGATTATTGATTACTTGCATACATTTTGTCATAATGTCTCTTTAAAACTTAATTTTTGATCTTTATAGCTTATAGATTTATAGCATAATTTTCAACGGATAGTCTAAAAACTGAACGGAATGTTAAAATGTCTTGATATATTGCATACTTTCAAATTATATATTTTTAAAATTATTAATATTGTGGAACTGCAAATAATATAAATATATGTATTAATATTACAGTAGAATATTGGTAGAACACTAGAACGTATACTTGTTTAATTTACCGCATTTTGGAGGATATCAAAAAATTGATTTTTTTCTTCAGTCATCACTTATTGCTATACACTATGAGAGTATGAAATGCAAACATTTGAAGGACTACTGGTGTAAAAGTTGATTCTCTATTTATTTATTTATTTATTTATTTATTTTATTTTTTATTTTTTCTGTTAGGGAGATTTTCGCATCGTGGCTATTACATCTCAACGATTAGTTTATCAAGTCTCAATTACGTGAATTAGTTTAGGAGGGGTTGGTAGCGGCATCTTCTCACCAGACGGCTGTGCCGCCCGGATTCGAACCGGTGACCGTATGATTACGATTAAATTATACAAACAAAATGTATTTATGAACCATATGTTTATATTTTGGTTTAATGGTTAAAAATTTAATACAACAACGAATATATAAAATTTAATTATAAAAAGGTTTATTGTAGGGAAATCATTGCATTTTTACCTCCACTTAACATAATAATTACACCTATACTTGTATCTTATGTATGGGTAGAAAATAATATTTTTGAAACATTTTATTTTACTAGGTATTAACAATAAAGGTGATGATTATAAGTTATAACTTATGAGACAACTTGTAACATATTAAAAAGACATTATGAAATAATAATATTTATATTTCGTTTCTAGATTGTCAAAACTACCTTAAGGCTTAAATAAACTATATTATGTATGTCCTTGAAAAATTGTAACTGTAAGGTTCAAGAATTCTTATCTATCATTAATTTGAATTCAAATTAATAAGATTTACTATTATCAAATTAATTATTAAATAATATCCATAATCCTTAAGTTAGTATTTTTCTTTTATTGTGTATTCGTTAACAGTATTTTTTTATGATGAGACTTCTAATTATTTTAATTTTCATATATATATATATATATTATCCTTTTTTTTGTCCGTATTGGGTTGTATATAATTTTTCTGTTAAGTAATAAGATACATCATATAGGTAACATGTAAGCTTATGAATTCACATTAAACAGTATTCTTTACCAGTGACATTTAGATAAATATTATCAAGTACCATCTTATGAAGTTTGATTGATGGCATGATGTGCTTGAACACAACCTTAGGATTATTTTATTTAACATACAATAACGAAAAAAATAAAGTTTTTATGTTTAATATTTTTAAATAGCCACTTATTTATTTTAAATGTATTAGATATGTAATTTTATTTTTAATTTGTACGATTAAATTTTTATTTATCAGTTCTTATATTTTATTAATAATTATTACAATTTCAATATACTGTATGTATAATTATTATTATACTAATTCAATTTCATTTATAACTCTGTATATTACTTATAAGTTATATTACATATTTATTATGATAAGTGGATAAGTCTAAATATAAATAATTGTATCTGTATTATTAATAATAGTCCTTACATTAGTTATTTAGTAATTACTTAACTTAGCTGTTCCTATCCATAGATTGTTCAATCATTAATTACTTAAAGATGTATGCCCTTTCCAAAAATAGTTTAACCATCCCTATTCATAAGTCAGGCAATAAAAAGTTGTTATCTAACTAGAGACCTATCACTGAATTATCTATCATGCCTCTACTACCTGAAAAGTGAATGATGTTTTGGTTAACTTTTTCCTTTAACAACATAATAAATACCACTCAACATGGTTTTATGAAAGTTCGTTCAGTCGAAACGAATTTTCTCTGTTTCTATAAATGTTATATCAAAATCCATGAAATCTGTTACTCAAACTGATGTAATCTACACCGACTTTTCTAAAGCATTTGATTCGGTACACCATTCTATTATTAACTAAGATACGTTTGTATGGTATTTTCTATCCCTTGTTGTCTTGGTTTAATACTTACCTATTTTACCTATATTAGAACCCAACAAGTTAAGATTAATGGTTTTATTCTCCGATCCCTTTTCTACTCCTTCAGGCGTTCCTCTTCAGGTGGCCACATATCTCCTTTACTTTTTTCCATCTTTATTATGGATATTGAACATTTTGTTGTACTAATTACTTCTATTTCGTCATACTTTTTGTCATTTTGATTTATCAATTCAATGTTTCATTCACTATAACCATATATTATATAACCTACTAATATATATGTACTGTACTTGAGCCTACGGGTGTTAATTCAATAAATAAATATATTAATGTTAGAATGTAACATTAAAAGTGTATTTTATACACCTACCTATAGGTTACAGGGATGTAGTGTACGGTATGTGCTGGTATACTCCACATACTTACTTTTTGATTTTTAGAATATTTATTAAATGTATTAAACTAGTGAGTAGTGAGTACCCAACATTATATATGCTTTAATAAACTTAAATTGTGTGTATAAAACTTGACTAAATTGATGCCATAAAAATATTTTTAGAATATGAATTTAAAATAAGAACTGAATGTAGAGACTCATCTGCTGTACAGTAGGGGATGGAGTAGACTTTGTTCATAGAATGGGTCATTATAATGCGTGTGTTAAATTTGAATGGAATGATTGCGTACAAAAAACTATTTAAGGTACAGAGATGTTTTGTTTGTCTAGAATAGGTATGTTGTAATTGAATTGTAATATTATGTCAATATTTGCTTATCAAACGCTTATAAAAATGAATGTAGATGGTACTAAGGCTTGTCAAAAATTAAGCTTTTTCAATACTTTTCAAAAGTGTCGAGAAAAACCAGAAAAAAATTACGGAAAAACGGGAATTTTTACGAAAAACAAATTTTTGACAAAATAAATTTTTTAAATGCTCCAACTCAAAAATGAAAAACGGCAAATACTTAGAATTTTCACCAAAATTTTATATTATTGTTTTCTACTTATGATTAAGTTTTCGAATTATTTTGAATTTTTTTTAAAATCTATTTGTAAACATTTGAAAATTCATAAAGATTTTAATGTTTATACTTAAGGTTTAAAATCTTAACACAAGTTTATCCTTTAGTTTTTCTTCAAATAATATCGCTTTAGCGCATATTATTAATAACCGCTTTAACAATTTAAGATTAGATATTTATAATTAATTGTTATAAATTTTTTTTTTCAAATGTTATGTAAATTGGAATTTTTTACTTCAATAATAAAGATTATTGCTATAACATAATATAGTTACTTGAATAATAAAACGTATAATTATAATGTACAATTTATATACAAAAGTACTTTGTCGGACGGATATTTAGCGTGGGCGGCAGGCTATATTTTCGGCGCGTGTGCGTAACAAAAGTTTTTGGACTATTCGCGGGATGACGACGTATGCATGTAATACCATTATATCATCGTATATTGTATTCATGAAGACGATGCATCCGATATGCCATGTAATGTAACATTATGTTCGCGGGGCGTTACTCCGTATATTATATAACGCACGTACATGCCGTATATAACATATTATATACTTTCGTGTACCGCGCGTACATTATTACACACATAATATAATGCACGTTCGTATATTTGCGTGCGAGTGGGTGGGCGTGTGTGAGCGGGTTCGCTCGCGTTCCGGTTAAACGAGGAATATTATAATTAACGGATACTACTGCCGCACCACTATGCAGTACCCACTACTATATATGCTAGCTGGCTCGAATGTGCGGTGGCGGCAGAGGTGGGGGGAGGGGCGCCCGGTATAGAATACGAGATGAGACGACTTTAGAAATTAAAACAAAAGGGCACGCGTTATTAGCGCAACGGCTCTCGCGAAAAGCCCGAGCCCGGCAATTGGTCTCGCGGGGAAAGTGTGGCGCGCGCGGGAGTTATGAATTCCTTTGCCGCCGCGTGTGTTCTCCGCTCGTCTCAGCCGCCGCCGCTGCCGCCGCGAGTAAGATAATGAATTTCGTTCGTCATAACTCCCATGTCGTATTCCCAGTGGCACGGAGGTCATACTTACAAACAGGCGGCGGCTGTGCGGAATCTCGCGTGTGGCGGCCCACCGTAATGAATAATACATGACTGCGGAATCTACACGAGCCCCCGGTTCGTCTTATATTACGTCGAAAGTTCATTTGCACTCCGGTGGTTTTCAATATGCAAGAACTGCTGTGCTCTCTTTCCGGACCACTCCGTACGCCAGGCGGTAGAAAGGAGGTGAGTGTATGTTTGAGAGAGAGAGAGAGAGAGAGAGAGAGAGAGAGAGAGAAAGAGAGAGAGAGAGTGGGATCAAGACGGAAAACTGTCTGTGATGACGGCATGGCGGTGGTGGAAAAAAAGGGAATTGGTTATTATTTTTTTTTGTTTCCAGTACGTTTTTGAAATGCTATAAACACAATGTACGCGGTGCAAATGACGACGAACAAGGGATTGAAAACAAAATATGCATCACGCGTTACACGCTTAAAGGTTGCACGTTTCACATAATTTTATAATATAGTTTTTAATACATGACAAAACAGTAATAATAATACATTATTTATTTTATTTTAATATTGCACATATCGTATAGTTTACACATATATATAGGTACAAATTACAAGATCGATGTAAATGTGTAATTAATAGAATTATATCGTAGTGGGTTCAGTGTAGTATCATCAAATGTAGTATAATATAATAATAATAGTAATAATAATGACAATTACATAATTATATATAATAATTAATAATAATAATAATAATAATCATAATAATAATCTAACAAACGTTATGTCGTCCACGTACATCGATATATATATATATATATATATAACCCGGGCCAACAAACGGAATTTAAACGCATAATTATATTTTTTTACGTATACATTATAAATAATATTATTATCGTCGCGAAAGTCAAACGCCCCCCGACTATCACGACCACGTAATTTTCACAACAATAATATTTTCAGTGTGAGGCCACGTGACAGTGCCACACCGCTCAGTAAGGTCTCCACACGGCCGAGTGGTCAGCCGTGGCCACCGCCTGTTGCGTGGGCCGTTGGGCCGCGCTCACCAAGTGCTCGTCACCGTCGCCGGGCTGGTGATAGTGGTGATGGTGGTGATGGTGCCTGGTCATGTTGCCGGCCGCGGACGCGTGGTACAGTTGCGAGTACAGTTGCAGGGACGCCGGTATCATGGTCGCATGGCCGCCACCGCCGCCACCGCTGTGATAACCACCACCCGACTGGTCGTAACCATGCGACTGGCCGATGGCCATCATGTCGTCCGTGGATCCACCAGGCCCGGTGGGCGAGTCCGGTGCCGACGAGTCGGTGGACCGCGGGCCCGACGACGTGGACGGATGCAGGTCCGGTGGCGGTGGCGGCATCACCTGATCGTTTCCGGCCAACTGTTGCTGCTGCTGCTGTTGCTGTTGCTGATAACCCCTGGCCGCCGAAAACCCGGTCCTGTTCTGTTGCTGGTGGCAGTTTGATGACGACAGCAACAACTGCTGTTCCAGGTCCCCGCTGTTCGCCGTCGTGCCGCTTGTGTCCGAGAACGACGGCATCACTAAATACAAAGCAAATGTGACGGGAGGGGAAATAAATAAATAAATAATATATATATACACAGTTGTGCCGTTCAAGCACACAGTACGTTTGTAGTTTATAATCATATATATATATATATATTGTGTAATTTAGTGACTGAACGCGAGTGTGCAAACTCATCACTTTTATACTCAACAACAGTCGAGTTGGTATAAAATAATTTAATAAAAACTGAATCGTCCAAATCTATTTCATTTTTTTTTTTCGATTTAATGACCCTCATTCGTCGTTAAATCTACTTTAGTCGGCTTTCCCACTTTTTTGATTTTGTCTCCTAAAATTTCACAAATTAGAATAACACCAATTGGAAACATAAAAATCAACAAAAGTTAATTATTGGAAACATTAAGTATAAAATTTAAAAAAATATGAGAAAGTCAATCTAAAGAATATTTCACAACAAATTCAAATCAGTTTTCTAAATATTTATCGCAGTAAGTGGTCGATCGGTACGTTGGAAATAGAAAATGTCTAAATCCCTATGTTGCGCGTCTAATAGACATACGTAGACAGAATATCATGGTTTACAATTCCCTAAACGCACTAATGTCCCGGATGCTTTGAGATATCATAGCATTTTAATGGTCAGTATACTATTATTACTACTTGACTAAACTGCCAACTCAGTGAGAACTAATAAGCTTTATGTATAATTCACAATGTACGTCAGAATTGAACACTGAGCGAAAATTCGTGTTGACCTACCGACGACGACGACGACGTAGTATACTGTTCGCGACCACATAGTACGATGTCGTCAATACTTCGTGTTTTGCAAAACCAATTATTGTGAAAATAATTTTTCTCGAGCCCGTCACTTGTTTATCATCAATATGAATAAAGTCCACCAATACTCAACAATTATTGTTCAATGGCCGTTGGCCATGTAACGATTCGCAGTGCTGGATCGACTAAGTGTTTTTTTTTTAGAATTTTAGTACCGACATACAAGTTAAAATATCGATGGACTTTTGCAGATTATCGTTTTATAGTATCTCACACAAGTCTTCACCCACTATATTTTAATCATTTAGGAATTTTTAAAGTGATAGTTATAGTAAGCCCTTTTGTAAGTTTAGTTAGTTAGTGTTTTAATAAGTTTTCTGCGCACTAAACGGTCTCACGTCAAGATGGATTTGTTCCGGATAGTGTGGCTACAGATATTATAACAGTGGGCCAAACTCGTTACCGGTATTACCCCGTCAAAATTTCGATGTCAGCATACCAAATCCACAATCCACTGTCTCCGTAATTGGATACCCGCCCGGATCAGTTCTCGATATTATCGTAGCCGAGGATCTTTCACGGTACTGCCACATGGTGACGACTCTATACTAGCTTATATAAACTCGCAGCTTGACTTCACCGTTGTATTAAAAATTTGAAAATTACGAATGAAAAATAAAAATAAATTTGCTCGTGTTATGCCAACCGCGGGCCCGATACGTTTTTTCGATTCGCCAAGCGTCCGAGTTGCGTCCCAAAATATAGAAAGCTATACGCATATATAGGTATAAATACGAACTGCGTTCACGGTTTGTCGATTATCATTTTTCTGTTTGACTACGAAACAGTGCGAGTGCTTTTGGTCACAGGGTCCGTCGACAATAGCCATAAGTTGGCCAACGTACACACGATCGACCACCGGATCCCTGGTCTAGGGACATGTGCCGTAACGCGGAGAAAATACTCATTGGCGCATAGTTTACCCTCAACAAAATGTATGGGAACACAACTGCTTTGTGCGTATTATATGTAATAAAATGTATAATATTTTTCAAACTGATACGTCTAGTGATGAAGATTTCATTTGTTACATCAATATTGTTATCGACACTACGATGTTTTCGACTTTTCGTAATCAATCAAATCCATCATCCATGTATTCACTGAATATAGAAGAGCAAGAATTTAAACAGAGAATCGAAATTTTATTAATAACAAATGTGGTTTAATTTATCCGATAACCACGGTTATAATAAAATTAAAAATGGTTTTATGCAACACGCATTTTACAGATCCGTTAAAACTTTACAGAATGAATAAGTTGTACAGGGTCGGTTATAAGTTTACACACTAGTCTTTATGCAAAACACCCTGTATCGCTTTGGTCGTATAATACTACTTACCGGCGACCGTGGTCTGCGCGTTGGCCGAACAGCTGGGGAACAGGTCGTGATGGTGGCCGGCGGTGGACAGCGAGGTGTGCAGTTCCGACGTCGCAGTGCCGGTGAACCCGGTGGTGGTAAGCGCGGGCGGCGTGAAGTTCGTGCACCCGCCCCCGCCGGGCCACGTGGAGTACGCGGTGGAATGCGAGTATCCCCACGAGTGATGCGGTGCGAACTGACCCATATCTGTCGATGACATACAACAATATCGTTTATAAGTTATTTTTCTCAATGCGTAATATTATCATCCTAATAGTAGTTCCATGATTTTGCCTTTTACTTTGCTCTTTGACCTAATCATAGTCCAACGAGAGAATAAAATATTATATGTTATAGGACTGCGCGCAAACCAAAACTAATCGCAATCGCAACAATCCATAGCATCCCCTAATTTTCCAATAAATTTCTAACATCGCAATCTCACCATTTCGTTGAACTAACCATAATTATATTACATTTATTATTTTTTGACATTATTGATCATTTAAGCCCTTTACTGCTAACACCAAGTTCATCCACTCCTCTCTATTATACGCATAATTTATGTTATCATGTGTCCCCATACCAATTTGGTCTCAGCTTCTGCACGTCTTTTTTTGGCTACATCTAACCACCGTTGCTTCAGTCTAGCACGTGATCTTCTCCTTTTCAATCTGTTCACAAGTACCATCTTGACAATATCACAGCAGTTCTCGGTTTTCATTTAATGAGTACACTAATTTAACTTAATTTCAAATGCAAATTTTATTATATTTTGTCTTACATTCATTGGATAATTAATGTCAAAGTTATTCTAAATTTTTATATTCTATAATGAAACTATGTATATTAATTTTCATTTAATTTACTGTATCTTTTGGCAATCCACGAGGTGGGTAGTCCGCTCGAATAAAATTGTGATAATAAGAGTTATATATTGCTCTTATATTATAACTATATTATTATATAATTTATAGTTGTAACTTCTGTCACGTGTAAATTGTATATTTAATAATATATTACTTTACCACAGCTATAACAGCATTATTATCGTTGTATTGAATCATTGTAGGCCCTTGCAAAACGTATAACGACAATATTCCCGTGTGCATTTTCCATAAATCTATTTTTTCCCGAAACCCTGCACCGACAACACCCACTATTTATCCAATACATGTAAACCAATAATTATCTGATTAATCAACATTAAAGCAGTGTCCGTATTGCTTTTTATTGTGTTTATAGTATTTAAAGTATGCACACGGTACACATAATTCCGTATAAACATAAACCCATACCTAATAATTAATAATATAAATATATAATATAATATAGTATATTTCCATAGAACCGTAGAATACGTCAGAGTTGATTTGGACGATTAATTATACTAATCAAGTCGGTTCTTGCAGCACAGTAACAAATAATAATATAGGACCGTTATTATTTTTAAAGTAACACACGTAATAACATGCTAAATCGAATTATATTATGGATCATCTAGTCAGTTAAAAAATAGGTGCGTGTGTGCGCTAGTGTATATTAAATATTTAGAAATGTGATGAAATCAATTACTTTAAATACTTACGTATGTTATATATATAAGACATTAGTTATAAACTTATAACATAATATTTGTACATAACTAATGGAAGGATGTGATTTACAGAATAAGACTTGGCATTTGACATCCAAAAACCATAAGTCTGCGGCCACACACGTACGCGAACATAATATCGAGTACGCACCCGTGGTGGAGTACGGTGATAATATGATGAATGAAACCGAGAAAATCGTTACGGTTGTCCGAAATGGTGCTAAAAATCATTAGGCCTAGAACACAGTTTATACATTTGCTGCGGGATTCATGAGCTACAGGATGTCCAAATCCGTATTACGATAATCGTTGTGCACCCTATCGTAGTGAATGATGATGGTAAACGGGTCGTAGAGGTTACAACACAATACAACAGTGTGTGATGTGTATGTTGCGATGCAGAACGAATGAATGCGTCCTGCAGTGGCGCATCGTCCCGGCGGTAGGTATACATTTTACATATTATACATACTTACACGCGCGTACGAAGATACAATTATAATGTTGTTATACTATATCGGTACTATAGGTCGTGCTGCGCCGTAAAACGATTGAAACGCATTTTTCATACTGAAATATTATTGTTATTGTCGTTTAACCGAAAATGTATTACGCTACTTTGTAACGCGTGAATGTGGAAAAAATTGCGCGACAACCGAGTACTTAAATACAAATATAGTTAGAACACGTTTATCCGCCCTCCACGAGTTCTTTATTCCTCACATGAATCGCCATCATATTTTGAGTTACACGGTTTATTAGAAGTATTTGACGTCGTATCTACATAATAATAAATAATATACTAGGTCGCTTAACTTGTTTTCTTGATGGATATAGTACTTGTCTTCGCAAGTACTTGTATATTTTTTTCTAAATGTTTTATTTTAGGGTACCTACATCATTTTATAATAAAAGGCCATAATATGAAAATATAATATTTAATTCATATTTTTATCCCTTAACTGGTTTAGAAAAATAACTTAAGAATTTTAAAATTTAAAAAACGCTATTTTTTGTAATAAATTATAACCGAAACAAAAATCAAGTCACTGTTTAGATTTTAAATCGAGAACACAACATTATTTTGGCTGTAATCGTTTGTTTCAGAACTCAAAATAATTACACGGACGTAGATAATTGAATAATTTTTCGAAAAATATTGATGGATCTATTCGGTCATTCGCGATTTTATACGATTGAAAACGTGAAAAACAACATGTTTCCAATAATCAAATCACAATAACCCACTGCAGCACCAAGTGTGGTTGTTAACATATTCGATGCTGTAAAACACGACGCAACGGATTAATTCGCTTGCATAAATGGACTGAATGTCTGAATATATAATATAATATGATATGCGCATACCGCTGCAGTTATTCCACAGGTATTATACGATTATTATGCGGTCGGCGTCGTCGGAGCGAATTTTACTTAGACCACTATATCGTGAAAAGAAAACGCAAGAGATCGAAAAGATTACACGACGCGTAACACGATATTTTTGATCTGCAACAGTCGTTTGTCATCCTTTCAAAGGAACCAATACCCCTGGGAACCGCATCCCTCTTACGCGTGTACCTATACGAACCCCGCGTTTATTACCTGCTGTCTAAGTCGGTGCGGCAACGGGCCCAGGAAAAAAAAAAACCCCCGAATTTCGCATTTCCAGGCGTTTTTTACGCTTATAGTGCGCGATTAGGTTAATAGATTTGGGCCATTAACAAAACCTCAGTTGTAACTCGCGTCATACCTATATCAGAATTCATACGCGTACGTGTAATTTGCTATTTTCCACATTCTCAAAATATATGCGGGGATTTGCAATTCGCACAGCCGATCGAATAGATCTTTATGATGCGTAATATATGAGTGCCGAAATGCTATTCACCAAACAAATGAATAATATACACGGGAAATTGATGACCGGAATTATACGATTGTACGTTTTCCACGCGTTTTCACATTTACTCACTTTGACAGTTCGCCATGGCGGGCATCCTGAACGCGAGCGGATCCGCGGTCCTGTGCAGCGGGTCCAGCGGGTTGGCGAAGTGCGTCGACAAGAACGGCCGTTGGCCGAACGCGAACGCGTGGAACTGTTGCTGTTGTCCTGGAAGCAAACCGAATAATACAAACAATGTATTGTATAGTAATCAATCACCAAATCGCATCAAAAAATTATGTTATTTGAGTGAATACGTAATAATGTTATGAACCGTCAAAAGACCGTGGCAACTTGGCACACAATTGTTCAAATCAGCTGACGAGTAATCATAATAACACGGAATAAATTATAATTACATTGTTTTAGTGTTTGCATGGCGGACGCAGACGATTTTACAGCACGTTTCCGACCACGGTTTATTCAAGCGTTCAGAACGTCTTCAAAGGCAGAGCGCAAAAATTATAATTACTTTGCCCGACGTGCGGCTGTTATTAATAATCGCAAACAGCTTCAAACGACCGTTCGCATGAAACAGACGAGATAGGGTATAAATGATATGCGATTATACATTATTTATACCGGTATTTGTAGCGAGGTTCTCCGTTTATTTTTCGTATAATAAATTAAAATGCTTACGCTATATCAGCGTAAAAAGAAATACGGCCTTAAAATCCTATAGCTATTTCGATAATCATTTGTATTTTAATTTTATGATTGATTTCCGAAAATATTTCACTTTTCTATAGATCGTTTTTCGTTAAAGTACATAATTACGTAATGGAATCAAAAACTATACTCAGAAATGTATATAAAAACCGCACGTCCACGTTTTACACTTAAAAATGTAAAATATATTTTATAATATTATTGTATAGTACCTATATATCCGTTACATTTTTAAATAATTGCGTTATACGCTATACGTCTATACTTAGAATAATTATTAATGATAAACTTTATGAGCATAACGTACGTTTCTTGTGAAATGTCTTTGGAAATAATATTTTAATCCATAAACAGTGGCATAGGTGTATGATTACGTATACATCACGTAATATATACACGTATATATATTATAACTAATAATTCATCTTGAGTATTCTTCGGTATACCTATGCGCGCACTTAGCATGTTGGCCATTAGCAAAACACTGAAAATCTGTCGTGTTCAATAAGACACAATACGAAAATATAATGATGGTACGAGTACGTGACGGTCAGCCACCGAGTAGGATTTAATAATATACATATCCGAACGAACCGATGTCAGTGAACGTGGTTTTAGGATTACGCCACAACATAATCTGGATCGAATACACTTTTATCTACATAATAGGTATAAACAATAGGCACTTTATACCGGGGCTGTCTAAAACCACAGACATTTCATTCAAGTGTACATGATGCAACGTAAATATGAGTCCATGCACAACATGCCCGTTGTGCAGCGTGAACATACGCGTATACTGGTCGATAATAATTGTACAGAACCCAACTCCATATCATGCATTGATTTCGTTACAATTAATACCGCATACATTAGTAGCCCCGGCTGAACCCTGTATAGCGTGATGGATCTAATTAGAGGGACAATGCATGTTTCTTTTGTGTTACACATCCGCTCCTCTATTGTCAATACCTCTTGAAAAACTTTGATGAAATCAGTACTTAAAAACAACGTAGATGGTATCGTCAAACCTACGTATTACGTAATATAACTATATTTTATAATAGTAACTCGCTAATAGTATAAAACCAATGGTAATGGAACTTTAGTGCTAATGGAACTTGTAGATTAAATTTTCTACGTTCTTACACTGCCATCTTGAATGTTTTTACGTAATTATTTTGTAATTGAAATATTTTGTTCACTTTCAACAACCACTGCAGCGAACACCGGTATGATAAACCAAAATTTAATATTACATCAAAATACCTGCAGAATCTATATGTATGTGCTCAATGGCGCCCGCACTGATTTTCCATTAAGCCACAAGCAGCTCTAACAAGAATAACACTCCCATCTCTTCCTATCTATTGCATCTAGGTATCTATATACGCATTATCACCGCTTATCCTCTTAAAATACCATAGTGCAATTGCACTCTGCATAATAATCCATATGCACTACGATCACGGTATTATACGATTATACGTGTGTATATACCTATATATTATTACAATAGTATTACACGTGTAGTAATTACATATTTTCTGATAATTTATCGCATTAAAGTTCTAAAAATCGGACGTCGTAGTGTCCGGTGGAAGACAACGCGAAACGTTGAAATCGAAAACAGCGGCAACGGCGCGCGGTTAAAACTTTATCATCATGGTCCGACCGATTTTTCAACTGCTCTCTTGTAAATGCCTTTGTGAAAAAGTTGAAACGCGCTTTGTCGACCTTTATCACTCACGCCCGTGTCTAAAGTGGAAACTGCGATTAATGGGGCCCGACAGCAGCTGCACGGGCACGTGTGTGGTTATCCCACACGCTGCTGCAAATCCCCGCACCCTCGCCCACCGTGTACTTCCCACGAGATAATAAACGATGGTGAATCATCAAGGCGATCGGTTTTCAAAATCATTAAACACGCGGTGAACGTCCAAAGTTCACAGAGTGCCGATTTGTCGTGCGCGTCATTTTTTTCTGGCCGTCGTCGGTCGCTCTGCGCCGTCTCTATGCGAATATATATGTATATTACAACGTATTACGTATTGCACTCTGTGTTTACGCAACGAAAAGGATGCCGGCGCTATTATCGTCTTCATAAAACAGATTTTATTTTTTTTCGTTTTTCCCGCGCGCGCTTGTGTGTATGTGTGTGTGCTTCTAAATACCGTCATGTAGTTTAAAGAGACCGCGTGCATAAACAAACCCAATCAAGAACGCCTTTGATCTTGGCGGGACGCTGGCCAAAGGGACCGGGTCATAAAAACGCTACGGCACCCCTCGTAAAAAACACAAGTTTAACCTCAAAAACGGTCGAAACACATTCTGATCGCATTTCGTTTCGAAATGCACAAAGACATCAAGAGAACATATTACAGCGACCGGCAGACATAAATAACGAGTGTTGGCGCTATCGTGGCGGGGCGTATAAATATACGTATATATACGTATCGTTTTTGGGATGAGGCGATGAAAATGTATAAATAAAATCAAGGTTCCAATCGAGTATTTAAAATCACACATTTTCATGTCGTGCAATTGTTGAGTTTCCTGCGCACCGAGGTGTAATTATTATACCGAGGTATCAATTAACATATTAAAATTCCAATGTTTCACAAGATGAAGATAATACTTGCACGTTGGTATTACGAACTGAACTGGATTTTTTTTTAATTGATTTTAATTACACTTATACTTAAAATCCACCCAATGAAAATTACTTGAATAAAAGTATCTCGCTCAGTGTGATTATTGTTATTTCACACAGAAATGTATATTTGACTTAAGTTTGTTAGTTATACGTTTCTGTGTATGATATTTTTAACTAATTTATACTCTGTAGTTTATTAATCGTTTTATAATTATGATGATTTTAAAATTATAGGATTGTACATTATTTTTCTTCTTATATAATACACTAGGTTATCCGAAAGACGTTGTTCTGTAATCTGTAAGTAAGCGATTATGTAGGTTAACAATATGAAAAATATATTAACAATAAATGTATCTTTTTGATGTAAATATTTTATTTCAATACAACATTTTAAGTATATCAGGCGTTAATAAATAGAACTGTTGATGAAATTTTTTTTCTAATATTTTTTAATACTAGATTATGAAGATTATTTCTTGATTCATGGCGACGAAATGAAGTCAATCATATTTTAAAGTGCTATTAATATTAGTTATATGTCATCACTACTCATTGGATATGTCTGTAAAAATTGAAAGAAAATGATCGCGATATCAAGAAATGTTATGTTCATGTTATTGCATTAAGATGAATAATAAAACATTGACATTTTTTAATCCTTGATATACTTGTTTTAAATTAAAAGTTTTGTAGTATCAAATAAACACATTTATTGTAAACTTAGTTCGTACATTATTAACCTATATATTATCGCTCACTTACAGACCAGGACAGTGTCTACCGAGTCAGCAAGTATAATGTATAAATATAACTGTTTAAATAACAATTAAAATTATTATCATCTTGTTTATAATTGATTATTTAAAACAACGGCGTTTTATTACAATTTTCTATTCATAATTCCTATAATATTGATCATATTGTAAGTTATTGAAACACGGTAAAAAATTATATTTACTAGAGTATAAAATAGTTGATCCAAAAACTTTTTAACAACATTGAACATTCATTAAATATATTTTACACAATATGACTGATTATGTTAATGAAAATTGTTTACAAAAATGGATTGGAAAACCCATAACAGCTGTTCGTAATAATTATGAATCCCAGACGGCAGACGCTATTATAATATGGTCAATATTTTATCACAGATAACCTTTTTGCATACATTATATTATATAATATAAGCGTTGAATCACGACCAATTACGGTTGTATAATAATAAATGACGTAGGTATTTCCGTTAAAATATAATACAAAGTGATAACTCTCGCAAGTACGATGTATGATGTATGATGGATGAAATACATTCAGGATCTAAACACGAGATGTTATCTTTTAACAGCACACATAATAATATTATACTCACGTGTTTTGGAGCGCGGTTCCCTGGGTCCGTCTACCGTGACTTTGATGGCTTTGTTGTAAGTGGTCACTTGCGGGGGCGAACAGCTCACGGTTATGGTCAGCGTAAAACTCTTGCCTGAAACACACAAATAATTTGACGTAATAACATTCTATTTATGTAGAGAATTTATATACAAACAATACGTTGCACCTAAAATGTAATTTTAAACAGTTACGCAAAATTGTATAAACTAGGAAACAACCATCCCTCCCCATACACACATTAATAATGATTACTATTATCTATAATTATTGACCAACACGCACGGTATTCACTGTTTACGTTTATTCGTATTATAGTTTATGTGTATTATATTGCATATGGAAGTTTAGCTTAAACCGTTTACAGGTTTATAGGTACCTTTTACTTATTCACTATATAGATTATACTATTATAATATTATGTCATACTGGTCAATATAATGTTATCGATGAATTAAATTCCATGCTGTTATAGAGTATTTTTTTCGAGATTTATATGTAATACGATTATCATACTTACGTGTGAATATTACACTTATTTAAAAATCGTCGTGCTTCCAAACGACCTTTTTATCATCGATACGATATTTGCAACGGTTATTACACAACGCGTGTACTTATTTGTATTGTTATTATTCTTTTAAGCCGATTCGTTTTGCGACGTAATGTGATGATGATTATGATGATAATTCAAGTATATATTATGTATAAATGTAGTTCGATTTCCCACACGGATCAAGCGAAATCATATTACGTACCACTTTAGTAATATGATTCCTTCGTAGCACGATGTGTCCGTCATTAAAATATAGAATACTGTATGTGATGAACACGTCGCAATCGCGAAATGATCGATTCGTCGGCTGCGAGCCGTTGAATATATTATTATAAATTAATAAATACTTAAATACTATACGCGTAACGATTGAACGATTCCCTCCGTACCGAAACATTTCCTATTGAATCCTATTTATAATTATTCGATTACCGAGTGCGTAATATTTTAATGTCTTTTGTGTTTTTGTACGATAGTACAACACCATAGTTATATACATATGTTTCGATAAAAATTCTTTTCACCTTTCAATTGAATGATAATATCGGTATCCACTCTAATCATCATATTTAGTATATAATATCGCTGTACGTGAAATCCATAACGCGATCGGTATATCAATTTGTTCACGCCATAATAATAATAATAGTACTTTGACTTGTCTTAAATATTATGTTATATAATTTTATATTCAATAATGAACTTTTTCTTCCCTCTACATTTGTTATTTCAACTTAAACCACATGCAATGTATAATAAATAAATTATATATATAAACTACATAATATGTGTGTATTTTATATTATATTTCGAGTAAAAAATATTGTTTTTGTGTTTTTATTTTTTATTTTTTTTTGTAGTTTTTAACTAAGTACTATCTACATCTATCAACTATAGAAACTTATATAGTTAGTTTGTTGATCACATATGTTTCTATTATATACGTTTACGTTCCAGAACGCAGCACCTGAAATCAAGTAGAGTCCTATGCACCCCCTGTATATCAGGTGTAATTCGTGTATACAACGCGTATAGATAAATAGTGTGGCACGGTTCGACGGCAGCGCAGTAATTCAAAGGGGTCCGCCGCCGTGCCGCGTAATAAAGGTGATAAAACGAGTGTAACGGGAAAACGGTCGTGCGTGTCGGTCGGGTCGCAAAGGGGAAATCGCGGTCGAATGGCCCAGTATGGACGTACATACAATCGCGTACACCCGTAGTGCGTCCCATTACGTGAATGCACATTACACGCATTTAGGTATTCGCACGTTCAGAGCGCTCGGTATGGCAATGTGTTTTATGTACGCGTCATACTATTACTGCAGTATAATATGTACAGCATATTATATTATAATTAATAGAATAAATGTATAGGTATTTTACTGCAATGCCAAACACTCTGTACACGCGTATAGTATGACGTAAACGTATTACTATACTTATAAATAGAAGCGTGTGAACGATAGATGGTTTTAAGGTGGGTAGATCGTATTTCCAGAGAAAGATAACCATAAGAAGAGGTAAGTTATATTAGCACCACCAAAATCGAAATTCCAAAATAATATCTGTATCAACAATTGTTATTCCATTTATACACGTTTGTAATCGTAATTTCATCATTTATACACCATCCTAAACAAGATAAAATCTATTATTACTATGGCGGAGTTAATGTAATATAGAAAGTAATGATCCTTCCAACAAGAACAGTGGGAGGTGTCATGAACCCCAAGATCTTCCGTGGGCATGAAATTCACCCGTAATCCGTACCGCCTGAAAACTGAATTTTTTTGTAACACAGGTACCTAATGCGTTCGAAGATAATATAATTATTTAGCCAATTTTCTGGGTTTTATAATATAATTGAAAAAAAAATAATAATAATAAATTGATATAATTTCCGTGCAACCTTGCATCGTAACGACTTTTTTCCAACAACTACATGGGTATAAGAACACATGAAGTACATTCAATTTGCTGCAACCCTGTGACTTAACTGTGATGAAACTGTGCGGTAAACGAACACACGCTATGATACCTATAACACGTTGGTTGCGGCATTCCGTATATTTTTCTCGACAATGCGTAAGTATTCATGATAAATCACGATCATGATATTGTTAAATTTGACCACGGTAGACCGGTACATTTAATTTTACATATTATGCCTAATTTGACGAGTAGTTGTAACGACGCATGCAGATGATGACTGCAAGAATAATAAAATTAATATTTAACAACAAAAATATAACCGTTCGTACGGACTGAATCGATGCGGTTCGGACATTTTACCGGCAAATACCTATATAGTAACCGACATGTCGTTTATAACGTCACTCGTACAAATACGTATTTATTATGTAGGTGTATATTATAGTGAATGAGCTCGTAATGGATGGACGAGGAAATTACGGTGGCGGTAGCGGTGGCGGCGGTGGCATGTGCGGTCCTCTCTCGCTCTTTCCCCCCCCTCCTCCCGTCTCTTCCACCGTAAAAACGCCCCCGCCACTCATAGTTGTCCGCTAAAATACTACACTGAAGGGTTCGTCGTGTTAATTTGTCGTAATACAAAATATACAAAAAAAAAAAAATTAAAAAAATACAGAGAGAGGGAATGATAAATCACGTTCACGCGACATTTATGCGATAACTACCCCGTGGGTATAGTGTGAATGTAAGTGTGTGTGTGTGTGTGTGTGTGTGTGTGAGAGAGAGAGTATTTTTATTATTAATTGAGCGGAAAATCGTGTCAACACGACTATACTACCACCCCCACAATCGTGTTTATAATGATAAACGCTCATAAACGGTTTTTCCGAAGTTTTTTTCCCCCTTTCAGTTGAAACCGTTTTAATTCACGCTGCAGACTCATGGGGAAAATCGACCGTTTTGTCGCTTTGTATAATATAATATACGCCACCACGTGATTTATTAATGTATCGCGGTCTGACGTACAACACGTGTAGTTATATATATGTAGTTATATATACATTTATACCTATTTAGGGTTTTCATGACAAGAAATCACCGTTCTCCGTGCGGTTGTTGTTTTTTTTCCCTGATTTATCGTCGTTTTTTCACACTCATCGTCAGTCGAAACACGGTGGTTGCGGAAAGCAATTTAGTGGTTTTATAATCTATGCTGACGCTTTTTTTCCCCTAACCATCAATATCACCAAACGACCATTTTCCATACCGAAAAAAATTTCAAGCCATCGTGTTTACACGTAGTATTACTGTGCAAACCGTGTACACAAAATAGCATCCGTCAATTTAAATATAATACTCCCTGGGACCCGTGATAAAATATTTCCAGAAAATGCGTTAATCAAATACATTTTGTTTAACCAGTGCAGCAGTGCAGCGAAAATATTAATATACTAATTTACTCGACATTTTTAACCAAGGAAAAATAACGAAAACAAAGACTGTATCTCGACCATCCCTCGAGATCAGACCATTTTAGTAGATATTTAAACCATCACCTACATTAATTAGTGAGTATACTAAAGTTGGTGTACGCAGCTGCCGTATTTAATTTTAAATTTGTCTTGTCAGATTTGTAACTTAACTTAAAAAAATGACTAACATTTAACATCGCACTATTTACAAGCAAAACTCATAATGCTCTTGATGAGACTCCGGATAGAATACTATTTTAAATCGTTTACCTACTGAATTTTATTTCACATGTATATTAATAGTAATTAATTTTAATCTTTAAAAAAATTTAGAACATCCTGGGAACATAGTGTAATAATATGCAGCATATTTACAATAAAGTTTTCAACTCAAAGCGACGAACGAAACCCAAGTGACCATCATGCTCTGACTGATTTATACATGGAAGACGACGAAATAACCGGAAATCTAATACGAGTAAACTCGAACTGACCTGACCGGCCAAGAATCAATAATTGTTAATAATAAACGCCATTCTTATTTTTCTCGTAATCTGAGCATAAAAAAGAACACCGCAAAAACTTCTTTGTAGATAACGTGTATTGCGTTAAGTCATTCGTGGGTTCTTGCAAAGCGATACATTGTGTTATACAGAAAATTATCGTTTGTGTTTTAAGTTTTTTCTCCATTCAAATCTCAACGCGTTACAAAATGTCACAACTACGATAACGACAATGTACCTACAATTTATTATTATTATTATTAATATAATTATATATATAATCAATAATATTAGTAATGTTAGGTATTGAAATTAATATAATATATTATTATTGTTTTTATTAATATTATTATATTTATGATTATTTTTGTTTCTATTATTATATTATTATTATTTTAATATTATTATTATTATTATTATGATTATTACTGTAATATTGCAGTCCACCAACCTCTGCCACTCCGGCCAACGAACCGCAAATCGTTGAACTTGGCCACCTGGTTCTTCATCAGAGCCGTGCAGTTGCGCAGCTCCGCGCAATAGTTCTCGTCGTTGCCCGCGCGTATGGTGACGGCCGTGCCGTCCGGAACCTCGCCGAGCGCGACCACCTTAAAAGCGACCGGCAGCGTCTTGTTGGACCGCCAGTGCGTGGGTAGTATAGTGCACACCAGGAATGGGCTGCCGGTGCGCACCAACTCGCCCGGGTGCTCGGACAGGAAGTCGCCCAGCGACCGTTCAGCCAGAATGTCGGTGGTCATCTTGGCGTACGCCTCGGACAGCCCGTCCTCGGCCGCCGAGCCCTGAACCGCGCCGTTGCCACTGACGTTCATCTGGGCCCCTTTGACCACCATACCGTGACCAAATCCAGCGGCAGCTGTCACGCCCGGTGAATACGTAACGGACCGGTACCTGAAATCGATTATCATCTATTATTATTATTATTATTATTATTATTATTATTATTATTATTATTATTATTGTTATTATATCATTATGACTTTTTGGCATTTCAATTCCATAAAAAATGTCAAACATTTTCCTTTAAAAATGTGAAAATGACTTGGGAAATTAAAAATTGCCTTGTATTGATAATTGGTCAAAAATTTCAAAAATATTTGAAAAGAAAATTGCATTAAAATTATCAGTATCGTCTTTAAAAGCATTTTTTATTACTAACGCGTATATTGAACACTTGTAATAATCCAAGCGGAAAGGTAAAGTTATGATAAAATTGTTATCGTGCTTTATAAATAATAATATTATCTTACTACTTTAATCTTAACCGTCGCCATCGGCCGTATTTATATCTTATTAATCATAACAATTTAAGTTCATTAACTATAAAAGAGTGCTCTATAAACTTATAAGATTCCATAAAACCATAAAAAAATGTCATTAGTGACATTTGACACTTGTCAAAAAATTTAAAAATAAAATTCAAAATTAAAATTAAATTGAAAAATCAGTATCAATCAAAACGGCCAAAACACATTTTCTATTTACGACCCTACGTTTTGGAACACCAGAAAAAAGATAATACGAGTATTGCATCATAATTCCAGCATTAATTGTATTATGTGTATACATCTACTAATATGACATAGTTATCCGGAGACGAGGCGTGTTCGATAAGACGTTTCCACGTAACAGTGGCGAAGAGTACGGTGGACTCTCCCTACATCAGGGGTCATGTTGTACTTGATAAATATATTAATTTTAGAAATTTACCAGCAGAACGCTAGTTCTGCAGTTTCCGTATAAGTTTCCGCACGAGACATTAGACATTATAAGGTTACATAAGCGTTGAATATAGTGCTTACAATTTTTCTACTTCGAACCTAATTCCGCGCATCAAAATATTTTAGTACAAAGTAGATAGTGTATTATTGTGCATTCGAATGCAATTTTTAATTATATGTAGTCTATAATTAATGATGCGTAGTTATTGTTACCGTACCGTATAAGAAACATTAGTTATTTTGTTATTTTTGAACATTAAAGTATTATTATGTGACAAAATATTTGGTTTACAATAAATTGTTAAATTTAACTTATCTCGAAAGGTGAAAACTCAATTGGTTTGCATTGTTTGTTTAACTCGTCGGTCAGGTGATCATGGAGGACGATTGTGACTGAGCAGTGCATGAGCATTCGAGCAAACCGTTATATTGCGCTATTGTGTACTATTATCAACTGTATCTCTTAGTAATGTTTAGTGTTTTATCTATGGTATAGATTCTATACCATTATTATGGATTTTTAGGGGCCTGATTTGGTGTGGTTTATTTAATAAACTTTATTGTATGCAGATTTGGAATAATCAAACTATTACACTATTACAGTATAGTTCAATGTATTTTTTATTGCACCCCGTGGCCTCAATATTGTGTATCGTCGAGTTGGCGTGTGTTCATTATCATAAGATTCGTACGATTATCGAGTTCATGCTGCATTAAAATTGTACATGACACAGGTGTTTAATGATAGACATTTTAATTGTTAAGCAACGTATCTATAATTCGAGACAATAAAAGAAATGGTGAATAAAAGAAAGATGGTATATAGTTCTATGTTTTGAAATTATAAATTAAGATAAAAATTAAGATAAATTATCAGCTCTGAAACATCTCGCAGGAATGGATTTATATACTTAAGCAGATAAAACGTTTATGTTGAACAATGGAAATAATATTATAATTTACTAATGGGTTTTATTTTTTTATACATCGTATATCTACGGTAAATTCAACAAGATTAAAACGTCCTTGGTATATTTAACTCGAACGAGTGCAAGATGGAAAACTGTTTAAGTGTGTGCGACTAATCGTCGATTAGACAAGAGTAAGAGTAAGAGCTTTATATATGTTTTGAATGATGATAATCATTTTCCTTGATGTCTATATGTACGATGAAATCCCCTTTAATCCGTCAAAGGGGCTCTTCGAGAGTGGGATGAATAAGTATAAACGTTTCACGTGCAAGGTGTGTATAACCGGTGTGAAATACTTAAAGACACGTCACATCGTCGTGCTTTCGGTATAAAGTTTAAGACGCATGGATAGAAAAGCAATAGGGTGTTTCAACCCTAGGTAAAATATCTACTTAACGTACACAGGGACTACAACGTGTAGAACATAGGAATTCTGAATCCTTATTGTGAGTTGTATTTAATATTTATTCTATCCAAACGGTTCTCATAAGCTCAGTATTAGAAAAATAATAATAATTCACAAATTAACAAAAATCTATTATTTTAAAATATGACTACATATATATATATATATATATATATATATGATTATATTTTCTTTTAATAATTTTAAGAATTATATTATGTCCCTAGAACTTTGTAACGTGTTATATAAAATATAGTTTTCGTTTCAGACGATTTAAGTAACCTAAACTATACCGAGATACTTTTTATATAACATCAAAATAAAATTATCAACTAGTATTTTTACGAATTCGCCGAGCAATAACCACATAAAACAATAGATTTTCGTCAAAGTTTATTGTTTAACGTTTACGAAAACCATAATTAGTAATTTTTTTAATACTAACATTTAATATTATTTTTAATTTTAAAACTCGCAAAAAAATTCTGATATTACTTTGATTATTTATATGTTAAACCTATTTGAAACTGATGGTGAATTTTTAAGATATTTATTTCGAGTTTAGAACAAAATAATAAAAGAAAAATGTCAAATTCTATAATATCGTAAGATCGTTAATCACTATACTAGCTATTTAATTATGGTTTTAATTTTACATTTATCATTGTCTATTGACAATATAATATTATACCAAGTATAGATATGTGGTTCAAAATGTACAAATTAAAATACGAATAAGAATAATTATTAAATCATGAATATTTTCACCCATAGCTTAAGGCATTTAATCGTCTACACCATGAAACATAGGCAGTAGATGCTATTACTATAATATTGGTAAGATAAGATTTAATAACTTGGTCACTAGTCAGGCAATATTCGAGAGATGTAAACATGAAAAAGATAAAACCAACGCATGGGATAAGATATAGTATAACGATTTAAACGAAACGAGAGTTGGTCCTCGTCCAACGATAAAAATTTTAACACCATATTACGTATATAAACTCAGTGATTCTTCCGATGGCCGGCGTTTTAACAATATGCTACTGTGATGAGAGCCGCATGCAGTTTGCGTCTTATTAACAAAAACCAAAATGCAATTATTATTATTATGAATTTAAATTATATCAGTATACAATCAAAAGAAAATATATTGAACTAATATGCAATATGATATGTTTATCGGCTATAAGCTATATATATTTATCAATTAAATAAAATTGTAAAAATGATAAAATATAGACATTTTAGCTCCTGATATTATTGTATTTATTTGTGTGACTCGCGAACATATTGATATTGGCCCACCCTTGTTATACGCGAACGGATCTAACTCGGTGGTATGACACGAGAAGTGCGCGGTTTCTGTTTGCCCAAAAATTGTCCCGGCGATAGAAATCAACGGATTGTTGGACTGCAGCAGAGTTTGGAGCAGTACCATCGTATGGTGAATTCATTTATTTATTTTAAAATTTATAATTGTAAATATGTATTATACTATACAGCAGCTACGTGATGAATTATGGAAAAACAAGTGACACACATTACTAAATTTACTTTGTAATAAATAATATACGGTACAGCACTAAGTACCGATAAAGCAATAATAATAAATTATTATAATTACGTATATAACTACGACTGCACTACGACGCGGTAAAAAGTGCGTGTATAGGTGTCGTTTACTGACCTTTGTTACGTGGACGTTTGAAAAACAAAAAAAACAACACTGGCGGCGGATCGCGGGACGATTCAAGGCCGCGGCGGGCGGGAAAAAAAAACGGACGGGAAAAAAACAAACAAACTTTCGACAGCCGGCGCTGGCGAGTGACGGGCGGCAGCGGTGGCGGCGGCGTTCGACGGAAGAGTGAGGAGCGGGTGGTCGGTGGTGGCGGCTGCGGTGCACCTAACGGTTGTTGTTGTTCTTTTTTTTTTACGACCGCGTTTCCCGCTCTTTTTTTCTTCCGTCCGTGTCCCCTCGGCTGCTGTCCGTCACGCGGGGCGTCTGGCCCCCTGTACGTGTCGCCGTCGGTACGATGATACACAACACACGCACGTGCGTGTCCCGGTGTCCGGCCGACGCGCGCTGCCGATCCACCGCTGGTCAAGACGATTGCTCCGGAAGTGTTCTTTTTTCCTTCTTCTTTATTACCTATCGCCTCTCTTGTCGCACACGAAAAATGTTATCGTGTCCGCCACACTGCATCCGCGCGGTTCGTACAACGCACAGCTACCGCATCACGTTGTTGTGACAATAACGACGACGACGACGACGATTATTATTAACGATACGATAACCGGCAATATCGTTGTGGCACAGCGCGCGCACACCACGGCCGGTGCCACGGGCGCGCGTAAACTCCGCAGTAGTACCGCAACTATACGCTACGGAAAACGGTGTGTGCGGTTTGGATGTGCGTGCAACGATATACGGCGGCGACGGTTACACGGCGTCGGCGGCTGTGCGGTGCGGCGTGTGCGCGCGTAAAGTGCGGCGGCGGCGGTGGTGGCGCGGTGCCCAAGCTCCGCGCAATAATAACGCTCACTCGCTCGCTCGCTCTCACTCACTCTTCCTCTCGCAATGTCCGCGTGTCTATATACGCTGCGAGGGCTCTCTCTCTCTCTCTCTCTCTCACTCTCACTTACTTTGTGGCCCTTCCCCTTGCGCCCTGCCGTGTGTGTGTGTGTGTGCCCGTTAACTCGCTACGCGCACGACAGTGGTGCGATTGTGATATGTGCGTGTGCGTGGCCGAGCGCGCGACCCGAGTGAACGTGTGCTGACCGCAATATTCGGGGGTTTCCGCCGGAGAGCGGCGCGAATCGGGCGCGCCGCGGGACGCCCACATGTACACGTGAACACTCGCGCGCGCACCACCCGCAGCGCGGCGCGGACACGCACACGGACGCGAACATTGTACAGCAAGCGGACGGACCGGCACGGGTGTCGGGGTGCGAGCGGGGTGTTGCGGCGAAACGTGAGCGCGCGTGTGTGTGTGCGTGCGAGAGGGTTACACCTTTGGCGTGCGCGGCCGCAAAGACGCACCGGCGGAGCGCCGCGCCGAACCGCTGCACACCGCACCAAGATCGAAACCAAAGTCCATCCCCGCGGCGGCGGTCCGTCTCCGCGCCGCCGGAACATTTGCCCCACCGCCACCGCCGCCGCCCGAGTCTAACGACGACGACGCAAACTCCCGCCGCCACCGCCGCCCCACGACTTATCCGTTAACTTGCGCGCGCGTGCGCACGTCCGTCCGCGTGCGTGTCTAGGTTCACATGTGTGTGTGTAGTCTAATTACTCTCGGCGCCATTGTCTTTGTACCCGCCTTCTATGCATACGTCCTGAGAGCTGCACACGGTTTTAACCCTTTTTGGCCAAAGGGATACTACTGCTACTGCTGCTGCTGCTGCTACTGCTACTGCAGACCACCACCCTTCCTATCACCGTCATCGTATCACCCCTAGTTCTGGTTTTTTTTTTTTTTTTTTAATGAAATTTCCGGACCCCGCAGTGACCCTCGGTCATTCTTCTCGCAGCCGCTTCCTCCGGCAGCACGCGTGCATAAATGCCCTCCCAGAAAATACTTGGAATGTTTTTCGTTCAAAAGACGCGCCGCACATGCGTTGCGTATGCGTGTTTTATTGTTTATCGTTCCCTCGCCCCATACTTTTGACCGTCCGGTTCTAAAGGTTTCGTAGTCTCCACACGACTTTTGCACGTGATAAATAGCCACATCATATACCCCACTACAGCTCATAGCTCTATGTCGAAAATGAAAACGTTTTAGCAACTTAGCTACTTCGATAGTATACTCGTAATGTATCACAGTTCAAACGTCGCACGTCAAAGTTGATACTGTCACATTGAAAACAAAGACAACGTTAAATCACAAACTTTATTAGTTTGACACAAACTATAATAAGTGCTCTTACTCTACGACACGAGGTTTTCCTCAGTGTAGAGTAATTTCTAGTAATATTTCACACGTATGTATGCTATGTTTATTTTTCTTGTACTAGAATTTACATAAAAAAAATATAATACCTACACGTCTCTAAGTCTCTTGTTTACACAGCAAATCAACTGCTCATTTTACGTATAATATCTTAAAGACTGTGATGTAGTACGTGTAAATCTGTCTTACTTCCGTGTACCGTTATTCCGGTTGTTCCTATATTACTTATGTGGTGCACTCGTTACGTGGTTAAAATTCTCTTGTCCCATAGACCACTGAACGTAAATAGGTGACCCTTCCGGAAGGTTTCGGAAGCAATTCCAGTACATCGCAAGATGACTGCGTTTGAATGTATTATGTACCCAAATCGCACAACTTAGTCATGTTAGAATTATTAATACATTATTATTTTACATATAAAGAACCTTTAGACTGGAAAACTATATACTCTCGAACAATCGCATCAACTGCACTCATAAGTGCAATGCAATTTGGACGGCTAGGGGCGCCTTAGCTCCCTCAAGATCCAAATTAGCCCCCAAATCGATATCACGATTTAAATAAAGAATAAAAATATTATAAGACACCAACTAAAAATAATATCTTTATAATAACGTTGAAAATGTTTTAAAATTCATCAAGATTTTATTTTTAGTACAACAAATATCACGTATTTGCACCAAATTATAAATGTAAATGAATAAATGTAAATTATAAGATGTATTGAAGATCTTTCTTGTTAATTTAATAAATTGTTTTTGCTATTTGTTTTTCTTTTAATGAAGTCTATAGGATATTAATTATGTGTTTAAAAAATGTAAGCCCCCCCATCAATTAAAAGTCTCAAATTGTTCCTATGACTGTACTGTACGTCTCGTCTGTACAAGATGATTTGATGATCTAACGCAGAGAAAAAAAAAAGATTTTAAGTGTATTTTTAAAGCGATACAAATGGATTTATTTTTGATATCTAATATAACGATTTGAACATAATTATAATAAAAGAATTCGATTGTAAAATGAAATTCACGTAAATATTCTTCTAATTTTTTTTTTTTTTTAATAAAAAATCGAATCTAACATGTCAATAACTACAAATCGAGTGACCTTTATTGAAAAAATAACCATGAGAGGCTATTCAAGGGTTAGACCGGAGGCAATTTGAGCGCAATTATACGTGGCATATTGATTGATAATTAAACTTTATAGTAATTATATTTGCACTAGTACCACAAAAAAACACGGAAATAGACATCTACACTATTATACGTTATTACGTTCCATCATGTACACTTTAATGGACCATAACACAATAAATTTATTAATTCAATTTACTAATTTACCCGTAAACTGATAATAATAACTTTATCTTATTATGTTACAATTTCGATGAATTGTTACAGTAGATGGAAAAAAAAAACATTTACAGTTGTCAGTGTTAATTAGACAACTTTCAGATGACCAGATACTTGTAGAGGAATTTTACGAGGGTAAATTTTATCGAAAATATCGAATGAACGAATGCAATATAATAATTAACAGTATCATATTGTAGTATACACCGTTACATATTTTCGTTTAACTTTTTAAATGTACATGTCTCATCCGTCGTAATCATATTAACCGGTTAACTTAATGTAAATTACACAATAACCCATGTAAACCCAATGGTTTGTTTCCCGTTAATTGCTATTACATATCATAATAATTAAAATTTAATAATACGCAACGAATGAGGTTACAATTTTGAACGTAAAAAACCCATAGAAACATTGTCAAATGATTAAGTAATATTATTACAAAATGGAAGCTTTGAATTCTAAATAATGTAGTTAAATGTAATAGTATATACGTTATTAAATTTAAGTAGGTTCAATATCTAATATATATTTTAGACCTACTAAGTCATAATAATAGGATATAATACACACACATAAGTCTATCATTGCTTTTCAGCAATAAATAATTTAGGTAGACGATGAACCAAAAAGAAAAGATTAACTAAAAAATAGTAGCAATTCAAAGGGCAAATGAAGTTAATACCCAAAGAGGGTTTACGGTTCCCGGATTGGTTTTTTTTTTTCCACTCATAAAAGACATTTGATGAGTGTCCCATTGTTTCGACCAAAATGAACCGACGGTGGCATAGCTATATAAAGTTTAAACCTTAAAGACGGGTTATAATATGCGTCCGTGTAGTTTTATTATACGAAGTACCAACGCATTATTCATTTCAATTGATGTCTGAAATTAACTTAATTCCATTAACAAATAAAACGATTAATTTTTGTGGTCATTTATATTTCATATATTATTAATTAATCTCGATAACGTGGAGCAATGAAATAAAACAAATGTTTGAATTCGTATAAAAGTTTATAAAAGTACCTATTTAGATGAGTATTAGTATGTACATAAAAAAATAAACATTAATGGCAAAGCTTCCTAAAGATATTCTTTTTTAACCTACAGTTTTACGATTTACAAATTACTTTTTATTTATCACAGGCATATTTAATCCATGGTAAAAATCGTGAAAAAAATAACTTAAAGATATTTTTAATTAGTCACAGGAATAATTGTAACAGCAGCGAATAATTGACACCACCATATGAAACCGTACAAACCATAAAATGACAATAAAAGAGGACGCGTGATTGGTTAAACATATACATTATATTGTGAAATAACGTACATATTATGTTGGTCATCGAAACCGTATATGGATTTGCGGAAATGCGGTTTTAATTATAGTATATTAATATAGGTTATTTTAAACGAATTTGAATGACCCACGTCACGTCAGAAGAATTAAAAATATAAAAACACGATGGCACTGAAATTAAGGCAGTTTTTAGCCAAGACCCAAAAGCATTGTGACTTGTGATGCTAGTTCCTCTCGATCACGCGCATGGATTATATGCAATAGATCTTATAATTTTTTTTTATCGCTTCTTCGTGGAATCATAAAACAAAATGGTCCAGATAATAATTTTTATTTTGGACTCAATATTCACGTCTATACAAGAAAAATAAATTGCTAGATAAAAAAAGGGAAATCGCATATCTTCAATATTTTACAAAAGTCATTTACTCACATTATTGGATTTAATATCGATGAATACATAGTGTTGTGCAAACAGGACATATGCGGTCCATTATAATATAGATGACCGTAAGAAAATATTAAAAATGTATTGCAGAAAAGGTAATATTTTCCAAAAATATAATATTTTTGTCTATCCTAAAACATTTAAAATCTAGATGTGTGCATTTTTGTATTTAGTAATCCAATTACGTATATAGTTGTTTGGTAGAAATTATTACTTTATTAGTTTATTCACTTTAATATATTTTTTTTGCTCGAATTAAAAAAAAAAGATGAACAGCCCATACCTTATTAGTTATCATCCTTGATGATTGAAATATAAATACGCTACATCTCTAAGTTTCTTTTTTTTTATTATTATTGATTAAAAAGTAAGAGTATACATAAATTATTATTGAAGATAAAATTTACGATTATCTATCTCCTTTAAGTATAGCTTAAGTTATTTAAATAATTTCACAACGTGATTATACTCATATATGATTCAACTTATTTTCAATGTGTCATGAATCAAACAAACCTAATATTGCATTCGCACGAACAATGAATGTGGATTTTTTTTGCGGTTAACCGTATCGCTAACCTTACATTGACGGATATCCATTAAAAATGTTAGGGGAGGCTACAATTATGTTTAAAAATATAAGTTGAAGGGGATTTGCCAACCTCATCTCCCTTGTTTTTTTTTAATAAACATTTGTATTTTTCCTATACGCTTATACAACAATATATACTTATATATATATATATATATATATATATATATATAAATAGATATACTTATATTATACTTATAAATTATAAGTCATAATACACTATACAGAATAACCCAACTAAACTAACTAAACTTATAGTGTATTACATAGTTACATGACTCAATATAAATATTTTTCATAAAATATATGTAAAAAAAAAAACCGAGAACTAGCTCTGTTGTACAGAAGTAGAAGCGGACCACAATAATAGAATAGGTCATTATAGTGGATTTGTTAAATTTGAATGTAATGATAGGTATCATTGTATACGAAAAACGACTATGAACGCGAAATATTCGCTAGTCTAGAATATACTAAGTTAAATTTAAATTATAATATTTTGTCAATATTCGCACTTAAAATAATACTTATAAAAAATAATTTATGCAATAACAACCTATATGGAATCTTCTATTTTTTAAGTATTTTGTCCCAGCGAAATTTTTGTTATCAACAATTAAAAAAAAAAAATCAAATATTTCAAAAACTTATAAATAGCTTAAAAATTAATAAAATATTTTGAAAAAAAAATTATTCAAAGAAAAATTTTATATAATTGACTTGTTAAAGTTTCAAGTTTTCATAACTTATATTTTTTGAAAATAACAAATATTTAAAATCGTTTAAGAATGATTAGTTATTTCATACAATTTCATCTTTATTTAGAAAATTTGCATTAAAATATACAACTTTTTTTAAATTTACCAATTATTTATTTTTTGGGGGAGGGGGACTTGGTAAACTTTTAAGGGAGGCTAAGCTCTCTATGCCCCCCGGATAGCCACTTATACAACCTAACTTCTAAGCTTTAGTCTGTGAATAAATTTATTTTGTTTAGGTACTAATATCAATTGCTTCCTGCGTGTGACAGTCTTAATTTATAAGAATAATATCACCAGTACAATAACATTTATGTTCAATTTTTGTCTAAAAACTTACTGCATATAAACTATTTTACTAGGTAGGTACCTGAGAAAATGTTGCCTCAGTAAAAAAAACTTATGCATTTCCCGTTTTTCTCAGGACCAGAGAAACGATAAAAAACAATATTTCAGCATTTTAGTTGTGTATAATAATATTTTGAGCACGAAGTATACAATATAAAAATGGCCATTTTTTTATTTTGGCACCGGAGTCTTAATATTTTATTAATTATTCAAAATATATGTGTAGTTACTCATATTATCTTTAAAAAATTTCCTCCAAACCAATAACTGTTATACTTAAGTGGGCTTCAATCAATCATGTCTTATAAAAAAAATTCAAAATATCATTTGCAATTTTACATTGAAACACATTTCGCCAGTTCAATAAAACAATATTATCAGCGATACACAGTAAACGCTAGCAATGAGCATATAATATGTCTAAATTATTATTGTTCTGATGGTCATTATAATCTAACGCTCTTTGTGAAATCAGTCGATTAAACATAGTTAACATAATATTATAGTTCACAATACCACCAATGGAAATTGTATGAATTTAGTTTTTCTATCAAACGTATGTGCAAAAATGGTTTGATAGATGGCGCATAGGATCTGTATTTTTACATAGACCACGGACTAAACAGGAGATGAATACACTTGTCTGTACCTACTCACATTACTCTTTGACTGGTTTATTACGTCGCATACTCCTGAGTAAGTATTAATAAAAAGCAAAATTGATAATTATCAATGTATGATTGAAATACGAAACAAAGGAGGTAAATAATTGCATTGTCAATAGCACTAAAAAATATCCAAACCTGAATTTATTTTTGCTATCGTATATAAAATATAAATATAAGAATGTTTAAAATCGAAATTTATTAGTTGCAGACTTACTGAGCTCCAAATAGCCCAACCCCTGGATGTTAGTTAGTTTGTATTTTATATATTTAATTTTCATAAACTTGTTTAAGTAAAATAAACATTGTTTGGATGCATAATATTCCTGTTGAATATAAATAAGATTATAAATTATAAAAATAAAAAAATCTTATTTAAATTGTAAGTTCCTCTTCCTCTCATAATTTCAACAATTAAAACAGACCTATAGTAACTGCATTATTATTTTATTCAGTGAATAAAATATACATAGAATTTTTTGACAGATCTCATCGATGATATACATGATATTATATTATATTACATTATATTATATTGGCATATTGCAGTGGTCATAGTGAACAGTGATAAACTAGCTTACTAGCTGTATCACATTATGAATTTTTTTTTAAAAAATTAATAATTCTAATCTTATTGTTATTAGTATTCACCGTTTATCAGAATAATATTATGATAAAAATAATTTATTAAAGTTGAAATTATATTTTTTGTAACACAATATACAGAGAGTTCAAATAAAACAATTATATTATAAAAACCACAATTCCATTATTATTGATTAATGAATAGATGAAAATCCAAATAAGTAGTACTCCATCAGTAGAATAATAAAACTTCAATCACTTTTAAGTTCTAGAAAATGAATTGTGTTATTATGCAATGTGCCTCCTGCCGTACATAAAAAGATAAAACAATTTTAAATGTATGCTGCGGTACTAAAACGGGTAAATGTTAAAATGTTAAGCTATTGCACGCTTAACCTTGCATATTTATATACACATACATGACATTACATATGAATAACATAATCTGACACGAGACACAGCACCTTAAAACTGTGTATTATATCTAATAATTTATAGTACGTTATTATAAATCGGCGCAACAGACGGTTATTATTGTTATACTATAATATGTTTATTTTATTTACATATTACATTTAATCTGAAATTATGTTTAAAGTAGATACGTCATATGTATACACATTGTATATATGTATATATGTGTGTGTGTGTGTGTGTGTGAGAGAGAGAGTATTATTATACCGAGACCTGTATGCTCGTTTAGAAGTAGAATATTATGAATATTATGATGGCTGTCAAGTGGAAAAAGTTTAATTTTTGATTACTATTTTTATTTGTTAGTACAATAGTTAAATATTCTACATTTCACTAGAACCCACACAATATATGCATTCGATCCATTACAATCCTCTGTGGAATTAAAGATATCATACATAATAAATATGAAATAAAATTGAAACGTGATACGTGGACGGACGTACATCTAATCGATGATATTAATATTTAACGTTTCAAACTTTGTGGTTGTTTATAACAACCGCTCTGCGATGTAAATACACTGTATTTTAGATTCTGAACGGAGTGATATATACTGATATTTGCTATTATTTATGTTTTGATTTCATGACACAATATTATAATATAAAGTCAACTAAAGTGTACATCGTTTAACCATAATGTATTTTTGTATACCCAATACTGATATACGTGAATCACAATAATTAGTCAAACAGAACTTGTAATGCAATTTGTTCAAATGAAATCTTTTTGAGTAGATATTTTCATACGAACATTTTTAACGATAAACATTGTGTATATAGTTTATCACTATATTAGTAGGATTCCATTCGATCACGTTTAGTTAGTTATGTATTTGTTGCAACAAAAAACATAAAATATAAAATTAAGTTTTTTGATAGCAGTAGCAAGCCCGGTATAAGAACATCTGATCATACGATAAACCTTAATATTATAGAACCAAATGTAATGAATTTTAGTTATAATCATCTTTCTTCCATCACTCTTTTTTGATCGATACCTATCATTTATCAATAATGTCGTGCAATATTCGCTTGTTCTTTTTTTACCGCGGCACATCTCAGCAGAAGAAGGGAGAGGAAATAAAAAATTATAATTAATCGAAAAACGAAGGTTTTTGGATATAATACAGGGGTAAGGAGACTTGCATATACCCATTTCACCGTTGCATTGCTCGCACGTGTCACAGAAGGAAATCTGATGGTCGCGCGCAGCGGTGGTCCTCGTCGTCGTCGTCATCCTTACAATCCTTACTCCCTCGGCACACCCTCTTACTTTGCACACACACACGTGCTTGCGTGTTCACGATGTCATATGTATATGAAATGTCCAACGACCCCCCAAACGTCATCGGCAGCGGTCTTTTGCATTAATCACCCACCGCCGTTTAATTTTTACGTCCGTCCCATTAGTATTTTTCACTACATGTATATATACATACATATATATACAGTCGTGTTGTGTAGTCTTGTTTGGTCTGCGGGTGGCATGGCACCGCACGCGCAATATATGCCGAAAGAAAAATACAAAATAATACGTACTAACGACGAAACGTGGGTGCGTTGTGTAATAAATTGTGTCAACGCTCGGCCTATATATATATATATATATATATATATCATATTATACGAACACGGTTTGTACATATTATAATATATTGTGTATTAATGACGAAATGTGTCACTGCCGAATTGGCGGTCATCCGGTCCACTTCCTTTTTTCACACTCCGCACCCGTGCCCACATCTATTCATTTTATATTTTCGCACTATTTTTTTTTCTTCTTTTTTTCGCTCGCACAATATTTTGATAGTGTTGGTATAGGTAACACTATATAAAAATACACTTACGCTTTAGTCCATTTATCATTTTACGCGTATAAACGGTTTTAACGTATTTATGCGTGTTTTTTCACTTCTATTGTTGCGTCTCGAAATGTGATATAGCAGCCAACAATTAGTGTGTTACCGGCCACCTGGGATACTTTATAGGTGGGCGCTCATCTGTAAAAGTAAACCTCATTAAATTGCCACATCGATATGTTAAAACAAGACTGGTAGACGTACATGAATTCGTAGGTATTTTCAATGGAGCAATAACCAAAGTATGTAAATCCTTATGGCTTATACTATAGGTTACGAATGGGACTGTTTTAATAATTCTACGTTATTGTTAGTCACGAGCTTCCTCTAAGTGTTTGTCTATCTGGTGCAATAAAATATTATATTATTAATAATTTAATCCAATTACGTAATTTAAAAGCAAAAATGATCTTCATTGATCCGTATGCGTGGTGTGTAATTGTTTATTATGACAATAGTATGAGTTTATAGATTTGAATTTAAATGTATAGAAATATAGAGTGCATTACATCTCTATATTACGCACACAATACCTTCAATACTTTTTATAGCGGTACTAAAAATAAAGTAATTAAAATCGGAACAATTTTTTTCTTAGTCCGTATAGGTATACGAGCATAATTGTATCTACAGAGTTGATTCCTTACAACATATGTGTGTAAATAGTTAAATTATGTTCACATACAAAAAATGTGGAAAATAAAATAGCCACGCCTCCATACAGAAATAATATAATATTAATATACATGTGAATGTGTCACTCACTCACTGTATATAATGCTTTTTGAAAATTCGAATATTATCGTTAATACGTGGATACCTGCATGACCTAATTTGGTGTTTAAATATGATCAACCACATCAAAATGCAAAATATTTTTTTTAAATGAGTATTTTGTAATAATATAATATAACATGCATATAATAAATAATATATAAAAAGAAAAATATTACTAAAACTATAAATTATTTATTAAAAATTATTAAATTAAAATTACAATTCATAATTTATAACATTATTTTCATATAAGATATGAAGATAAAATTTCTTGTCGGGAATAATAATTATTATTATTTTTCTTGATGGTGGGTATTGATAAAGAATATAGATAATAAAAATTAATAATTAAAATAGTTAAATAGTGAGTCTAATTTTGACTAATATTACTGTTGTGGAATAAAATTAATTTTTTTATTAATTTATTTTGAATTCATACTAGATGTTAGTAAACTTTATTCCTTAATGAATCGATGTAAAATAAATCGTAAGTACATCTTATATAATGTTGTGTTCAGATGTTTTCTATAATTATTTTTAAACAATTCTGATTTTTATATTGAATTGTTGTCTACAAGCAATTTTGTATTTGATTCCAATTACATTTTTCCGATTTTGATCAATAAAGTGTTTGTGTGTTTTTGTTTTGTTTTACATTTATTTTTTAACTTTACCACGCAATAACATACGGCGGCAAACACGAGTGTAAAAATTCATATAAGATTCAGCTATATGCAAAACAGGTGGTTGTTTCTAAATTTATACGTACGTTTAAGTTGATCGGTTGACGTTTATATAATAATGTACGTTTGAAAATGTAGTTGATCTCCGCGGGTCATGGTAGTCCTGTCGTGGTGCACGACTACTTCCGGGCCGCAAACACGTGGCGTTGCGAAATGAAATGGGATATCCTATAGCTGTTCGCGAGTAAATGTCCGGTTACCACTAGAACTAGGCCTTGATCGTTTCCAATTCCAGTAATATATTACGCCGAGATAATCGCGTTGAAAACGGTCAACTGTGTATAATATGGTTATAATATGTCACCGAAAACGACCACGACGTCTGCATTCTACAGGATTCCAGCACAAAATATCACATCCGTGTCGAACGCGTATAGAAAGGTACAAACTGCAGGACCACATATTATCATCGTACACGAACACATAATAATACTAATAATAATACATCGTCATACATACGCACTATACAGTACCTATAATTTACGCGTATCGTTCGATGTTTCCAATAAATCGCCCGTCAATTTAACACATCATTATTATATTGCCACTATTTTGTTTATTAGATTCTGAATGGAGTGATGGAATCTATTGATTTTACAATGATGTGTGTTTTTTTTTTTGTGTGATTTACACGATTTTTTATAATAAAAACGCTTCGATTTTCTTAAATAGCAACTTTTCTGAAAGGAAAGTGAATGTAGATGGTGCTTGGGTTTGTCAAAAATCTAACTTTTTCAATACTTTTTAAAAAAATCGAAAAAAAAACGATAAAAAAATTACAAAAATTGCATAAAATAGCGATTTATCCTCAAACGATTTTAAATATTTGATATAACTCAAAAAGTGTAAATCGCAGGAACTTGAAATTTTTACCAGCTATTGAGATTGGCATTTGCTTTATGTCATATTTTTTTCAGAATATTATATTGATTTTTAAGCCACTTATAGGCATTTAAAATATTCGAATTTTTTAATTTTTTTTTTTTTATAATTGGTGATAAAAAAAATTTGGCAAATACAAAATACTTAAAAATTTAACGGAAGATTCCACACAAGTAGGTTTTGTTGTCATTCAAAAAAAATCAAAATCCATAGGCACAATTTTTTTATAAGCGTTTGAACAGCGAATATTTACATAAAATTACATATAAAATATAATATAATGTATAAAGTTCTAGACTGACAAATGATATTAGTTTTTGAAATTTGCTCTAACTCAAAAACCAAAAAAGGCAAACACTTGAAATTTTTACCAAATCTTTATATTAACGTTATCTATAGGTGGTTAAGTTTTCAAAGTATTTTGACATATTTTGACTTATTTATAGATAATTTCAATTTTTGATTTTTGTTAGTTTTATTTTTTTTTTTTTGAAGTACCTATAAAATTTATTTGGCTGTCCGAAAACTCTTGAAAATTCAATACAATGTTTATTATAAGTTATATTTATTTTAACTAGAAAATATTGGAGATCGTTTTACTCAAATTTGTTTTATAAGCCCATAAATTTCAAATTTGTATAAAATATGTTAAAATCGCGATGGTTTGCAAATTATTTAGTAGTTGAAAATTCATAAAATTTTTTCCGTTTATATTTAAAGTTCAAAATTTTAACACTAGGTTGTCCATAAGCTAATCTTCAAAAATATATAAAAAAATTTCTACCGGACTTAAAGGAAAAATTTTATGACTGTTTGAAATTTAAATTTTGACGAAATTGCATTATAATTCAATTTAAATATAAAATACTATATTATTATATACACATTTTAGACAAAAATATTAACTCCGTTCAGAATCGTTATTTGTATACAATGATATCTATCATTGCATTCAAATTTAACAAATCCATTGTAATAATGACCTATCCTATAAACGAGGTGCATTCCACCCCCAACTGTACAGCAAAGCGAGGCCCATCCGTTTTTTTATTTATTTTTTTGTTGCTTTTTTCGGTAACGTTACAGCAGCATATGCATGCTTGGACAATTGTATAATGTTACATTTGCAGCAGTAACTCTCAGGGCTGTGGTTAATCACCACCAGGCGCTGCTATCAGTAGGATGGGTGACCGCAAGACTCTAGAGGCGATATCCATGCTTACACACATATCCACGTGTTTAATCTCTATAGCTACTCCAAAATAAATAAAACCTAAAAAATAACCCATATAGTGAGCTAATACCCATAACTGCTAGGCATTCTTAAAAAAATAAACCTATAAAAAAAGAAATTAAAAAGAATAATTTGATATTATTCTTGGGTTGATTCTTTAGACTTTATAGTCATGCAGTCATGCATTTATGTTTCGAACGAATCCTCTGATTCCTAAATATCGATGAGAAATGGGAATATATTTCTGTTCTTTTCATATGAATATATTACAATTTACAATCTATACTATACAGCTGCAGCTGGGTCATAGATCTGATCAACATTTGGTCCACAAATCACTTAATGACAAATGACAATCAATCGTCGTCGTTGCGTACTACTGTGCTATCCACGCGTATTGCAATGGGTCGAGCAGGTCGATAACTCGCATGCTCAGTATCGAACTGTGGTCCTAATATGTGACACGATTTCTGTACGACCGACTACAGGAATTTCCGTTGAACGACATCTTTAGTTTGTGACCTATACTATGCAAAATCGAACCGTTCGAATAAATTCAATACTATACATACTATATCGACACTCCTACAGGTCATAAACGACGGGTGAATGTGACCGGTTTGACCGACGATATATATTTTTTATTATTATGTGCATTATAACGTACATGCGAAACGTTATGCATGCCGAAGGACAAAACGCCGCTGGTTTTAAGCGCCATAATAAAACTATAATATACAAATTTATCATTTGTGCGCATCGGTTACTTTTTGTTTTTTATTACATAGGACCAGTGCGACGGTGTACATATTTTTTTTTGCGGATAAGTCTTATATTTACGAACTGTAGTTCAGTTTATATATTGTTTTAAAATATACATATATATTAACGTTTTGTCAAAACAAATTCAGTTCACAAGGAATTACTTTTTTAGTGTGATGCACTGAACACTTCATTATCTTAGATCAAATCAAACCAATTAATTTAATAGCCATCGGAACTAGGAAGTATATTAATTAAAACAAGTATAGGTTATACATAAACGAATATACTTGTATTATATGCACTAACGGAATGTATGAATGTGTAAACGAAATAATATAAAATTTAAGTATATTTTTACGATCCCATTTTACATAACTATATAAGCAGATAATAATTAATGTATATTTAGCCGTAAGCCGTTTATGCGAACATATTTTCATTAGGTACATTCGTCGTCGTGCGTTCATTATAAGTCCATTGTATTAATATTATTCTAACTATTTGAACATCAATATGGTAATATGTATTAAAAAAAATAAATGACAAGTCTTGACTTGATTAGTATTCCAAAACACGTGAGTGAGTTTTATGAGGATTAAGGGACTAAGTTTTGATGTGATTTTTATCCCCTCATAATTTAGGGTTAATGAATATCCATTCCGTGCGTTGACCACTTGACGACCTTTTTTCGTCAAAATAGCACATACACTCTAAAAGGTTATTTAGGGTATAACGGACTCCTTTAAATGACACTTGTTGACGAAGCTTGGGGTGAGCTTGTATAAAGCTAGGCTCTCTTAAATATAAAAGTATCCACCCTCAAAACGGCACAATGCTGTATACAATTATATATCCATTGTAATATAATTTAAGGCAAAATCGCGTATATAAAATATCGGTACACATTGCACGGAATATAATTACTTTTCTATTATCATACATTTATTCATAGAAATATTGCTGATAATAGACGTGCAGCCACTAGACTTAAACGCCAGACTAACAATAACACATGCGTATATTTCGGCGATGTTACAGGTTTTTGTGGGTCGTTGGCCGTCAGCTGATGGCGTCCGGGCTGTGTTCTACAGAAAGTAATACCAGTGTGAACGGAATCGTATAAAATTGTTCTTCCTATGTAGGACTGCTTGCGCATAACTCTTAGACCATTATATACGTATCATCGGTTTTTATGAACTTTATTGTCATCGAGTCTGATGAGGTCCCTAAAGCTATTCGGTTAGACGGACGATGATACAGAGCGTATACAGGTAACCTCTGCCAATTGGTTGTTTTCTATTTCACTTAAACTTCATTATTGATACCGGAGGAGTGTATCACGACGAGCAAGTATATGCTACTTATGTGAAATTCAACCTCTATAGTACGTCTACGTACAATCTAAAACTCCACCCTCTCCAGATCATAGGTGCAATTAGAAGATGGGCTTGGGTGTGCTTAGTACAATAGTACCCCCAAATTGATTTTGTGTTCATGATAATATGCTTTTCAGGATATAAAATAAATACTAAATAGTTGTTTCTATAGATAATTCTATCTGTTGTGTCTTGCCAAATTCATTGCATATCAAATAATACCCGATATAATTTGTTTTATGTTTAGAATAGTTTTCCTAATTGTTCATCATTACCAGTTATCACCAACTGTCAGGTCAACTACAAACAATTAATACATACATTTCCAATACAAATAAAAGATATAATTGTCCATACAATTTTTCTCTATATATCAACAGCTGTGGCTTTAAAGCCGAAATAATTATTTTAACTAGTTTTTCTCGTGCATATTAATAACTAGAATGCAGGTTTGTATGCAGTAACAATCATCAAAATATGCAAAAAATATGGAATCAAAGTCATAAAAGTATGCAAAAAATCTGCAGTCAAAATCCTGAAAATATGTAAAAATATATAAGAATTTTTAATTTATTTAAAATTTACAAATTAAACAACTTATAATAATTAATTACTTAAATACTTAATAAAAAATAATTTAGGAAATTTTCTAAACAACTATTATAAAATATTTTTAAATTTTTATTTATTATTAAAATTAATAATTAAATTTATTTCGAGTTTTTCTTCTGTGAAGCTGTGACGTTTGTTTTTGGCATATTCACGAAATACGGACAACGACAAACGATGTAACCGAGTGCCGAGTGGTATGTTGAAAACCGACTGACACAGCAAGAGCGATTATGTATACCTATATAAATTATTTTTTAGTGACTATACAATTTAGTTTTAATTTTTCTACTTGATAAAATATTATTTTATACATTTTTTTAAATTCTCGTTTCAATATGCAATAACATTTAAATATGTAGAAATATGCAAAATATGCAATTGCATATAAATCTCCACTCTATTGATAACATATAAATGTAATATTGTGAATCATTATTTTATAAGATAAAAGTTTTTGATTATTTAAATGACCATGGAATTTGTTGGTTTTACTATTATTTTTACTTGTTATCTAAAATCAAGCCTATGTAAATTAATATTTTTTGCTTAAGCACTCCCAGATTTTTTATTGAAATTGCGTCCTTGATCAAGATACAACGTCACGGCTACAGTCAATTAGACATTAAAACTCATAGGTTACATAATTTAAACTCATTAGTCATAATACCCGTTATGTTTATAAAATAAATAAATAAATAATACAAGATATTATTATTATAATAATTATGTGTATACAACTACTGTAATGATGCGTACAAAATAGACCGATTGAACATGGGCTTATGAATGTAGCTAATAGCCCACTAAAATAAAATAAAACCTGCAAATATGGCGTTTTATAAGTTAAAAGTATTGTGCCCTCTCCAATATTTTAGATTTAGCCACTGCGTGGACATAGGACAATGATTTATGTAATTATCATGTATTATTATTTGTATATACACAGTATACATGTTCCCTATATATCGATGTAATGTTATCGTGACGGTGCGGGTTTCCAACGTTACGGATATATAATAAGCGGATCAAATTATAATGAGAACAGAAAACTACAACGCCTACACCGTTATTATTATTACTATTATAATTATTATTTTTATATACTGTAAAATAACATTTTTCCATCGTCAAATATAATTTGTTAAATACGCTTTTAGTAATGTTTTCTTCGTTTATTTCTGTAAAAACTAAAATTTCAATTTATCATATAAGTTATTGATATTGCATTATTACCATAAACAGTGGGTTCCAAACCATACGTACCGAACGATGAGTTGCGTACAGCACAAGTGATAATACAAAACCTATATTTTTATGTCAAAGTTGCAAATAATTTAGTTTTGTTAAAGTTTATATTATAATATATTATACCATTATTTTTCGACGGCGAAAACAAAATAAAAGCGTAAGGGACATTTTATTAATTTTATAAGAAATCCAAAAACGATATTTTTCTACATTTGTTTTATTTTGAAGCCGTTTAAAACCATTTAATTATATCATCATATAAACAAATTTTTTAGTTATTTTTTCTACATAAAATGTTAATTTTTATTTTTTTTTTTTTTTTGGTGCTTACTCAAAACATTTTCAATTTATGTAATAATTATGTTATATATAATTACGTAATTATCGATTACAACTTCGTCGATATAATCAACTCATTAATAATCAGGTGTGCACAATTGATGTAGAATTATATCGCTTACGCTTTAATTTTAAAATCTGATTTTCTTAAAATATGTCACTTTTGCCTTGTTCCTTTTCCGCTATCGAACCGTGTTCTAATGCACATGCGTATAGTATAAGTATTATAGTCTTGTACTATGGTAATATCTGTTCTTGCTCCAAATATTTACATTTTTATTTTTCGGAACGTCGACCAAACGAGAAGGCGACACTTATTTCACGGACTCGGTGTCGCCAAAATAATTATACGCGCGTGTAATCGTACTGTTGGCGCCGCACTCTTGATTTGCTACTGCGAGACGTCTTATAAATATACGTGCCCGTTGATAACGAATTGTACAGGGGTAAACGCGTTCCAGATGGCCATTCGTACGTGTAGCGCACCACGGTCAAGTGAACGCGGTCGTCTTGGTTTGTATTATATTGTATATAAAAACAGATATGCTTACCACCGGGTGTCCCATGCCTTACACGCGGGGTGAGTCGGGTGCGGAAGCGAAGGTCTCACGGCCGAGCGCCCTCGCAGCTTGAACTTTACCACGCCTGTCAGACTACCTTTAATATATATATATATATATATATAACATAATACATATGTACATAATACATATATATGTATGTATGTATATGTACGTGTGTGTGTGTACTTCTTATAATGTACATATGCCCTTTATACGCCGTGTCCAAAAAGGGTTAACCCCTAAAGGAAAGTAAATACCAATTTTTTTTTATGCCTCCGTTCACTATAAATTCATATATATATATATATATATACGTTTATATATACAATAATACGTGTGTTCTATCCGTATGTACTCGGTCGTCCCTTGAGTCCTTCTTCCTGGTCGCGGCTGGCTACTATACTTTCTTATTACACAATCAACGTCATCGTCATCGTTGTTATTGTTGCCCGTATATACTACCGCACTGATCGTATATAATATAAGTGCACATAAATATATGTACGGTCGTGGTTGCCTTTTAAATTCCAACAAAAAATCAAAATCCTAACAAATCAACCCTATCGCCTCGCACCGGGTGTCCACTGTAGCCATTTGTCACACGGCTGCTGTACACGCATTATTATTACTATTATTATTATTATTATTACTATACGACACGTGGTGTGTATAGTTTATAACGTTCGACTTGACATTGAAACGTGGTCAATGCCACTAAACACGAGCAGGACATACCTTGCACACATTGTGTACACATTTATATACGTTATATTATATACATATTATGGATATGTGTGGTGCTTGTATGCCGTTCATATGTTAATATCCAACACGCGGTCATCGTATATTACATAATATAGTGCAGTTGCGATGGAAAAAAAAACCCTTGTACAAGTTTTTGTTGCATCGTTCTACCACAAAAACGACTGAAAACCGTTCGTTTCCGCGTTCGATAAACAGTTGGAGACAGAACCCGTATATATATATATATATATTACAGTGTATATGGTACCTATATATATATATATATACACATACATATTCGTGGTAGCAAAGCGTTAGTAAGGGCAAAAAATGTGTGTAACTATAGCGTGACTAATCCGAACACTTCGAAAAGTGATGTTTAGTATAATCTATATAATACATAGGTTATGTAGAGACGGAAACACTCGCGCGTCACACAAACTGGTGCTAACGATTCGCACGAGGTTGCGGAAACGAAAAAAATAAAATAAAATGAAGTGTTTTCTAAACGTTTTGTTGTTTTTATCGATAAAAAAGCATTTTTTTCTATTTTCAAATAAATCTGCTTTCCCTCTCTACATATGAAACGCGTGCACTACAATAAACATAGTACATGTATACGGTCTCGAATCACCATTCCTCCGTATACCGAAAATACGATAAACCCAGAGAAATTTTAGAATAATAAACGTTATTTCACCAGGGAAATCTTGTAGATGCATAACTTAATAATATTATAGTTTAACTGTTCAATTTATACACTGCAATAGTGGCTTGCAGAAAGCATAACGAACGTTCGATAATACGGTAGTCGTCTAAAATTTCTAGTGGATGAAAAAATAAAAATACATAATGTGGACGTTGACCTCACTTTAGGACATAGTCGACTTCCATCCTTTTCTGAATTGTCTTGTGCGTTGGCCTCTGACACTAAAATATATAACAGCATAATATAACGATGTAATAAACGTTTATAATATAATATCATGTGATTGTGATTATTGACGGTTAAAAAATGTCGACATTCTCTATTCAAGCGAAACGTTCGTGTCTGGCATATTGTGGTGCGTTGGGAAAAGTTATTGTTGGTAATTCACAACATTTTGGATAACTTCAACAGCATATATACGCATAACATATATATTATCCGTATTAGGAATGCCAAGTTGAGTAATGTCATGCTTAAAGTATAATGCATACATATAACAACTATATACAGTAGTACCGCCGATTTATGTTGTGTTATCGTATATTCGTGTAATAATTTATTTTTGAAACTTGTCAATATATTTTTTAAGTTAAAGCGTATATTTTTATATTTATTTAATACTATATTCACAGATATATTATTATTAATTTAAAATGGATATAAAATATTTCATAGGTTTTTGCCTATTGTATAAAAATATTACAGGTTGTAAATATTCTTTTATTTAAATTCAAAATTTAAAAATTTAAAAATGGCAATCCATTTAGAATGTAGTTTTAATATCAAACTATTTTGTTGCCGATTCTTCGAATTGTTTGGCAGTAAAAATTCCAATCGTATTATTTTATTAATTTTAGTTACTCTACACAAATAATAGAATAATATTAGGTATCTCCGAATTTCGCTATAAAAAATAATTGGTATTAAATATTATTTATTGTAAATGTTTTAAAATGTAGGTGTTCCCGAATTGTAATCCCTTGTAAATTATTCTTCATCTTACGTTCAGTGCCCAACACAGTATAGAACATGTAATAGGGGTCGATCGGTCGGTGTTTGTACGTCTAACTCTAAACCAAAAGCGCAGTATTAATAATGTAATAATCGCAATAAAAATAAATGATCTGGAATTGTCTGGGACGAAATACAATAAAAACGTCCGAGTTTTGTTGTTGACTTGTTGTCGGCGTAGTATTATATACTATTTATGTATAAACTCACCACGGGTAATGTTGAAAATATCAATTGGACCGCGCTGATGGGTTCGCATTTTAGTTTTTTTTTTTTTGTTTAACCGTTCAATTTGTTTTTATTTTTTTATTTTGATTTTTGTTTATTTATTTTGCTTTTTATTCAGTCTCGTCGAAAATAACCCTGCAATGAATTACACTCCAGTTGCATGTGAAGTTTATCGCGTGAAACTAAGAGGGTTGACCGTGTAATATTTCACCGGCTCACCAACTTCCGGCCCTCACACACGCGCACGCACGCGCTTACGCTTCGACACCACCCTGTGTTTAATTTACCGGAAAAATACGATTTTTGAAAAATATCTCCCCCCCCCCGCAATCACAATTGCGGGCTAATTTCGTCCGTGTCACTCAAGACTATTCCACGCGCTTCACCCCGAACGGACAGCATTTTTTTTCTCTAATTTTTCAGATAGGGGGTACCTGTATATTCCCTTACCTCAGAACTTTTAATAATAATAATAACGATATGGGTGCGTGTACACGGCACCTTTACCCCTTCGTTTGTGCTTACGTTTTATGCACAATTTATGCGTTCTATTCGCGTACACCGTTCAATTTCAAAGTCGAACGGTTGAAATAGATTGGAGACTATTTTATGCGGTAATAACCGATTTTTATTTGCCACTGGATATGGCAAAAAAGAGAGAAAGAGAGAGAGAAAATACATACATACACACACGTATGCAGAACAATAGCGCGCGGGAATTACCCGGATTCCAATTTGATGGAATGGGGAAACCGATAGCATCGAAAAGCCGCGGAGTATAACGCTCCCTCGCACGCACACACGTATATGCAAGTGCAACACATACTCGGGTGTAGTCGAATAACAATATCGTCGCCGGAATTCCATCAGGCAGTTCAATTGTCCGTGATAAACCGATCGTTTTTTTAGTATTTTTTTTCTTCCATTTCCCATGGTTTTCTTTATGCGACGTCCGCTTCGCACCCGGTAACGCCTCCTCGGAAACTCAAGTTTTGAAGCGGTGGTACTCTCTTTTTTTCACTCTTATCCGCGTTTCTTTTGTCAGAAAACTGCGTGGTATTCTCATCGATTAAAGAGACTACAATATTATCAGAGAAAGAACCATCAACAAAATGTCGAGTTATATTGCCAAAAGTTCTGTGCTTCAAATCCTAAAACGGAAATGGAAAAACCGGTTTTCAAAGTATTTAAGTTTTGATTATATATTTTACGAGTATTGACTAACAAAAAGTCTATTAACTTTACATTGATTGGAGATTAAGAAAGTAAATTATAGGCCGACATATTTTTTCTCTACTGCAATTTAAACAAAAATAAATAATTAATATTATTAAAACAAATATGACGAAAAATATTATACTCATGTTATTAAACACAAAAGTTATTGTTTCCGGATTGTAAACAGGTGTTTACAATCCTTACATGACACTTTCAATATTCCTATTTATACGAATTGTTTTGAATAATCAAAGATTGTTATTTATTAGAAAAGAATTTAAAAAAAAACTATACCTATGCGTATACGTGTATTTAAATTATCAGATATATAAATATATGAATCTCAAATATTTTATAACTGTAAGCAACTATTTTATAAAATGGCTTAAGTGTTATAATGTAGGTAGGTATTGCGGAAATCCCACTGCGTTTACAGTTTATTATTCTGTTATAGAAATGAATAATTTATTGGACAACTGAGCCATGGTATATATAAAGTATAAGCGCCATACACATAATAAGACATTCAGAGTATACGATATAATGATTAATAATGAAAATAATAATAATTAATATATCATGTGTTTTTTTTTATTTATTTATTTATGCAGAGTGCATTTACATATAATAATGAACGTCCATGGAATAAAAGCATATCGCATCGTAAAACACGAACAAAATTGACATGTTTCATGATAAAAAAAAAACGTGAATAACAGGGGTTTTCGGTGTATGAGATTTTCACATTTCAGTGACCCTTCCCGTGGGAGATTTGATAAAAATACAAAAAAAAAAATAATAATAATAATAATAATAATAATAATAAAAATAAAGTGAAAATAAAATTGCAAATGGAAAAACGACGTTGTCGTACACCGACACCGCCGATGTACGATCGGATGATGACGATTAAAACCTCCTCCCTCCCTCATCCCGCTTATCAACCTATTATAAACGTCCCTTATTTTCTCGTCGGGATTAAAGTGCATGTTGTATACTATACACGCATGTATATGAAGAAAACGCGGTATAGTGATGTAGTTACGCGTGTATAGACTTGGAGAGAAACGTCTATAGTGCGGCGGCGGCGGTAGCGGATGACTGGAGCAAGAGAAAAAAAAAATATATTATATACATGCATACGTGCATCTGTCTATTCTCTGTGCCATTAACGTTTTGCGTAAGCATTTTGCGGCCATTGATGTGTTGATCCCAGAAGAGTATTATATTCAAACAAAACCCACACTCACACACATGCACCCACACGCATGCAAACACGCGCATTTAGCCATTTAGGAATGGTTAAAAGACGACGACTTCTCTCCACCTACGCTTCCTCAAGGTCCTCTCTCGAAACGAACGGTGGCGGCCGATCTTCGCGTGTCTTTTATGTGCTCGATGTACACACACACACACACGTATACACACGTATACACACACACACACGCATATGTGATATATATTTATTTATACATGTATTGCACAGCCGCTTTGTTCCGCTATCTAAAACGTTGGATCAGTGGCGACGGAACCCTTGTTATTAATGTATATACGCACGCGGCAGTGTGCAAGACATTTCGGCGATATTGCCAATGCAACGCGCAATATACATGTTTTTTTTTTTTTTACTTTTTCTCGCATTTTTTTTATCTTCCCCGCCCTGGTCCCCGGAGACGCGTACGTCCCGGTCGCGCTACTTATTTGCTCCGCGCGCAAATCCCGCGAGTGAAAGTCGGTTGCCCGCCGATCTGTCGGCAAAACCTCATCAAAGTGCACAGTCGGGAAATCAAAAGGACTTTAAAAGGAATAAAAACGAAATCTTTCGCTGTTTAGAAAGGGATTTTTTTCGGGTAGGAAAATAAATAATATATATACCTTTCTGATGTACCATAAACATTTGAACGTTATAATCTTTTAATCGCGTTACATTTTTTAACAGGTTTTTTCTTTTTTTTCAAAATTTAATATTTATACAAGATACTAATATGTTTGAGTTTCATAGACTAATTACATACTATATAATATATACGTATTTATGTAGTACATATAATATAAACTAAGTCATACCTATGATTTATTATGTTTGGTTTAATTTATGTCAGATTATTTTAATGATTTTGCTACTTTATTTAACAGACTCTTATATTATCCTTAAACTCGCCTTAACCATTCAAATGTCGGCGGTTGTCGTTTGAAAACTAATAACAAGCCTATTTGTAACTTTTTTGTTCACCTGATTCGAACCGATTCTGAAACTCTGACGAATATATACACTAAACTCACGCCACTAATTACAATGCGTTATAGAATATAATAGAAAATAATATTATGAGTATAGCAGTCAGATATTGAAGTGAGGATTTGTATGAGAATGCATTCAACCTCTGACCACTGCCGAACTCCAAATCATGTAATTTTGCTTATAGAGAAAGAACCGAAGGAAAGTAATATATTATGTTACACAAACGTTTATATACACTTTTTTGTACACATTTATGGTCATATGAATCACCAAATAATACATGTTAGAAACTTTAAATACACAAAATCTACAAACACCGTACATCAACCAATAAAAGTTTTGCTTGATTTTCGTATTCCAGATGTCTACTGAAAACAGAATCAATCCTATGATAATATAATAATATTACACCTTCTACTGTTTAACGCATTCCGCTCAGCATTCAATATAACAATTTTTATTTCCAGTTATATTATCAAAGATAAAATGCATATAGTCAAAAAGTCAAACAATTGTAATTTACGAGAATTATTAAATATATCTGTACAACAATAGCATCAAATTTAGATATGAAATTATTAAATATATCTGTACAACGATAGCATCAAATTAAGATATGAAATTATCGGTTAATTAACGGTTTTAAGATCTCAAAAAATGTACTTTTATCCGTTTTTAATCGATAGAAACGATAAATTAAACTATTCTAAGTGTCTAAAGTGAATATAGACGTTACCTATATTTTACATTTTATATTCATTTGCTGAAAAAAATTATTTTTAATATTAATTATTAATATTCATTATTCGTCTGATCAAATTGTACATTGTATTTTTTTTTAGATTCTGAACGGAGTGATGGAATCTATTGATTTTACAATGATGTGTATTTTTATTTATTTTTTATTTTTTTTTTTTGTGTCTGTCATCACGTTTTGGGGCAATAAAAATGCTTCGATTACCTTAAACAGCAACTTTTCTGAAAGTCAAAAATCTAACTTTTTCAATACTTTTTAAAAAAATCGATAAAAAAATTACAAAAAAACGGGAAATTTAACGCAAAATTATGTTTTTACAAAATACATTTTTTTTAAATTCTTTAACTCAAAATCAAAAAACCGCAACAACATGAAATTTTCAACCAATCTTTATATTGACGTTCTCTATATATGGTTAAGTTTTCAAAGTATTTTAACATATTTTGACTTATTTGTAGACAATTTAAATTTTCGATTTTTGTAAAATTTTTTTTTTTAAACATCTATAAAATTTTATTGGCTGACCGAAAACTCTTGAATATTTAATACAAGGTTTATAATAAGTTAAACTTATTGTAACTAAAAAATATCGGAGATGGTTTCACTTAAATTTTTTTTATAAGCCCATAAAGTTCAAATTTGTATAAAATATGTTTAAATCGCGATAATTTGCAAGTTATTTTGTAGTTAAAAATTCATAAAATTTTTTCTGTTTATACTTCAGGTTCAAAATTTTAATACTAGATTGTTCATAAGCTAATCTTCAAAATATATAAAAAAATTTCTACCGGATTTAAAGGAAAAATTTTATGACTGTTTGAGATTTAAATTTCGACGAAATTGCATTATAATTCAATTTAAATATAAAATACTATATTATTATATACACATTTTAGACAAAAATATTAACTCCGTTCAGAATCGTTATTTGTATACAATGATATCTATCATTGCATTCAAATTTAACAAATCCATTGTAATAATGACCTATCCTATAAACGAGGTGTACTCCACCCCCAAATGTACAGCAAAACGAGGCCCATCCGTTTTTTTTAATGTTATTCTACTACATATTATAATATACATTTAGTATAATCCAAATGCATAATTACATGTTAATTTTCCCTTAGTGTATTGATTTCAATACCTATCATATTTCAATGTGTATACAATTTGTAGAAGTTCATACTTTTCATACCACCAATTCGTATCTACCTACTTTGTAAACGACCTTTATCACAGTTGCTATTTTATTGTTTATATTGCAACAATTTTTTTTTGTATACCATGTATATATAAGCAAAAACGTTTTTAGTGTTAAATAACATTTTACTCGATGTTCGAATTCAACTTTTTTCACGTATACACATTAAAACAGAGAGTTTAAAAATCCACTGAAACTCATGAAAATGGCGACCATAAGAAGTTTTCAATGGTTAATTATTTCCCTCTGTGTATTATATTTTCACGCAATCTATCGTGTTACCATTTAAAACTGGCTACGTTGAACGTTCATATAATAACTTTTTGGTTGTCAATCAGTGTGGGTTGTGGGACAGGTGACTCTCGTGCTACAGCATGAGTGATGAAGGGTGCCTGTGCATTGTTTGCCAAAGTTGTCCCTTTTTACCCCGCTTGTCTCTCACGGTGGACTTTGGACAATGGCCGCATTACTTCCGGTCCGGCGTGCACCAGTTCCGTGTCATCATCAACCTACTCCCCCTACCATTTTCCCGCTACACTATCCCCTGTCGCATTGTTTACAAAAACCCGCCGCCCGTAGTGTATATAATATATATAGTGGTCCAAGAGAGTACACCATTATTCAAATGATACCATCGCATTCGTGCACGAGTCCAATTTAGCCCCGTGTACATATTAAACTTTCAATATATACATAGAGGTCATATAGGGGATCCCTTTGTAGTAACGGGACGGCGGCAGTGGAATAGAGTTGACAAGGGATGCAGTGGAAAGGATGAACCGGCTTACACTGAATGTTCTATAACTTTTTATTATGACTACTATTATTATTATCGTCGTCATATAATCAGTCATTACTATCATCCTAGTCTTATCATCGGTGAGATGAACGCACGTGGCCACTTCAATATTCATGTCTATAGATAGCGATCAAAATCAGAACTAATTGAAACCATCAATGTCAATGCGTTCTTCTGTGTCGAATTCGAGTTATACCGAAGTAAAATATGTATTTAGTATATTGTTATGCTATGTATTTATGGCATATACATTATCTACGAGTATATTTTAAGCTAAGTCTTTAAACTAAAACATGGAAAACGAAAACATAAATACCTACCTACATGTATGACGTATAATATAGTATACATTTGTGTAAAAATATTAAAATATTTCTATACAGTTTTTGAAATTCAATATTTTTATGCATATTAAACATTATTAAAATACTATAAAATATAATGTATTTGTAGTAGAATATAATTCTTTTATACTTGGACGTTGAAAAGTGTAAACCAAGTTTTTAAGTGATTCATATCATATAGCTTTTGACATTTTCGGATGACATGAATATATTTCTACGTATCTAATGGATTAAATTATTATCATCTAATTCAAAGAATTTTACACCATCTAGGTTGCCAGACTCTAGGTCTACCGTTTAATGTATTATGTAACTAAATGTCATTCAATATGACATTTACTCGCACGATAAACACTATTAAGTTTTCATACTGTAGAATATAGAGTATGTCAGTTGCAATAATATAGACCAATACCAGATACGTCTCGGTCCTCTGGGATCCAAGTGCTAAAGTGCAGCTACAATCTCTTGCCATAATGTCAACTTTAAACAGTTCAACGTAAGTTCTTGAGGTTTGTCAGCTATGTACTAACCACTGATTGTCACTCTCACGAATATTCTTCTCCTCTGTCGACACATCCAAGTTTAATATCTCTAGCTGACCGTAGGCATGTAGTAAGTTTAACCTTTCTCAAAAATATAAATACCCAATGGTGAAACTCATTTCCCTTCTTTATTGCCCTAGAGTTACTTCAAAGCACCAGTTTGTCTCAAACTTCCTTCTGTCTCTTTCCATATCTCAATTTCTCATTTTTATTATGTAAAATCGTTAACGACCAGCCACTCCGATACTGCATGCAAATATTAATCTTAAATTAGGACCAGTCCTTCTATTTTTCATAAACTGTCTTGCATAAGTATTTAATTTTATGTAGTATATGTATATGTAGATTATACGATATGATGTTATTTTTAAAAAGTTTAGTGGCATACATATTCGTAGAAAAAAATTGAAAAAAAATAGATATAAAATTCAACTAATGTATCCTTGTAATTTCCTTGTAATTCGTCTATACAGTAAGGTTGCCGCTGGTTCACGTGGTAAGCAAGATGACTAATATATTTTTATGTTACTATTGTGTATTGTTATACATAATAAAAAATTGACAGCGATGGATGTGCGCACGTTTTGATCCGGTCGCATTCGCTACGCGGTCGCGGACGCGATTACGACGGTAGTTACAACTCTATAAATAAGGCTATAATATATGTATAAATCATATACGCGTTCCATGGTCTATCTCCGAGCGCGCACATATTATTATATCGTAATATTGCCCCGTGCTCAGGTGGGTATAATAAACCATATGCATTTTTTATACGTTTTCGCATGCCTCGGAAAGAAGAAAAAAAACATCCCCGGTGAGTCTAATGGATTTCAAGGGTGGTCCCGTTATTAACGGGCAAACAATAAGCGCCGGTGTTCTTCAAAGGGTACATATATATGTATATTATATATTATATGCTGATGCACAAAACGACGACCGGGTGGTGCGTATATGTGTATGCGCGTTTATTCGAATCATTGCAACGTGATAACAATGCCGCACTGGCCCGTATTATAATAATAAGAGCCCACGCGTGCTCAGGAGGAAAAACGGCTGCTGGTCCGTACGATGAGATATTATAATATGATATGAATATAATAAATAGACTGCAATATTTATAATACTGTATCATACGAATATTCCCCAGACGTTTGAAAACGAAAAAAATAAACAGAAAAAAAAAGAAAGAGAGCAGGAAAACGATTACAATACGTCATGCACAGTCATCGGACATCGGTGACGATACAATATTATATTATTATATATTGTCTTTCCGTGGCGGTAACGGCACACTTCAGTGATTTATACGCATCGGGTGGGCGCGGCGTGCGTGTGTGCGTGTGCTATAGGTGCCTAGGTAGTAGGTATTATATACAACCATAATATCATATCGTGATATTATTATATTATACAAATACGTGAATGTAATAATATATCTATACACCGCTCGCGCCCTGGCCGGAGATGAGTATAATTTTTGGTCAGCGTTGACGGTTCCCCCCCTCAACTGCAGAGTTCCCATGAGGGTTGCGTACAAAACGTAACGGTTGGGGAGGCCGGGGGGACCACAATGGTTTTGTGAATGTGTGTGTGTGTGTGTGTGTGTGTATGTGTGTGTTCGGATATTGATATATTATATATTATTATTATTATTGTTGTTATTATTATTATTATTATTATTTCGTTCGGCAGCTGCCTAGAGATCTCGCGAGCCAAAAACCGCCCCGGCGTGGCGGCGACGGTGGCGTATCGTTTTACTGAGCGCGGTGGCACGAATATACGCATATTATATACGCGAGTTCGGGGTGGAACGAAATGCTATTGTTGAATCGGAGCAACGGAAATGTCAACCGACAGACGACCGACGATTATGTCGAATTTCTCGGTACACCCGCGGGCACAATGGCTCTCCGTATACTCTTATATTATATACAGCATTGTTGTTGCGGCAATACACGTAAGTAAATATATAAATATGTATCATATATATAAAATATATATATATGTATGTATAGATCACAGAGTGTACTTATATACCTGTGCATATACACACGTCGTCAATGAGATCGGAAAACACAATATTGGGGTTTTAATTTAATCTCACGGGATTTTCGAGGTAGCAATACGTCTGTTACGGGGATTTACTGCTGCAGTTGACACCGCGACTGCACCCGAAATTGAAACGTTACTGTCGGATATACGTGAGCATAGAAATGTACACGCGTACAACTCACGTATCCTGCAGATATACACGTCTTTCTTGATCTCGATTTCCCTCGCTATCTCTCTCAGTCTCTCTTTTTTTCTCAACTGATCAAGTTCTTTCTTACTTTTGTTAATATGTACACGTGTATGAATTGTGTTAATTTCAATCTGACATGTTTGGCTTTATCAAACAGTCGTGATTGGATTATTGGATACAACAAGCAGGTGCACAGGTATACACCATATATAATATTATATATATATATATATATATATGTATGTATTTTATCATGTGTTTTATAATGATTAAAATATCCGTACATAAATCTTGTAATATTACAGATTACTAGTTTCGTAGTGTTTCGTTGATATATATATATATATACGCATGATGTTCTATGAAAATAACATTTTCGGCGGAGATCAAAGCTGTTTATAATTTGTATCAGATATAAAATGAATACGTTATAGTCAGTTATGTATACAATAAAAACTTACATTAATTTAATTATTCTTTTATTTTTTTTGTTTCCCTATAACGTTTACTACACGTTGTATTATGCTTTATTGGACGCACGTCATCAGATAATTGTTGGAATTTATTGGTTTAAATATAATCATTTCGGCATCCTAATATACTGCTGCACCAAAATATAACATGCCCTTATTGAATGCAATTAAAAAACGCCCACATGTATTATAAATAGGACAATTATTTTAAATCCTAATAAGACCATGGGTTTATATAATATGTATATAGACTATTAATCATTAATTATGCAAGGATACATATTGTTATTAGTATTATTGTATAAGATATATGTGTTTTATTAGCGGCATCAAATGAAACACATTTACGCGTACGAAATATTATAAAAAAAAAACAATTTATTTAACATTATATAATCATAATCCATTAGTAATGTCTAGTGAACATACGCAAAGGGGGTGTTTTTTATTACGTATAAATAATGAATGAAGTATATATTATCACCGCATCAGCAGCACACATGCGTTATATAAACGTTTGAAAAATTATAATACTTGTATTATATATTTCATGTAACTGCGCTCATATAAAAACAACGGTGCAAATTATAATTTTATGTGTACAGAATTTTTCTTTAATAGCAAACTATCATATTCATTGCAATGATTTTCATATTAATCACACACACGAAAAAAAAGGGTATTTGATATGGAAATTTACAAAAAATCGGTGAATTTATTACGACAGTTATTTTGAAGCTATTTTGATTTTTCAATTAAATATTTTATTGGTCTTATTTTACGAGACAGCTATTCGCCGATTTATCATGGCGTGTACAGTTTATATATACACACACGCATATAAGACTAAACGGAACTTTAAATGTAGCTACGCGTTCGACATTTTTCCCTCTTTTGGTCCATCATTGGGTTGTAGTGTTGAATTGTCGCCAACATTACAATTGCACAATGCACGCGTACACACATACATACACATACACATACACACATACACACACACACACACACACGCACGCATGCACACACGCACACACACAGCACCCTAAATACGTACACAACGCCGCCGTACACAGGTCGTTAATCACGCGCGCCACTATTATCACGTCACAGCAACCAATCTTGCCGCTATAACGTGCACGATCAACACACAGATGTCTTTGGATCATCGATCGGTACATGGTATATAATATATAAGTACATAGGTACAGTTTTTATGTAACGCACATATACACTTATAATGTATGTACACACAAACATACGCACGCACGCACTCACGCACACACACACACACACTCACTCACACACCTATTATTCCCTTGTCTTCCGGGACGATAACTCCGATGTGAAAAAAACCCAATTTTTTTTTTTATTATGATTTTGTTCACTGATGACGATCCGCACGTATACATCGTGTGTTCGTATATTTTATACAGTTGGTGAAATTTATGAGTCGCGCGCGCGCACCGCATGCACATTCGGTCATGCGGAATGAAACGATCTTATGAATAGTACCTATATATATATACAACCCTGAACATTGTAACTGGTTTGCATCATATTATATCGAGTGGGACAGGAAAAATGAGAGAGAGTGAGAGATAAAAGTGAAATCACTTATTTACCAAATCAACTCGGCTGTAAGTAAGTTGTTGGGTTATATATATGCAGTTTTTTATTTATACCAGCCGTTGATAATCCAATAGGACACAGCGGTGCCCCAAGTTGGTTTGTTGAACATGAGGTTCTTTTTTTACGACAAACAATGAAACATCTACATAGGTTTTTTTGGGGGTTTGCTGTTTTGTAATATGTACACCGTGGTCATCGTACAACATAATAGCTGATGTACATATACCCAAGTGAAATTATTTCTTTTCTTCGTTATTTACGAACATGAGTGCGCGTGGAACATTGTTGATGATATTACATGCTTTCATGTTTTATTTATACATATGACTAGCTATAGATATATAAATGTTATTTGTACAATTGTACAAAAAAAATTGAACAAAAGTTTTATTTATTTGAAACTGTATAATATTATATTCTGCTACATTATCTATGGGCCTGTGGCATAGATTCTATGTAAATACACTTGATACGTATTAAAATTTACCATGTTAATATGAGTGTTAACACTACTACATATCATTTTTCAACTTTTGTACACTACATAAAGGCATATAATATGAATATTTCAATACAAATGTTATTTGTTTTGATTTAAATTGCATCGTTCTACAATTAATAGTAGACTAAATAGAACAAATTTTAAGTTCCGGTAAATTGTTTTAACTGTTAATGTTATAAGACAGCGGTTCTTAATCTTCTATAAATTACGAACCCCTGATGAAAGATTTTTAGAAATCGCGGACCCCTTTACAAATTTTTTTTCTAATACTTTTTTTTAACAAAACATCTCATGTTATCATAAACAGAATTTTAATAATTATTTTATGTTGCAATTAATTACATAAGTAAACATATCAAGACATCACATTTATAATTATTTTTATTACACTTAATTTTTCATAAAAAATGTAAAATAAATTATTTTATTTTTAATATTTTTAAAATTTGATTTTTATTTATTATGTGATAGTTGGTGATGCATTTGAGACACAGTTTTTAAATGGGCTCAATATTGGAAAGCTTTAAGCCAACTGCCGCGAACATGAGAATCGCGGAGCCCTATAGGGGGCCGCGGATCACATGTTAAGTACCGCTGTTATAAGACATAAGTCGTAATAATCTATGTTGAAATGTTTATACGCTAATAATTGTTGCCTTTATATTTCCAAAATCTGTACCTATATGTCTTATCCATGATCAGTTATTAATTTCAAAGCGATTTATATAATAAATTATTAGTGTTGGACTCTACGTGAGTGCCCGATTTAAAAATTGTTTTACAATATACTTTGCGTGGATATACGTTGTATAGGTAAACGTAACACAGAATAACAGTTGGACTATATTATAATATTTATGCTATACCTAAATTATAATTTTTATAATCACAAGAATAATGTATTGTTTATCAATATCGTTTTTTACTTTTGAGTAGCACAAACTATGATCTATTTATGTACTCGTATCCTTTAATAATTATATTATACTGTCTGTATACATAGTAAAATACATATATGTCATTGCATTCTACAGACATAGAACTGATAAAACATGTATTTGATCTAAGCGCCTTTCGATTTGGACTGTAAACAGCCACTATATGTAAATACAGCATATATATATATATATATATATATATACATATATATATATACACGTGAGTGTGTATTGTGTACGTGATGATAGTAAACCATATAGTGCAACGCAAACACTGATCTAAATATATATATATATATTTGTACAATATATACGTACACGTATAGATGTATTATATAGTTTACACGTCTATATACAGGATAGGGTCAGTATAACGGCCGTCGTTATTGTATTAATGACTTTTCACGCACCTAAACTATATTGTATATATATATTGGACCGTGTGGAAGGGTCCAGGGTAAACAGAAGGGACATCGCGTAATTGTAATCATGGGTGCTGGAGGGGTAGGGGTGGTATACGCAGGATAGGAGAGATGAAGGTTCCTATGGACAAACCATTATGAAGTGCAATTAACAATATTGTGCGACCATTCGACAGAACCCCTAAAGCTCGGACGTTGCAGCAGTGTGTGTATTTTTAGATGTCATAGCCGGCTGTGGCCAACACACACACACACACACTTACACATATATACTGTTATTGTCATGTAATTTATACACATATCGTTATAATTATTAATTTTGAATTGTAAAACTTTATACGCTTTTTTATTATGTACATGTTATATAATATAATGTTTACCAACACATATACATATTATTATACTTAGTTTTTTTTATTACTTACTTTTTTCCGGTTAACTAACCAAGCCGTTAAAAATGTAGTACATATTTAATCAAGACGAGTATAATAAAAATTGATGTACTAAAAAGTTTTTGTAAAAACTATGAAGAGTCATCTAATTGTTATACATTTTAATTATTTAGTCTATTTTCTGCTTATGTAGGATATATTATTTTTAAAAGATATAATCTAAAAGTATTGTTTTTAATTTAAGTTTTATTGATTAAGTAAAGTACATATAGTAAATACTGGTGTACATTACTATTGTAATACATAGGCTTATATTATACAATAAAAGTTGGTAGTAATTAATCCTGATCTCATAATAAATTAATAACTTATTATAAAACTCTAAATTATACCTGAAAAAAATTTTTATACCAATTATATGGATATTTTTGTCAATATAATGTGTAATGTAACTATATTTTATTTTGTGTACTATTTACTTATCATAATAATTTATTTGCTGTAATTTTACATTATATATTTCATTTTTTTTCTTTATACTGCATATTTATACTTATATACAACCATAAATATGAGTAATTTTTTTAATATGTTGAGTAGCGGTACTAAGTATATAGCTTTATATTTTAGATATCTTTATTATGATTATTAATAAAATACCTATTTGTTATTTAATAATAATTAATCTACAGGTAACTAAAATCTTATTCACCTGTATTCCAAATGAGAATTATTTTTCCATTATAATTTTTCCGGATAAAACTTTAACACTTTATAATATGACCTATATATTCAACGTTTATTATTAAATTTAAATATTGTATAAATCTAATCTAATACTGTAGTGTATAATAACATTACCTACTAGTTGTTCATTTTTATTATTATATAATGAAAATGTTATAATCATTTATGTATTTATTTTTTATTTAAACTTTATAATCACAATTAGTCTCAACGAATAGGTAATAAAAAAAATTAACATTAGAGCATACAATTTACATTTTAAAGTCTGGAGGTTGAAAGAGGGACATATATATTGTAAATAATATATGCTTTGTTAATACAAAATGATAGAATTAGTTAGTTAAGTAGGTGTTAAACCGTTATACGCGGATGAACAGACGGGATACCATCGTCATGTATACCATGGTATGATGCATTATAGATTTCGTATTATAATTCTCCCTCATACCATCTAATTTATAGCAATAGCTATTATTATTACTAGCATACGATTTTAATAATTAAATTAAACTTTTCATATATATGTATCGTAAATTTATAGATTTAGAGGGAATGTATAGTACTATACATGTTATATACATAATTAAGTTTGTAATGCACATCGCTTACATGCAAACTAAATTAATAATATATATATATATATATATATGGTTTATACAAATTGCATGCAATTTGCCAAACAATAATTAGATGTATGTAATGTAGTACCAATACTTGTTCTAGTGTCCTGAGCTGGTTAAATGAGGTGGCCATGATGATATTATGTATATTATGTATACAATCGATTTAAGGCCAATGCTCCTGCAGGAAAAATATAACGAATAGAATACACCACATGCACATGTGTTGTGCAGCAAGTCTCCTACATATTATGTAGTGAGAGCAGCTCGTATTCGATATTAGCACACCCACACGCGTTTAATGATATAATTAGACTGTTTGTGGGTGAGTTGACGTACAAATTACTAGCGCTGTCTTAAAAACAAAACGATATTATGTTGGTCTACCAAATGTCGGCCGGAAGTTGTCACACGTTTACCTATGCATATTATGTATATACGATAGTTATTATGTAAACCGACAAATTGTTTAGTTAAATGCTTATGCATATATATATATATATATATATATATATATATATATATACATATATATTTTAATGTGATCAACTGACAGGCCAATCCGGTTTAAGGTGGATGTAGTCAATTAATAACATCCAGCAGACGTATACACTTTTTATTTTATTTTTACAACAATTATACTGTCGAGACGTAAAGGAGAAAAAAAGTAATAAATATATATATGTGTACAACATAACAGTATATACGGACAATAATTAGTTATACATAGGGCATAGGCTTTCATTTAAAAATATCCATACAATTAGGTATACACTTTATATCATCAACTATACGTAGTAGGTATACATTTATAGTTTAAACTTTATACGATAGAAATAGTATATAAATTTACAATTAATACAATGCTGTAAGCATTGGTGTTCCCATAGAGTGTATTACATATCAGTATATCACCGTATACACCCTATAGTTTATCAAGGATATCGCAGTATACTTTCAAGCAGTTCGTGAAGAAATATAATATAACAATTATTGTTTAAATACATTTTTTAATGAATATTAATTTTTTACTTCAGACGATCAGCTAATTACTAATTAAATTTTTTTGTTAATATCTATTTACATATCTACATTTACACCCTCTACCAAAATCGTATTTATCAAAAGAATTGCCATATAAGATGCGTCAGGCAGCGAATAGTACACTCTCAACAAAATTAGTTGGAACATTACTGACTGTAAGCTATTTTATAAGGCAACGCGGAGAAAATTATATCAGTAAGTCTCTATATTCGATTACATACCGTATTATCTATTTAAACTATTAAAATATGAAAAAATTATTATATTTCATTTGAAAAATAATTTTATAATATTATGATAATTAGAATTGTTTATTTTCTTATTAGTTAATTGTACGTTCATTAATCAAAACCACTATAATTCCTTTAAATACATTCATTTTATAAGAAATATTGGACCATCAATCAGAAAATAGTATTTGTTTATTTTATTTTATTATAATAGTTATAAGTAGGCTCTATATAACAAATAGAACGTAATGCCTTAATACGTTCAAAGTATTGGGGTAGTTATCATTTATAATCAATTAACCAATATGGAGTGATCCTAACTATCCTGATTAATCTATTAGCTGTGCAAATGGATAGGATACAAATGGAAAAAACAATAACCAGTTAGTAAAATTAAAAAAATTAATATTCCATATAAAGCTATATAAACTAAATTCAAGTATTATCAGATTATTACATTATTTATTCCCTTATTTTCATGTATTGTTATTATTATTGCAAATAAATGAAAAAAAATTCTTAACTGTATAGAAATTTTCTCATTGGAAATATAACTCCACAGGGACCTATATTACGGCCGTATTCATGGATTGGATACATACAGTCTCATACAAAACTTTATACCAACAATTAAAAATATTATTTTAATGCTGCATTCAGACGGCAAATAGTATATTAAAACATAAATCATGCTGATTGAGTCCAAAAATGTATCATCCACCTTAAACACAGCAATAGAGGAGTAGATACTTCAATGATAATAATGTATAACAAGCATACCTAAAGTATTAAAAAAATCTTTATTCCGATTTATATAACTATATAAATAATATAAATATATAATAAGTACGTATACTGAAGTGTATTTGAATCGAAATGATGTATATAATAATCAAAACACAGTGGATTTCGCTTAAAGTGTATTCATTGGGGCCAGCCCTGTTTGTCCATATTAAGCAGTTGCCCATAAAAAACAAAACTAATTTAAAAAACACAAAGATTTATAATATCAAAAAAAAATTTATTTCACACACGTTTTTAGCAATGCACAATTATTTATCGATTTTACGTCGCTAAGTGCCTGGAGAAAACGATTAGACTATGTCTAAAATCGGGATTTTTCCTTGAGGAACAGGTCTTTTTGTAACAGTGTCACGTTAAAATTCATGTTAAAAGTTAAAACTGAAATGTGGGTATTGTCGGTTTAAAGAACGTGAAGAACACTTCAATACATTTAGCCAACAAAATCCCATTAAGGTTTAAATGGTAATGCTTTTTATTACTTTTGATAAACTCATTCCCATAAATAAGACAAAACCCGATTGTATTGGTCGTTTTTAAACATATATGTGTATATATATTGTAACTACACTATGATGAAATACAAATTATGCACATAAACCGAATCGAGTGGCCATATATTATGTGGTTTTCTTTAATCTTATTTATATACATTTGTATTGGAACTAGACCATATTACGCGGATGCCCATCTACAACATAAACCGGTGCCCACATTAGGCGGGGTCCACTGTATTCTTATGGGGAAATTATTCGTAAAACTCGAAAGCGCGGAAACTGTTATACCGACTCGTTTGACCGTTAACGCTTTAGGTACATGGGCAGTAGTATAGTATATCATAAAATTATTGTGTAGCTCTATAGTTATACGTATAGTATGTTACGTAGCGTTGACCCAAACGGTGGTCGAGTCGCGGCGCAAAAGGGATGGCGTTGCCGGTGACCTTGAAACGGGCGAGAAAAGAGAAAAGGCTCCTCGGGCGTGTTATAAAACAAGGACGTGTGCGTGCCGGGCGAGACGGTAAAGCGAAAAAGACGCCGCCACACTCCCGGTGCATGCCGAACGAGTTGTTGTTATCATCACCACCGCCGTCGGTTTTACACGGTGTCGGCGGCGGCGGTGACGGCGTCGTGGTAAGCGCACGCACACGGGCCAACACACAACTGGGCGGGCGCCGCGCGCCTGTGGCCCGTCCCTCGGCCGGCGCGATTTCTTTCCGCGCCGAAGCTCGCCGGGTCGGGGGGCATTTTTTAGTCAACGGGTTGGCCGCAAACCGCCGCGCCCGGCCCGTGGTGGGAGTGCGTGAACCGTTACGGCGGCGGTACCGCGCTCGTCCGCCCCCTAACCCACGGCGTATAATACGGAACAGAGTGTATACGGTCAATCAAAATCTCCTCCCCCCCGCCCAACACACACACACACACACACACACCGCACCGCACCGCACCGCACCGCAACACTCGTCGGCCAAACAACTCTCTCCGCGACCCGCAACCCGATCACACGCCGCCGCCACCGACCGACCGTACCGCGGTAATCGCAGCGGTAGCGGTAGTGGTGGCGGCGCGGTGGCGGCGGCCGCACGCGTTTCGCGGCATAAAAACCCCGGCCGCACGCAAAGAACGCACCCGCGGCCGGCGGTGTATACACGCCGCCGCGACGAGGTTTTTTTCGGGGTGGGGAGCGGGGAGCCGGCGGTCGCGTACACCAGAGCGGTGTGTAGCGCTCGGCTGGCGGGGTGGAAAAAAGTGGTCGACCGGTGAGTTTGGGGAGGGGAAAAAAACGAAAAACACACTGCCGTGTCGGGCGGCCGCAGCGGTGGTAGCGCGGCGGCGGCGGCTCGAGGTGGGGAGACGACACGACGCACGAGGTCGTCCCGTCGTCCGCGTGCGGAATATTTTCAGTTGTGCCGAGATCGGTGACGCGGTTTGTCGCGTTTTTGGTTTCACATTTTTTTTCCCCCCTTTCGCCGCCCAGCCCTCCTCGTCACACCGTCGACGACCCTTCGACGCGTCACCGCCAGTCGCACCGTCAGTACGCATCGTGCCGGTTCGGCCCTTGTCGGCATCGCGCCCGTTCGTCTCGTGTTCGCGTGCGTGTGTGTGTGTGTGTGTGTGCGCGCGCGCGCTCGGGTCCACGCGAGTGCCGTTTTTCCAAAACGGATTTTCGCGCGCGTCCGCTTTTTTTGTGTTTTCTTTTTTTAAAACACATCTTTTCTCGCTAGTCCGGCACCGACTGTATATTTGGAGGAAAATAATTTTCACATTTTCTCTCAACTTGCCCCGAACACTGCTTACGACTGTATCCAAACACGCAAACCCACGATCATGATGGCAAGTATTTTTTTTTCACTACCTGTAATATTATATCATAATTACATGTATACCTATGTACATAATAATAATTAATAATAATAATAATCAAAAACGTTCTCCTTTAGACCCTTTTACTTTTCGCGGTGGTTTGACGTCTTGTTGAAACTATTATGTTCGGCTTTAGGTAACTTTTCTCGTTACTAGATGATCTTACGCACTCTATAAACATGTTTCGTTTTTATATAGGCTATAAAGACAATTATGTCGTACTTTGTATTTCTAATTAAATAAAATTTGTTTATTTTTATTGAAAAACACTTACTCTAATATTATAAAATCGTGTTAATAACACTATTTTTTACCATAATTTTTAAAATCTTACATTTTCAAATACTAATAATTATATTGTTCAATAATCCATAATATTTATATAGACATCACATATAATAATGATATCATCAGTGATATTGATCTGCAACAAACATTTCTATTCATAATTAATTTTACACTAGGTTCTGATATAAAAACTGTTTCTGAAGTAATAACTTTAGGATTCGGTAAAATTAATTAAAAAAAAGAGGGGTCAACAAAACTTGTTGATACATAATACCCATGGATTTTAAACTTTTTTGTAATTTATACATGTGGTTATACTCGATTTAACATTTAATAACATAAGTTTAGTTTGAGTTTTGTTCGAATGCACTAAACTTTACACAGATAATTATTATGTATAACTCACGCATATACCGTGGGTAACTGCAATTGTTACGTATACATAAATTAATAAACTGCTCGCTCGTCCGACCCGTGGTTGATAGGTATACCCACACGTAATATATACACGTGACTTTAGATCAAACTATGCCCGTTTTTTTTTAAATAAAAAAGTGACTGCAGGAATTCGAAGGGCAATATCAATAACGAGACCGTAATAATGATTTGAGATGTTATATGCATTTTCGCAGGATATCGACGCTGTCTACCAAAAGTACGTGGCGTGCATCCTGGAGGACGTGCGAGCCATACACGGCAAAGAGATGGTGGCCACAGGCAGCCCGTCCGTTTTCTGTTCTGTTCTGCCCGGCCACTGGCGGTCCAACAAATCGCTACCGATACCGTTCAAAGTGGTCGTGTTGGACGAGGTGCCCGACGGCGCAGTCGTTGTCGTGCAAGCCGGCAACGACGAGAACCCATCGGCCGACATGCGAAACTACCGAGCCTTATCGGCCACCGGCGTAGCTGTCTTCAACGATTTACGGTTTGTCGGCCGCAGTGGAAGAGGTTCGTACGAAATACAAAAATATTACATTTTCCTATGTCCTGTGTAAAAATAAATTTGTATATTTATGCTTTAGTGGTACTCCTCACGTATATTATACGGTATTATACGCGTAATATCTACGGAGACATTATAATATAACCTCATGACTACTTATTACAATAAATAAATTATACAGAGTTTGAGATTCGTAAATTCATTTGAAAAATTAAAGAAAAAATAAAATAGAATTTCATAAGAATAATAACTACCTAATAATAATTCTTGCTGTCTTACTGTAATATAGTTATGTTTCGCATTTTCTGTAACATTTTATTTCTATAAAAATACATACCTAATATACTCGTTTCAATTACATAATAATATTATATTATATAATAGATACATAAATTTCAATAATCTTATTTTACAGCAATATTGCATTTTTTAATATGATACACGATTCATTTTAATCATACCTATACATGTATTATAATTGCATTATATTCTGGTTAATATTTTTTTTTTTTTATTGCATTGCAATTAATGAGCAAAAGTTATTTATAACTGTTCATTATATGCTATAGGATACATGAAAAAAATTCAGAGCTATATAAAAATGTTATTTTTAATTATTATAGGTAAACTTTTAACGCTCACCATCACAGTTCAGTGTAAAGATCAAGTAGTATTAGTGGCCAACTACGTGAAAGCCATTAAAATCACCGTCGACGGACCTAGACTTCCTCGATCAAACCATAGAGGTAAATCATTTTATTATTACTATTATATGATTTGAAATACAAATTTAGTATAATATAATATACATACATAGTGTATATAAATCTGACACCCATGAAAATTATTTTAAATGTATAAGTATTATAGGTGCGATATTGTTTTATTTTCAAAATACATGAAACGATAATTAAAAGAAAAAAAATCCATTCAGAATTTTAAATAATTAAAGTTCTACTTCGACACTATCAAGTTTTATTTTAAACATTGCGCGTATATATACTGGTGTATTATATTCCTCTTCTTTAATTTAGTGCAATCTTGAAATACAAAAAAAACCAACACTCTCACATAATACTTTTTACTCTCGTAATTTTAGATTAAAACTATATACAGTTGACAATAGTTATTCCGTCCCCCTCACTGCAGTCATTATGACAAACGGTATAGCTGCGTGGAGGGTTAAGACCCTTTGCTTTCGACACGCGGCCCGTACTCGTTAAAAACATATATTATTTTCCCAACTTCACGTTATTTCTATAAAGAATCATTGATCTTTGACATAACGGGGAAAAAAGATTTTCATTTAAGCATACACTATTCCAATAAGCCATTTTTATATAACATACATATAAACACACACAAGTGCATATTATGTGCATAATATATTGGCATGGGAAAGCGATCGTACGAGCACTGCACGTATATATTTGTGTAATATAATCCATATAGTGGTACCTACAATATAAATTAACGTTTTTCAACAGCTCGCTGTAGCATTCGTCACCCGTGACGAATGAATTTCGTCCAGCAAACTATATATACAAATTGGAATCGTCATTCTATTTAATTCTATTAATACATGCACCACTCCAATACCACCCCCGATCAAACTGACTAATTAGATTGCGTCCATTAAATTGCCGTAAATCTGTATTTTCACACTTTTGACAATGCATTTCGATCCATCATTTCGGACGGTCGTATTCGATCAGAGAACTGCTTGTTTACGCAAACGTATCTTGGCTTCCTTTCGAAAACAGCTAATTTGTCCATGGTTGAATAGCTGTTTAGATGTGCCACTTATTTGAAATCAAGCAATATTATTAAAGCAAGTATTTAAACGAATAACGTATGTAAATATGTATTGTTATTGACTTATCACTTACATATTATATGATATATCTTGCGGTGTATTATCATTGTTTGATGACATATTCGAAATAGGAACTTATATTACCTTCATAAATGCATGCATATTTATTGCATAATTAACATGCAATAAATTGCATTTATCTTTTGTGAAAATATTGCTATTATAATTGAATTTTTCAATGTATAATTAACAAAAGTATAATATTTAATTCGTGTACATAACTCTTCAGAAAAATATAATTCTATATGATTTTAGAGAGCGCAAATCTTCAAAGCTCACATTTCAATAATATATTAGTTGTATCTGAAGAACATATTATGAAATCTCCCTCCTGCTCTCGGATGATATTCAAATGTGTACATAACTCAGACTGCGTGCAGTATATTTTATAAAATATCTTTAATCATTATTCACTAAGTCTCAATACAATATTTTTACGATTAGAAAACTTCGAACTATGTCCATATAGGTACGATATATTTCCAAATTATGTTCAATATAATATTATACTTATGTATTACATTCAACATTTAATGAAACATGTCATAATATGATATAAATGATTATGATTTCAATTTAGTTGTTACTTTTTTCACAACTATTTTACTTATTAGTATAAAATAAATAGATAACTCGAAAAATTAAAGATTTCTATATAGACGTTATTAAGTTTTGAAAGTACAAAAATTCCGATTACTACCTACCTAAGTTCCGATCGGAAAGCACTGATAGTGAGGATTTAATGTCCATACGACCGTTTTCTCATATAAACTCTTGGGCGGATATTACAGTCACTGTCCGAGGGTGGTTATTTCCATGGAACATATTATATAAGTGTAGGAAAAGTAGGACGACATGGAAAAATTGTCCAAATGCACAAATTCCATTTCCGACGCGGAAAATACATTAACATACTCGTACGTGTATATATATATATATATATATATATATATGAAAAAAAAGGTATAGTGTGTCAAACTCATTGGGCTGCAATAACGTTAACGAAGGTACGGAAAGACGTCACAGTGAACAAAAAAAAAAATACAAAATGCCTAAAAGGGTTTTTGTTCATGTGTGGGATTATCTGGTAGTCGTCGTGGTAGTGCATTAATCATCTGCTGGTCTTTCACTGGAAAAGGTTATACATATATTTATATATAATATGTATATGTATATAGATGTATATACAACTTACGGGTGTAGATAATGAAAGACACACATACATACTCACACAGGACGTGGAGTTGATTGGGGAACCCCTTGTGCTTTTTCCCCCTCTGTACAAGATCCACTCTGGTTTTTTTTGTGTATCAACGCAATTAACAGAAACGGACATAACTGTACACGGATAGTCTCGATTTTTTTTATTTTTATAATAGGGTACACTTTCTCCCTATCAAATTGATTAAGTAGTCTCGGGAATGCTTAATGAATCCGTTTGAGCATATTACCCACTTCGTCCACAACGATGACCATTTGTATCAATCGATTGTTTCCTCGATTTTGTTTTTTCTCTTGTTTTTTTTTTCACTTCATTTACATACGTACATCCAAAATTGGCCTAGTGCAAAACCCTTTCTCTATCCATCTCGTTCGCATATAATATGAAAAGCAGTACTTTTTAATTATTTTCGAGCTTTTACCCGAAATCACTCCAACTGTCCCGAGGGCTTCTCGTAAATAATAAATAACACAAAGGATGCTATCGATTTCATACATATGACTTTATGTTCATTAGTCAAGTTATACAATGGAAAAATTAATTCGGATTTTAAAAAAAAAAGTATGAAGATTTCTATATTATACACAATATAAACTACCTACGACTACATGATATCGTTATATCATGTTTTCGGTAAGAAAATAATTTTAAATATAAAAACCATTATTGATTATGATATGATATCAAAAAAGATTTTGGAAAACAATTTCTTTTGATCGCTATAACGATTATACTTTAAACATAAAACATTGCTGTATGAGATATTACATTATTATTAAATAAACTTATTTCTAATGTTTACAAAATATTATTTAAAAAATTATGATGTTTTTAATTTCAAATTTGTATAAATAACGTAATAGTTTTTATAGTTTTTTTTTGACACATGGCATACGTATAAAACATTGCTTTTATGTCATAATGTTTATATCATGTATCGTATAAAAAACGTACATTTTTGACTTTTCACTAGTCATTCAATGTTAATTTTTAGCAATTATCCGATAAAAGTTTACAACGTATATAAATTTAAACTGTACGTCGAGATTTTCACTGACGTGATAAAATAACAAGAGGTAGCAAACTGTTGTGCGGAAACGTATAAAGGGTAGGGAAAGTATCCTGTCGCTTGACTGTGTGAATAGCGTTCACTAAAAAACGTCCCTTTAACACAGACTTGCACACACAATAGCTCCCGGTTCAGTCGGCTATTGTAACCCGTTGGCAGGATGGCAGGCGGTGGAGTGAAAGGATGACGGGCTCGGTAGTAGTGGTAGCGGTAGTGGTATATGGTAGTGGTGGTGGTGGTAGTGTTGAACACTGCCGTAGGGATGGTTGACCGAGGGGTTGAGGGGTGAGGTTTACCCGAGTAGTAAACATTTGGCCATAAAACTGACCCTCTTATGTCCCGCAAAAGGGGTAAAAATTACAATAGATTTCGGGGTGCGGAGGGATTTTACGATAAGCTCTCGGGGCTTAACCCGAACCCCATCCGTCGACCACCCTATTCACAACGCATGCATCATGCCTTATGCCGCAGCATCGGCCATTAAAATCCAGTCGAAGTGAGGAGTAGGAGAGTGTATATGATGGGGAGAGGAGGAGAAGGAGAGGGGAGTTCACAGTGGCATCCGTTAATAATTTAAAGCGCAATTAAAATCGATACTGCACGTTACACGTCAAAAAAAAAAGTGCATTTCACTTCCAATTTTTATCAATAAAAAAAATTTACATACGGGTGATTAGCATTGGACGTGTATAATATAGTTTCGCAAGTACTGTATTATATGAACTGCGTGACTTTTAATCCCTTCGGGGGAGTACATGGGTATATATATATATATATATATTTGAATACAATACGCGCTAATATAATAATACTGACTCGAATTAACGTGGTCATAGCGTCGCGTATTATAAGATGCGTGTAAAAAAATGAAACAAAAATTAATCATTGGTCCGCTTGTGTTTGTTTCAGACGTGATCCACGGTTACGGTGGCATGTTCCCTATGCACGGCCCCTTGCCACCTTACGGCATGATTATGGAGTACAAACGGCTGCTGGAAGGCGCAGCGCTGCCTGGGTCGCTCAACTACCAGTACATAGCGGCCAATTACTTCCAACTTCACAGTAAGTGTGCAAAACCTACACACACACACACACACACACACACACACACATGTATATATATTTTTATAGTACACGCATGTATATAGTATGTTACTTGCGCGCGAGTATAGATGATTTACGCGTGCAGTAGGGAAATCGTAGCGGTGGAAGGGTTTTCGCAGCCCCTTGTCGTTCGCTACAGCAGTTCAAACGAATAAAGCAAATCGAATTTTCCGTTTGAATAGGCGATTCCGAATAGAATGAAAAAATAAAAATAAAAATGTGTACAAAAAATGAAAATAAATCTAATCCTGTTCGACAGGGAATCATATATACGCAAACGAAGCTAATTTTTTTCCTCCCTTTTCGCAGACGCCATGGAAGCGTCGCAGATGTACTGCGACATGCCACCCCAGTCGGCGTTCAACTTTGCCGGCTACAACCACAGCATGCCACCAACGCCTCCGCACACCGAGGAGGAACCGTCGTCCGTGACGGCCAGCGCGCAAGACGATTGCGATCGTGGCATTACGTCCTCCAAACGACCCGTGGTCGAGTCAGCGCCCACCGTGGCCTGCACAGCAACACCGTTGGCCACGACCGTCCCAGCCAGTGGCCGGCTTCACCAGGAGTCCAAACGACCCAAACGCGAGTCCGGTCCCACACCGGACATCGACATCGTCAACGTGGCCGTCGTCCGGTCGTCCAGCCCGGAAGTGCTGAAACCCCGACAGGAGAAGATCTGGAGACCCTACGGCGCCACCGACGAATAGTACTGCAGATTGTGGACGGACCGTGTAAATATAATCAACACAATTATATCATGTGTAAAAATCGTTTTTTTTTCCCCATATTTTAAAAATTGTAACACGTCTCTCATCTCTCTCTCTATATATATAGACAATCAACGGAGCATTTAGGTTATGTAATAAATAATTCAATGTTGTGATATTAGCGTTTAGTTTTGTAATAAATTATATAAATGAAATAACAATATGATACATTTACGTGTAAAAATGATTTTCTATCAATACCCGAGGCCTTTTTTTTTTGTTATACGTTTATATAAACTATATACATTTATACATAATACTATATTACAATATGTATAATATTATAATATAATATAATATAATATTATAATATTATATATATATATATATATATATATATAAGTTGTAAACCAAAATCGTATACATTTATATATTACGAATAAACATGTGTAATCTTTGCCTTCTTCCAAATAAATAAATAAATAAATAAACATTTTAATATTATGCGATGTGCGTATACGTATATGAAATCGCAGACAGTTTTTGTGATAAATATGTATATTATGTTATTAGCGTGTGAATTATTGTTAAACAAAAAAAATTATATATAATTATATTTAAAAAAAAACCTTTATTTTATTTCCTTTGCACTATTATTATTAGGTATAATATATTAAATCAATATATTATTGTTTTAACTGCGAACTTTTTGCGCGGTCGCGTGGCTGTGGCTGGGAATAGTATAAACGCGATTGTGTTAGCCGTTGTTGCTGCTGCTGCTTTTGTGGGAGACGAGGTTAGTCTCTGGTGGTGAGTGTGGGCTTCGTCCACCACCCCACAAAGAGGGATTTCGGTAAACCCTCCGAGGGTTGTCGTCGTTATGAGTCATGTACACACACACACACGCGCGCGCGCGCGCGTCACACACTTATACGCACGCATGCAGACACAATGGTGAGGGACCGCTGATTCATGATAAATAAATCTGGAGTATAGGTCCCTTAAATTATTATTATTATTATTTGAGAGCAGCGTGTGTGCGTGTATGTTTGTTGAACTGAGGGAGTGAATGGTGTACACTGCGACTGCTTGCTGCTGCAGCGTAAACTATTTTTCGCCGCACATTCTTCTCCCCTTTTTCCGCGACGCTCGCGATCGGTTCGACACTGTTGTACGATTAATATTTATGGTTTCGTTCGCATATATATATATATATATATATATACGTATATTATCATATGTACACGCATCCGTTCGGAGTAATTCGCGATAGGAAAAATACAAGCATTGAATTCAGGAAGATCTCGTAGGACAAAACGCGGGAACAATGCAAGCCGACACGGTGATTAATGGGTCAACGTTGCGGCGTCGGCGGCTTTTTGGCGTCCAAAGTGAAATCGCTCGTGGTGGATGTTCGCATGTAGGATGTGAATACCTATTGGAAAATACGACGGAACAAAAAAAAAGGACACAAAATCGAAATTTGAATAATAACATTCGAATTGTTTTTCCGTTTTAATACCATGCACGTGAATTGCGTTTATAGAATACTCGATATATACACCTATATATATATACCGCTGTTCGAATGTGATACATCATAAACATCGTTTTGTCCCAAACAATATGTGCGACGTAAACTTTGTAAAACAATATTATCTACATTAGAGTAAAACTGTGTATTTACATCAGTTTTTCGTCGTTTCGTTCTCCACAGTAAACTTGAACTATAATATAAAGGTTCTTACACACTGCTGCGGTACGCGATACGGTACAAGGAAATATAGTGTACCGTACCGATACCTTTATATTATATTCATCGTGAATCGTGATGACTTCAAATGTTTACGAGTTCAGCGCAAGCGATTTGTTTTGAGAAGCTCCGGGAAAGTATTTACGTCTCTAGAAATCTTATATAGTAAAAAATTGTACTTAATCGTCTGTCGTGGGATTCATTTTAGAGAAAATTAATACGTAGTTCATACACATACCCGAAGGATACGCATCTATATATCCTCGGTTCATTTAACATATCACTGGTTATTTAATAGTCTATCCTTCACTGCTGTTTTTACCTCTTTCATCCTTTGCCTCGTACCGTAACTACTACATTATTGCCATCTATTAGAAGTATATATTATATAGAAATTGTATAAACAATAAACATATTAAGATTATAAGATGATACAAACGATAATACAGTGCCTGTATATACAGTATATATTGTGCTTTGGATCATTACTACCTATACTTCACACATCTTACGTTATTAATTACACATTTATAGCAACTGCAATATTTTTTATTTCTAATCATATGGTTAGATACGTGAATACGTGATACAATGAACGTTACCTAAAATAATAAAATTGTACTTTTATTTACAACTCTATTTTGTTGTATGTATTGTATACCATAAAATATTATCGCTTGAAACTTAAGACTATAAAATGGAACTAGCCATGAATTTTTCAAAATATTTGAATTCTATATTCAGAATATTCATATATATTGAGATATTGAGAACACATAGGTAATATTATAATTACCATATTATGATTTGAATTCAGTCAACGAATGAAAACTGGTTTCATTTCAATATGATTTTTTTTTTTTTTGTTTTTCTTAAATCTGGAGTAGTAAAGTCATAATGTATAGTAATGGTTATAATGATTTTCATTTACTTCTTCAACAGGCAAATGGATTAAAATACTCGATAAAAATTCGACTGTAAATATTCAATCCAACTGCAGGATGTTTAATATATTTTTAAATTTATAGGATTAAAAACCAATGAAAATGATCACATCTCGCTGGGTCAGTATCATGTAATAATAATATTATGGTAAACTAGCAGAGGATTTGGGTTCCTAAGGAAAACGTAATTCACTGAATTCGTTCATGACGAGATTGTTATTCGGAAATGTAAACATTATATTATTAAACAGACGTGAAAATGCAGGTTCGGTGTCGAGGCGTTTGTATTATATTATACACCTTTATGGATTATATATTATGTATGATAAATAAATATATATATATGTGTATAGTTTACAGAAGGTTTATTATGCATATATACACACGGGTATGTCACATAGGGTAGTGGACCGGTGGTGTTTGCTTTGGAAAAAAAATGTATTATTAATAATCACACGCACATACTGCGTTGTACATACAAATGAAAAAGTGAAAAAACAAAAATAAAACCAATCATCAATCGCTCGATGAAGAGACCGCGGTATCACATTTTTCCACGAACCGTACTGGCCTGCGACGACAACATAATAATTACAATAATAATCGTTTTGTATAATATTGTCCTGTATATAATATATATAATAATATATGTATATATGTATGTATTTCTCTCCATCCCTCTCACCCTTAAATTATAGTAGCACAGTGGATATTTATTATTTTATACATGTTTTTTTTTCCTCTGTGCTAACGAAAAGGCCGGTTTTTAATAATAATTGAACCTTCACCGGCTTCACCCCACCGCGAAGAGCGAAACCGACGGCTGTACTATATTATATTATGGGCACACCGTGCTACGCATATAGCAATAGTATGATACTATGTATAATATACCATTGTGTTTTGCACATAATACAATATTTCTCGTGTATAATGCAATATTATCACGCATATATTTATATCGTGTGACTCCACGGTCGGATGAACCATGATGGTGGTAACGACCCCGATACCAGTCCATCCGATTGACGGTTCGACAGCGACGTGATCGCATAATAGAACCTACACGACAAAGATATGTTAAAAAATATTTTAAAATTTAATCTGATAACTGCCGTATTCAAAAGCTTACTAAAAAAATATTCTATAAATAATTATAAAAGTGCATTATTTTAAATTTTTCATAATATTTATACATATAATATACAATAGACTCACGGATATAAGGTTCAGTGGTTCAGTCGCATATCAGACTCAATATCACCTGAAACTGTCTGGAATTATCCAAATACATTATAAAAAATTCGGTTACAATACTCACCACTTCGATATTAAACTCAGATTTCATAAGAAAAATCGTAGAAAACAAATTTTTGTGTTGGATATTACTTATTGCTGGTTTCTAATCATGTCATCAACTATGAATGAACAACACATTTTATCGGCAAAAATAAAGGAAATAATGACGAAAGTGACGAGGACGAGGTTGACGTCGTAGTTTAACCACTATCAAACAAAGACATTAAAGAAGCTTTAGAGTTTAGACGTGTTAAGATCTAAGCTGTTCATTACTGTGGTACTACGTTTGAAATACAGCACGAGTACGAGCAATATATTTCCAGAATAATTGAAATTTAAAAGTAATAAAACAGAAAGTAAAATCACAATTTCTTTTTAACAAATCATAATTAATATGTATTAGGTAATCATATTTATAATTTATTATTAATTAAAATACTAAAACTGATTTCATTTATAAACTATTCGAGTAATAAAATAAAAGTTATTTGATAATATGTAACAATATCTAATATATTTTAATCATAAAAGTTGCATAATAAATATAATATCATGTCTTTATGTAATTAATAAAGATTTTGCTCGTTTATTACCCACTTCGCTTATAAGATTCATTCGGTCATAAAACTCACTTTGTGCTGGTCTCAATATGAATCTTATAAGCAGCGTCTACTGTGTATAGTTAATATAACATCGAAAACAAATAAGTACCCAATCGCCCTATGTACCTTATTATTTTAAAACAATAATATTAAGCAAGATTTAAATAATTTAAGTTATTGATACATTTAAATAAACTGTATATAAAATTATACAAATTATAATTATCCATAGAAATAACATTATAATACCTATGATTTGTTTCGTCTCATACAAATAAAAACAAAAAAAAAGTGATCTAACTAAGGATTGCGTTTTTAAACTCTGTAAATCAAATATTTTGTACTTCTTATATCCTTGATTCCAGAAATTAATCCCGTACAATTGTATATACGTTCGAACAAAAAAAAATGTTGAACCAACGCCACAGAAAAGAATACGGTAGTTGTCGTCACACTATTATAATATTATGCCATTTAATTTCGCTCTTCCGTGTTTCTATTGAGCTAGTTATACCGAACTCTGCATGGGAACAAGTCTCCAGACACCGTAGCCTCGACCCTTGACAAGTCGCCTGCAGTAAACTGCCAGTGGACGTGCGTGTAATATTATTTGTTTCTTTTTTTTTTTTTTTTATCAAATACGATAAATTCTCATCCGGTCCGACGACATGTCACGTGTGTGTATAACATTAAAAAAACGGCGCCACGCGTATAGGTATATATGTATTATATACCATACAGTATACGTCAATGTTTGTACGAATATACGAGTAGGTGTATTATAATTCATAATAATATACGACATTTACCTAACACGAATCGTTTGATGAAGAAAGGTGCGGCCGAGAGCGAGAACAACTATAGCTGCCGAACAACTACGGCGTCGCCCATATAATAAATATTATTTTTACCATTTATACCAAAAACCTCAGCCGCGGCACCGACTTTTCGTAAACGATGTGCTCGTATAGCCGTTATAACTTATAAGTAAGTGCATAGTATAAATTATAATACGTATATATATATATAATTATGTATTATTGGTGTATAGCGGCGGTGAATAGTTCGATTCTCGCATGTCGTCGGTGCATTTTTCCATTTTACTTGTTATAATATCAGATTATACTTTATTCGTATGTTTTTCGTTTATCAAAAAGTCTCACGATTCTTTGTGCGTCGTATGCCGTCCTATATATTATATGTGAATGAGAATAGTTTTGTGTGACCGTTAAGATGTACTGTATAGTTTTTCGCGGATTTTTTTCACCGTTACTCGGCGTAAAGCATGCAATTTATCAACTATACCTGCACGCACCGACTTACACAACACGTTGCTTCTTTTTGACGTCTTATTGTCACCATTTTTAGGTAGCTATACCTTTTTTTTTTTACACAATTTTTCTTACGTATAATTTTTCAAAAGAGTGTTTCAGTAAAAATTATCTCACAAAAAAAATCATAATGAATAGAACATTTTTATAGGCCTAAATAAAAAAAAAGGCCAGACTACTAGGTTGGATGCGAACCACGATCTGGTAAGATACCGGGGGTGGCCGGATAGGTGTATGATATATTTTGCTGTATTGATCTTTTAATTTCAAAAATTATGATATGCCAATAAAATACTAATGCAAGTATACAATAAATGTTTATAGTCACTACGAGAACCAAAATAACAACCAAATTACTAATACCGTACCTAGTCTGATATGAAATGGAATAGTGTGAGCTATAAAATATTAGGCGATGCCTAGTTCGAAACTCGTATACGAGTTGAAGTTTTTTACACTGTTTTTCAATTATTTGGATAACTGTTGGGAAATTCAAAGTGCCAACTATATGAAATTTCCAATTAGAAAAGTACCCCGTTTGTATATATACCGGAGCAATACTTCTGGTAAAAATCGTATACACACTTACACAGACCGCAAAAAAAAAATAATTTTAATAACAAATAAATTTCTTGTTTCACTAAAAATCTAATACAACCATGATGAATAAAGGCTATTGACTAATAATTTTGTAATATTTTGTAATTTACATGTGCCATACTGTTGATAATAGAAAAATAAATGAACCTTATTATTGATTGTTTCCATACACTATATTATAGCTAAGCATCAACATTTAATCTTAAATATATAAGTTCTGGTTTTTGCACTAACGCTTCGATATTAAATTATTTAATTATATAATGTACATTATACATATTTATATATAACAATATTTTAATGATAACCATTGCATAAAGCTCTGCTCAATAATAATATTATTGATTGTGTATATTTTATACGGTATCATGACATGTATAAATAATAATATCGATATTTTTGAGACATTCAATCCTTTGCAGCATAGCAATTTATTTTACTTGTTTTGCATTGTTTCCAAAATAATTTTGGTACCAATCCACTTCGTAATTGAAGCATAAATCGATGTAATCCTATAAACAATACCGATTTTTTATCATTGCATATTATAATTAAAAACATCTATATTGATCATATAATATATATATATTTATATATAAGAATACAATGACTAATTATTAAATTCATAGAATTACTAATTATATACATAGGTGATCATAAAAATTTTTGCTTAGTATTTAAGTATTTTACGATAAACTATAATCTCAATTACAGACAATCTATCACAGTTTTTGGTGAATGTTTCCGTATATTTTAAAACTAAGATTTTAGTAATAACTGTAATTTATAGCCATTAAAAATTTATTTTGTAACTAGAAAAACTTTAGTTACACTTTGATCTTAGCCGATAGGCCGAGAAGCGATAAAAAAAAAACTTTAGTTATTTACAAAATGTAATAAATGCATCTAGTTCCTTTCACGTGACGACTTTTTAATTATTATAATAATATTGAAAAATATAATATTGTGTGATACTTATCGCTCAGTAAACGTTTCACAACATTTAAATAGACTTTTATATGTAATTCGTGTACGCCTTGCGTACGAAATATACTTTATTAATATAACACGTGTTTATAATACCTATATTTTATTTCACCCTTATTGGTGCGGTGAACGGGGCATGGTAAAATGAATAACACGGTCTTGGCAGTTTGGCGCTGTATAATTTTATAATTAGTACGGTCGTACAGAGAAACACTTTAGACTAAAGCATGGAAAACTTTACATGGCGCGTTCGTGGTGGACTATTATATCATAACATACTAAAATTAATAATTTATTCGTTCTCGTTCGTCAAGTCATCACTGTTAGATATAGTTTGATTTTAACACGTGGTAATATATTTTCTTGGAACTCAACTGTTTTGATACAATAAAATATGTGAATTTGCCTGTAAAAGCGATTACTTATCTTTAGGGCTCGGAAGTTGTAGGAGCTAAAAAAGGTAAAATATGCACGAAAAAATTGCAAAATATGCATTAAAAATGTTAAATATGCAAAAATATTGTTCTGAATTCCAAAAATTAAATATATCAGATATTGTTTACAAATTAATTATATACATAAAAATTATTCATAACTAAAAAAAGTATAACTGGTTGGTATTTTGACATCTAATTGAGCTGAAAATAAAATTAATAATATTTTTTCAGTATTTTTTAAATTACGAAGAAAATAAGTACATGTTTTCTAATACCTGTTAAGTTATTTCATTGAACCACCAATATTTTCTTAAGATTTTCTATTTCAAATGAACGAAGATTATTCGATAGAAGATTTTTATATCGAGAAAACGATCTTTCAACGTCAGTTGAAGTCGGAACATATTTATAAAATTTTAAGTCATCGCCTGTCAACTCTTCCGGAAGTCCATCCATTGATTCACTATCTCCCGTTAGTATCATAGAAATCTTCATCATAGTCTCGAAACCATGTTTTTAAAATATGAAATATGCATAATATGTGTATAAAATCAATAAAATATGCACTTTTTAGCTAAAATTGGCAAAATATGCAAAATATGCATTTTTAATTTTCAATTTTTTAACTCGCAATTGTATATTTCAAATTTCTAGCTAGGTCTACTATAAATTGAGATCATACAGAACAATATGCAATACCTACAACTTCCGAGCCCTACTTATCTTTATGTTTGGTTAGGTTATTTTAGGCAAATAAAAATAATGTTTGGCTAAATTACTACTTAATAAGTTTTTATTACCATGTATATAGATGCCCTTAGAAAGGATTTTTCAAAAATCGCATTTTTAAGGATCGAAACAGTTTTAGACTCTGGGTTGGAAATATACTATATATTCTTTCCTTTTTTGGTTACCTGCCTAGAAAATATCTGTTTTATTTGATATGTTGATTTTAATAATAAATTACTGATTAAGATACCTATAATATAGCTTATAATGTTATTCAATAAATAAAAATAAATATCAATAGAATATACGACGATTGTGCATTTTTTCAACCTAGATTTATATTTTACACTGAAATAGTACCTACGTGATTTATTGCTCTAATCTTAACTAGTAAAATATCGCCAGGGTAATTCAGCTATATATACCTATTGAAATTGAAAAATAATATTTTGGTGTTTTTTTTTCAAAGAGAAGCAACTTTTCACTATAATCATATTAACAATCGGGCCACAAATAATTTTAATATTTATAGGCTATTATCCAATGGATATATTATAATCACCATAGTTCTCGATCATATTATAACTACGTTGTTAAAGTGATGCCATCAAACAACGATTTCGAAAAAGTAAATCTTGTTGAGTTCATCTCGTGTTCATCTTGGAGTATCGTGTTTTTCTTGTAAAACAATGTCTGCACATAATATACAGACTATATTGTAAGATAATGTATTATGGATATAATGTAAGAAACGATGTTTTGATATTTACCAGAATTCCGTCGTTTTCCCGAAGTGTATTGAAGTAGCTGGTTGCTTATTGTACACATTATAATATGTCGGGACGAATAACCATTAGCGTGGCGTCAAATGGGTGCAAGGGGCAATGGGATTTATACGGGCACCGATGTTTTGACATAATATCCGAGACAAAATCGGCATTTAATTTTGTTTTTGTTTTTTTTTCACGTGTATATAGTAATAATAAATAATATACATAATATTTTATCGTCCCGGTGGTAACCACGTTGCCCCAATACCCCCGTGCGATGTAGGCATTGACAAATGACCGACGCCAAACACGGCGTAATCTGATGCTGCCTCGTGCGCTTTCGCATTTTTATTATAATAATAATATATAGTAGTTAACATAATACTATGTGTATCGGTGAATTCAGATCAAACATATTTTTTGTTTATAATATAATATTGTTTATCCAATCATAATATAATATAACGACGTATACGCAGCATGTCCGAGCTAAAACAGTAACAGATATTTTTTTTAGTTAACATCGTTTTTGAAATAATACAATAACAATAAAACGCCTATTGAGGTGTGTCATGTATATTATGGTATAAATTAATAATATATCATTTGATCGGATAATTTTACATTTGTATTTAAATGAGAGCTAAAGAGGATTTCGCTCTTTAATGTAAGTTACATGCGATTTGATTGTAACACACATTAAATTTACAAATAATAATAAATTATACGACTGTATAGTGTATGTACAATATATTATATAATATTATGATTCCAAGTATAGTGTGTATATATACAAAGATCCACGAACACTATTTTGTTATTATATAATCGTATAATAGTTTCCATATACTTACATTATTTGATGTAGTATAATTTGTGGAATATTCGACCAAAATGGTTTTAAGTAATTTCCATAATTTACTTACCAAAAATTTACGTTGGATATAAACAAATTACTGCTGAGATCGGAATATTGAAATTCAAATAACTTTTATAAAAAATTTTTACATTTTCAATCGTTTATTTAAACATTCACCCATCTATCACGTGTGGTGAAACTTCACACTACAAAAGGCGATCGATGTTTGGATTCGCCTTGTTCGTACAGGTAAAGGTTTTTATAATTGTTTATAAAACTTTTTTTTTTACATCTGACCATTTTGCATCGACAAACGGTATCGGCTCGGCTTAACGGTACCTACCCCTCTATTATCATTGGGAAACATATTGTGTATGTATATAAGAGAATAGGTATATTCTTATTTATCAATGATTTTGGGCGTTTTCAGTTCTTCACGCCTTATATAAATTTACTCTTCAGAACAAAACTGACCATATTGCGGTCACCGGGATCACTATCAATTCTTACCTGCCCAGGATTAACTAAAGCAATAGTATACACACGTATAATATACGACACATTATTATCTGAATACCATGAAGTTTTTAGTCTTGTTACGAAATACAATTGAATACCTACATAATTCTAGTCCCTATCTCCTTCTCCGACATTTACAGAAGTATATATTTTAAATCATTATTTGCGTTGACCTTTTTAGGTTTTATTTCTTTAAAAATATTATTTTTGCGGTCAAGTAAACCCGCATTTTCAAACAGTAATTTATTGAAATTTTAAATTCAAAGCATAGAACCGTATTTTAGATAGTATCGCTCAAACAACCAGTGATCAAAAATATCCATTAGGTAATTTAACAACCACAAAGTTTAACAAATTTCTCAAAACATAAAATTATGCTCATAATAAGTAAAGTTTCACATTTTATACAATAAATGTAATTAAGTACAAACTTAGATGTTTCGAAAATTTCGATTTTAACACCAAGTTTTCAATTTAATTTTTATTTATAATTCTTGAAAACTAATGAAAATCAAATCTGATAAGAACATTGAACAATAATTCAAAGTTGCATTGAAATTACATTTTTTTTCATTGTAGCATTGATTATAAATAATATTTATATTTATAATCAATAGGTAGTATTAATAGTAGTAAGTCTTAATTGTTGCGGCTATAAATTAAATAAAAAAAAAATAAAAATAGTAGTCATAGTATTATACTACTCCTCTTAGTATAGTCATGTTCAGGTTTAATAATAGTAAATAATATCATAACAATGTTCCGTGAGAGTTGCATTGAAATATTTTTCGTTTCCCTGTACAAAAATTAGATTGGTTATAGAGAAATAAGTACGTATACGATATACATGTGCTTGTATTGAATCGAGAAAGTTCCAATAACTTCTAATAATAAAAAACTTGTATGTATTTTGATTCGTTTGCATATAAGTACGACTAAATGGAAATTATTTTTATTTTTCATTGCTTGGTATGTCATAATATATTTTCTGTGAGTGCGTATAAAGTTAAGGTTAATAATTTACGTTTTATTTACGATTATGATACTCGTGAGGGGAAATAAAGTACATAAACAATTAAATAAGTTAAACAACCACATAAAATAAATAATAAATAAATTGATTATTACCAAAGAACAATGTTATAAGTAATTTACCAACACACTCTGAAATTACATTTGAATATAAATTCTACATTTTACTATTCTACTTAGTCTACATTTTATACTGGTATAGTTAGTAAATTGAATAATTTTTACTCGAAACACTCGTGTATACTCAAATTACAATGGTTAAACACGATCCCAGACTGTATATAATTGCTGCTGTGAAACCTAAGTGATGACTTTGTTCGGTATGCAATTTTCCCACACATCATCACATCGTATTATATACGTGCACACACAAATGTGACAAAGTGGGCAATTAAAAAACCGTACACGATCCGCACACACCTATAGTATATAGAGTGTAAGCGCATCCTCGAGGGGACTGCCAATCACATTTAGAATTAAATACCGGCGGCGAATCGTGTTTGCATCTTAATACGACCGATTTCTTAAATTTATGATGACAGACGTATAAAAGTATTGTAGCGAGCGTACGACGATCGGGATTAGAATACGGACGATAGCAATGAGTCGGGAATGAAAACCGTAATATCACCGACCGACACCGGTGCGCGTAACAATTGATATTCTCAAAGAGACATGTGGGTAGAAGAAATAAAACCATACGTGATTTTTTTCAACAACTAATTCATTCATGCCAACAGCCTTCATAGCATTTTTGTTTTCCGAAAGGGCTGTTGAGAGCTTCTTTCGGATTAGCATATGCGGGGTTATTGTTGTTCCCGCAATCGGCCTGGGATCATTGAAAAATCATTACAGAAACCCTTTTTATTTGCTGACAAGGAAATCTCGTCTGAATTCCATTCACCGGCTTTGAATATGTTTAAAACTTCGAGGGTAATTACATACAATTTACATAGAGCGGTCGCTACGATTTATGTTGTCAATTTAAAAACCATTAATTGATATTATTTGTTATCGTTTCAACTGTACATGGTCCTATCGACATATCTGTGCAACAGCTTCTAAATAACCATACAATCTGGTTTATTCAAATTTATAATTGTGTTTGACTTCAAATAATGACGATAAACAAATATAGGACATACATCCAACGTATAGATTATAAATATTAAATAACCGCTGTATTATTATTATTCCTATACATTTTCCCCCGTATCGGACCACGTGTTCGTCGGATAAGTTCCATCATTTCGAACGCATTTGGTCGAATTCGCGGTATACACACGCTCTAATAAGAATTAGGGTATAGAATAGAATATGGCGCGACAATGGAGAAAAACAAAAATGAAAAGAAAACTTCAACTCTTTTTCTAGAACGCATTTTTAGGGCTTTTGGTGCAGCACATTAGAAAATGTTCACCTGCGCTAACCGTATATTATATATTATATACTATTATAAATAAAAGAAAAAAGAATGTGGAGGTACGTGGATAATACGATTTAATGTTATACAGACGCAACAATGTCTCGTATAATAAATATATATTCCGCGAACGTCTGCACGCAGGGAAAACTACAACCACACTGGCTTGTTTGGTGAATGGGGTCGGACGATATGATGAACTCCGCGCGCGTATTGTCAACAAACACGACTAACACAGTAATAAAAGCGTGTTTTTGTGTGTAAAGGATAAGATTTATTTGAACGACAAAATAATATTAAGACGTACACCCGAAACGATTCCTTTTGTCGAAACAGTCATAACTCATACCGTAGTAGTATAACATTATATTCGTTGCACACACTCATGCCGCCGCCGTCAACGCGTTTCGCCGCCTTTGGCGAACAGATGCACACGCGAATTCCCTTTGGGCTTTTTTTTTTTTGTTCCTTGGAACGCAACCGCCGAAAACTCGACGTCACCGCAGTCTTATATTATAACAATATAATATACCTGGCGACGATGCACGGCCAGAAATACACGTCTCGGGATGGAAATCCGATCGTTTTCATACAATATAATGTGTACAATGATTACGAGATAGGCCAACGTATCAAAATAATATTATTATCATCGTTGTGATTATACATACTAGTCACTGCAGGTCCTGGTCATCATCATCGGTATAACATAATCAAATCCATGTTTGCATGTAATATTTTAATAGTGTCGTTCCCCAAACACACCTGATCTTTTCCCTCGGGATGCATAACGCGCGAAACACTCGTCGGTCCGTTTGAATAATGCTAGCGCACGTGTTTATATCAAAGACCTACTACGAAATTAAATAGGTTTTTATAATATTTCCTATTCCGTCCTCTACACGAATGTAGGTATAGTATACATATTATAACCGGCTTCGTTCATCTCAGCTGTTCAATGTTTTATTATGGACCTTATTCAATACAGTTCTCCAATATCTATATTTATATATTATTTATATTAATATATTATACCTTGTATTTAAAATCATTTTATTTACGAACATTTGAATTATATAGCTCATTATTATAATTTTAATAATTCTAATAAAAAAAATCCTACTTTATGGGCAGTTCTAATCTATATTAATGATGTAGCTTATATTATACCATATTGAAATGCGAAGTTGAATATATATTATTATCAATACATCAAATACCTGGAACTTTTCAAAACAAATTTTTTAAAGTACTCGCATATTCTGGAAATTAATGACTCTTGGAGAGTACCTAGTAAATGTATTTAATTCAAACTATTCACTCTTCATTCATATTATTTATTAACAATAAACATATACATTATACATGTATAAATAAGTAATGTATTAATATAATATTCAATTTTTTAATTATTTATTCATAGTAAATTAAAGTGCGAAACACTAAAACATTTATAATATGTATATAAATAATCGAAGTGCGTGTATAGATTTATACACGTGTTATAAACACATTTATATTCGTGTTATAAATTTATAATGACGATAAAAAAAGAATAGTCAAAATCATGAATATTGTTTTAAATAAACAGCAAATTATTGACATTTAGTATCTATCATCTAATCTAGAAGTATATTCAACATCTAATATTTTCATTGGGAAGGAAGGGGGTTACATTTAAAAGTTAAATCATTTTAACCATTTTCAAACAACTATTATACGCATAGTAAAAAAATACCACGGGACACACTACTGGTGCTGGAGTACTCTTTAAATATTGTATGATGCAAATATTGGGCAAAGTGGCTGATGATTAATAAAGATGCTAACAGGCGTGTTTGACCAATGTGGCAGAGAGAAAAAGCTTCTAATGCTGCCTGTCGTATGTATATGTGTGCGTGTGTGCGTGCCTGATTGAGTGTGTGTAAGTACCATATATGTGAGTGTATACTCTCTCGTTCGGCGAACAAAATAAAAGGATTTTTCGTGCGAATATGGCAAAGGGGTGGGTTACAAACTTTTAGAGTGAGTGAAGGGGGGTGTAAAAGGATGTGAATTCCCATCTGGGACACGACCTTAGGGACACGCAGTTTTAATGATACACGTAACAAACGCTGTCCAAAAACAAATCTTGTCGTCCAGCGCATGGCCTCTCCTCTCCACGCACATCCCTCTTATACCGGTCACCATATATAACAAGAGAGAACAAGCTGACTAACCGTTGCCCGCGGACGAGTGGTGGTGGCGGTGGGAAGGGGGGGGTCTGTAAAACAGGATATGAAAAACATTTCCAAGGGCTAATTGCATCTCCATCGTTGAGCTGCGAAACAAGGAGGGCGAAATTACTGGACGTTTCCTGTAGATAATGAACACCCCCACTCCGCTCCGGGTCCATAAAACCCTTTGGCCATATCCACCAATGATTCAGGTGACCCCTGACCGTGTGTCCAAATATCTTCATTACATCGGTAGATTCACGTATGTGCGTATATATATAATATGTATGTCTGTGTACGAGCATAAACCCCGCAGGGAGACCCGACTTACTTGATTGTATTACGCGATCCAATTACATCATATAATGTCGCCGATTCCAGAGGTTGTCATTTCCGTATGTATATATATTTTTTTTACATATATTTTTGTTAACACAGTTAACGATTGCCCAACGTAAATTGTAAACAAATTGGCAACCCGAAACAGGTGCACACACCCTATATACTACGTACAGGTAAAAACGATGACCCTCAGGACAAAGTGGGTATATGATCAAAGGTAAAAAGTCGTAGAGGAAATCAAGGTTTCTATCCTATTAAAAAAAAAACTAATTTGATAAAACAATATGTTATAATTATTTTAACGAGTGGTGACATTTAATATATGTATATGGTTACACCGTGATCTTTACTAATGGTATGCCAATGATAACACTCAGTCTTGCTTCATATTTGCATTATAATCTTATTTTTTGTTATTCATCAAATGTTTTCATTACCTACTACTACATTTTTCATCGCTTTGTAGAATACTTTAATCTTACAATTGTTTTATTTAAAGTTAAATACATAAATTTCGTATTTTTTTTAACGTAAAGTTAAAAACCATATTTTTATTAATATAGTAGTTAAAAATATAATTATAGCTTCATTAATGACCAATTTACAAAACTAAATATCTTATTCACAATTAGTACACATAATATATCTAGTACCTACTACATATTATAGCCAATATAGATATGTATTTCTTAAAAAATTTACTAAACAAATATTATGTGCTATTATTAAATGAATACATTTAGTTATTAAAAGTTTTTCGTAGTATTTTGTTGTGTCTATCTCGTCCTCCAACAAAATGAACCAAAAACATATACATAAACATATTATGTATACATATATATACCTTACCACAAAAACATCAAGAAAAGTTTTTTAAAAGTTAAAGCACTACATAATGTTTACAAATTCCGTGAGATCTCTGTAGTGGTTTTAATTTCGTAAAACTATAACATAAACAAAAACTAGTATTTAAATGGAATTTTACTTGGTTTTTAAAGTATTATGACTTACGACCTTGACGTTTGAAGCCTCGTGGTTCATATAATATGCTCTAACCTTTTCCTATAAACGTTTTAAACATAGCAGTAAAATGAAACCATGTGTAAGGCAAGGGCGCAAGGTATATAGATAACCTATGTCAAGTAAAGATGTTTTAAGAAAAACATTTTATAAAGCAGTATTTTTTTCAATTTTCTATATAGAAAATAGAATTTCAAAATATTTAGTATCAAGGACATTTTTAATTGCTTTAAAATATAATTCGGCTGTCGTCAAGTGTTCCATTAAAATTAATCGACAAGTATATCATTATGCACCAATAGTCTACCTTTAAAATAAAATTAATATACTTTCCATATTATGATATTACAATATGCTCTGACTAACTGACTGGCTGATTCATCACTGTCTAGCAGGAACCGCTTAAACTATGACTATGAGTCTAAAATTTAGTCAATAATTTCGTTTTAAAATATAAAGATCAACTAAGAAAGAATTTTCCCAAAAAAGATTGAATGGTGTAAAAATGGTGGAAAACGTTTTTTCTTGTTTGAATTTTTTAACACAAAAAAACAAGCAGAGTTATTCAGCTAGTAATATTTATTCATAAATTTATAATACATATTTTATGTGTATAATAATATACAAGGTCTATGATAAAATTAAAATCCCATGCAAATATACGAATATTATTGCTGCATTTGAAAGTTACAGGAAGAATTTCAAATGTAACCTAAGTAATACAACATGATGAATTTTAATATATAGTTATATAAGTTATATTATATACAGACATATAGCTTATTTTAGGACTATTACTGTGGTTCATATTAATTTACTTTTTAATTATACTATGTAATAATTTGTTTTATATAAAATGATAGGTGCAATCGAACGTGGAGTTAAATATTGTATATAATATTATATACGTGCGTTTATAAAAACATCAGATATTTTTTTAAATCGAACATTAGTGTAACACTGGTCTCAATCTCTTTCTATAATAAACTCTACAACATTATCATATATTCATATTAAAAAGATTAAAATTAAAAACACGAACGGCTTTTTTTCTCTGGCACATAAAGTTTAACATAATATTATGACCATAGAGATTGTTGCAGAAAAACGACCACACGTCTGGAATGATGTCCTATATAACTACACGTTGTTAACCTATAATGTTTTCCTCTCGGTAATCATTATGCATTCCATCTGGTCTGCGATTTTTCCGTTTCGCCGTTTTTACAATAGTCGGCCGGAATACCGTGTATACATAAAGAGAGTCTGCATATTACACAATATAATAAACAACCGTGTGGACCGCGCATGCATACGATACCATTTGTCTGCATATCACACGACGACTTGCATTGATTTCGATTCCGTTTATTCCGAGGAATATCGTCATATTATTTTTATTATTATCATCATCCTCGTGTATATTGTAACAATCATAATAATAATAATAATAATAATTCTCAAAAATTGTTTCCAATAAATCAACATCGTCGTCGGTTTGCACGCGGTTGATTCATATATTATAATAATAAATATTATATGTACGCATCGAGTGCTCGGCATGGTCTTTCATCGTGCTCGAACGCGTACACAATGGGGGCGCGTTGTTGAAGCGTTTTTGTCCATTGATACAGGAGCTGCGCTACGTACCTCGCGGGCAATATTTATATATATTATTATTATTATCATTATAGTGACGCGGACGAGCTGCAAAATAACGAAGGGCATTCGCGCACAATGTGATATTATTAAACGAATGTATACAATTTATAGGTGTAGTATACACACGCACACACGTTTACCCGTCTCGTTTTTAACATGGTGTAATAAACAAACAAAACCTGATTTATGCGTTATGCACTTTTTTTTACGCACTCGATATGTTTGTGCAACGGTCGTGGGAATGACCGCGGATACTTTAGGCTAAGATATTTGTATGCACATAATAATAATGTCATACAACAATCGAGTCCTAATCAACAACCAAGTGCAATTCGTGTTTTATTTTAAACGATATTGCTACTCCACACATAATATAATAAATAATAATAATCATACATCGGGACGGCAGAATTTTTTTTTTTTTTTTTGTAGCCTAGAATTAACGCTTGATATTGACAATATATAATTGTATTAATATAATTTTTAGTAAAAAACCTCGGAGATGACAGTGCATTCAAGGGTGAAATGCAAAATCTTATAATATAATAATACTATAATAGTACCTATAGTTAGTTAAACCACAATTATTATGACTATTTATAGGGGCTTTAAGTAGGCAATTTCATTACAACGTTTTTAGTCTTTAGAATGTTAAAAAAAAACATAGCTATCGTTTGAAATAGAAAATGGCTCAATTTAAAAACAAAACTGTATTATAGTTTTATAACTTATAAATATAAGGAATAATTTAAAAATCTTTTTACCCATGTCCTATGTCTACATATTATTATATTCTAAAATAGAATGAGCATAATAATTATACTAATGCGAACATTTCTTAGAGAAATTTCTTAGTCTTTAGCAACTATGGCCATTATCCCTCCATATGGATTTTTGTAGGTTTTTCAATTATCGATGAACTATACAGTGACTATCCACAACCCGAGAACATACGTGATAGACCATTCCACAAAAATTATATTCCATCTATTAAAATCAGATATCATAGTTATTATTATATCACGTAGCCAACTCGATTAAGAAAAAAAAAATTAAAACTGTAAAAACATTAGAATCATGATACCTACTTCAGACAGCAACGATGAAGAAAAAGGGTTCGTCTTTTTCACGAGAGTCCTATTTTAAATTTTACATTTCGTTACTTTATAGTTTTAGACTTAATAAATACTTAATTAAACTTTAATACTTACTTCATATATTTTTACTTATACAAGCATATGAAATTATTATTTATTATACAACATAAAAATACTAACTAGACTTCTGTCTCATAATTATACTTGAGTACATTTTATTCATATGATTAATTTCTTTTTCTCGAGAGGTAAGAGAATATTCGGAAATATTCCTAGTTCCCGGGAACATTTCTCAAGGAATACTTCTAATACCACAATATGATATGGAATACTTTTTACACATTACTGTTATGAATCCGTTAGCCAATAATTAATAGCGAACCTTGTAAAAAAAAAAAAAACATTTTAATGTATATTTATACATGTACATATATGTATCAATATATTACTATATTATAGTATGTATTGTATATATTATGGTGTAACACGAATTTATTCGGTCCATGTTAACGATGTAATACGGTGAAAACTGAATAATTATGTTTAATTGATAAACATTATTTAATATTAACACGATCGCTATACATATATAGTTAATTGATTGTAATGACTAATAGTTGGTTCCCTCTATGTCCACTAAACGAATTCCAATAATATTCGACCCTGTTGGTCATTATTATTCATATGTGCGATGCACTTTCGAATTCTATCCGCATATAAAACGTTATTTTTATTGTTTAAACACGATGCACGCATTTACATTGTTTAAATAGCCGACTAACAAACGAATACGAATCATTTTTTGGAATTGAATTATTAAAATAAAAATCGATTTTTTTTTTTTTTTTTTTATTATCATTATTATTTCATAATTAAATACGCCGCCCGCTCGTATACAGTGTAGCCCAGTCTTTTATCCTATTGAAAATATCTCCGTGAATAATTTTTTTTTTCAATGCTTTTGTTTTAGTATAATTTTATAGTAGAGAGGCGGTTATATGAAAAATGTATCAAAATTACTCTGAAACAAAAAATTAATTGGAAAAAAAATTAATATTTACGAAAGTATTTCCAACGGCAAAACACTATATTTGCTATAACCCAGCATATATTATACGAGTATAATCATACTCGTGTCGAAACCACATCTAAAAATATAAAAATTAAGCCGATTACTTATTGAGAACACCAACAAAATTATAATCATTGTAAGTTATCACTTTAATCAATTAAAGCAATTTTGGAGGCTAAGAATAAAAATGTAGATGACTTAAACTACATAATTCAGAATGAGATCATTGATATATTGCACTCATTTAAATCTATTGACTGTGTAACAGATGACGATGAGGCCACCAACTATCGCATTTTTATACTCTTTAGATGTGCCTGGCTTACAAACGCACAATTTACGACTAAAGGTTGGCACCGTAGTAATCATGCTTCGAAACATATACCAACCAAAACTGTCCAACGGAACGCGTTTGATGGTAAGTAAATTGATGAACAATGTGATTTACGCCACAATACTTAAAAGAAAATTCTCCGAGGATTCCGATGATCCCAACCGATATGCCGTTTGAGTTTAAACAACTTCAATTTCCGATCCATCTTGCATTCGCCATGACCATTAACAAATCACAAGGTCAATCCTTGAAAGTTTTTGGTCTGAATCTAGAAAATCCATGTTTTTATCATAGTCAATTATATGTGATGGCATGTTCACGGGTCGGAAGACCATCTGTGTTATTTGTTCTTGCGCCTGATAATAAAACGAAAAATGTCGTTTATCACAAGATGCTTGACTGAAGAGTGCACCAAAATACATGGCCAATAAAGAATCAGTAAAATACTTGATTTTTTATTTATTTCCTATTTAAATTTATAACTGTATTTTATACGTTTCCTTATATATAATTGATTTTTAAAAAATACAATATATTTGCCATGCCAATGGGCAACGGCAAGTATTGTTTTTTGCTATCTTATGTACAGTTTACACAATGTTAGATACATAAAAAATTATTTTAAGTACTAATCAACACCACCATAATAAAACTACTGGTTTAAACAGTTACCTAAGTATTGACTATAAACAGTTCAGAATCGAACACAACACTATAAAAGTAATTATTAAATTAATATTGTCTTATAAGTGAAAATTATAACATAAAATCCGGAGAGTACGGGTTGAATCAGAACCCACATTATGGATTGGCCTATTAAAATTTCTTAGCGCTATTTCTGACCTAAGATGCCCGGTAACAATTTCAACAACAAACGTATTCCCCTTCCACCTAACTCTCGGGAAATTTTTGTTTTGCCTTTTAAGATGTGGATCGATCCTATATATTATATTTAAGTATGTTCGAGTGAGTATAAAACTATAAATAAAATATGCACAGAATACACACTAATTCGTCAAGAATTATTATAAAATTGAATCACCACGTATAGTTATAAACTGTAATCAAAACAATTCATTCAACATCGCGTCCATTTTTTCAGATACTTTAATGTATTAAAATACGCACGGTGAACACTCTATTATAAGCATAGTTTATCAATTCAAAAGTTGGTATTTATGTTTTATAAGTTATAAAATTTTAATTTTCAGCCGGCTTAATCGCAATAAAACTATCTGCACGTGTACACCTAAATTGAACTCGAAACTCAACCACCGAAAGAATATTTTCCTTATCCAATAATACGCACATATTATTATACGTATTCGTGCCAAAAAAAAAAACCCCATAATAATGTTGTCTGCTAATATAATAATTCTTCCTTGTGCGTTTATTAAGCAAAAAGCAAAAGAATTCATTATATGCAATTATTTCAACTATCACAAACTGCATTAGTTATAATCCTATAAAGGTACTACTACTTAATTTTCATTGTTATGAATTCATGATATTATTGCATAGGATTAACATTAATAATTTTTTCATTACTAATCGGTTTTTTCTCGTTGAAAATAAAACCAACTTTATTTTACACTTTTGCAAAGGCTTATATTGTTACGTCATCTATTTTGAATATTAAAATATAAACATAATAACATTATACTATACTACTAGCTAAACACACATAAAATATCAATCTAAGAAAGAATAATTATTAAAGCGAAAATTTTCATACTATATTTTCAAATAGTTTTGTTTTTTTAGGCTCAAAAAATATATTAACTAATAGCCTTAATTTCAGTTGTATGATACAATTAATGCTTGTATAATATAATAATAATAATAATAATAATAATAATAATAATCTTTGTTAATTTGGTTGCTGAATAAATTAGAGTAAAACGTAAAAAATAGTTAAAATACAAGTTTTCTGATTTTCTCTGTAGATTTGTTTTTATGATAATATATAATACTATAGCATTATAAATATGAATATTCACAGAAAACGTTGTAATATTACCACTTGTTTGAATCAGACTTTCATGGATATCGTTTTTAAGGATGATTCTCATTTTACATTCCCAAAGTACTTCGCATGAAATCCCAAGAAATACTTTTTAGGTTTTCTTACAAAATATGAGCTTACCTCTAGTTCAAAAAAAAAAATTTTAGAAATAAATGAACAACAACAAACGATTATAGATATTATATTTTGTGTAATGGTGTAATCCGAGAGAGAGAGAGAGAGAGAGATCCGATGATAAAAAAAATCCCTCGTGTATTCGCAATGTATGAGAATATGTTTAAGAAGATGAAAAAATAAATAAGACCTTTGGGATCAGTTTTACATTTTGGTGTTTTATTTCTTTATTTATTGGATTATCAAATTTTCTATGCTTGCGTAACCTAAGAGGCAGCAGGATATATATCGGCAGAGCCTTCCTTTCATTATTATTGTCGTGTTTCTTTTTTATTATTATTATTATTATTGCGTATACAGAAAACCTCATAAGGAGCGTATCTAGATTGTTTGCACTCAAACCATAATGCATATAACTGCAGCCACCCACACAGGCGATTTTCACTCTTTAACAACACAAAATAACCGTGAAATTTACAAAAGACAAAAAAAATATTGGCGTACAAAAGAAACGGAATATGAGTCCCTATGTATATTTTTTTTTCGCATACCGAAAATCGTATCGCGAGAATATAAAAACGACTACTGGTATATATGCGAACAATATACCACCACGTACAATACGTGCGTTTTTTCGTGTGGTGTAAAATTCGATTGTGTTTTTGGGTAGCACGGTAGCTGCACGCAGAAATTTCTGTTGTACATTGTGTTACTTTTTTTTTTATTGCTTACAACGATGTTATTGAAAAAAAATTGTTTCCGCTATTGCGTTGCATCACAGCATTCATCCCCATAACATCGACACCCCATTGCTACCAAAACCGCCATAATTTCCGTTTTAATCGTATAATATTGATGGAAAAAAATTGATACCGATTTTTGGTCAATTTATTGCGTATGTCTTGGAATGTATTATATTATGTACATTACACTGTACACATACCTACCCGTATTATACTACAAAATAAAATGTCTCTTCTGTAGTTTTTTTTCACAACGCACACGCAGACGTACTTCTCTCTTCCCGATAGACCGTATTAATTCGGATCTTTTGGCAATCGTAAGAGGTCTTTTATCCGTACTTTGACCACAGTGTTTGGAATTTGGATATTGTTTATCTGGTGACGACTAAAACACTTGTGTACGCCTGTTGTGAGCGTAAAATAAAATGCGTCGAAATGATTACACATAATTCTTCAAAATTATTATTCTTTGTTTTCTAATTGAGATTGCATTATTATTATTATACTCGTACACCGTATTACTTCGACAATAATACAAATATACAATATTCATATAAATGTGATTAGCTTAGTAAAGTATAATATGTTAGTAGTGAGGAATATGTACATAATTTTGGAGATAACATATTGTATAACAATGTGAACGACAAAAGTGTTGTAAAAAAATTCGAGTAATTCAATGTAGCACATTAAATGTTTGAATGTTATTATTGGAACAAGCAAAAATAGTTAAGAGTGTATACTTTCACAACAAATTTTCTACATTATCTATATCTTACATAATATGTTTTATCTTTTCCAAGTCTTGTGAAATGTTTTGACACTTCTTTTGTTTGAAATGCATCTTAACAAGTCAATATAACTACGTTTAGGTAAGAAATACAACCATAGGATATACTAAATATCTAGTTTGTAAACCAAAAATTATACACCACGTGCACATAAACAAATATATATATTGTGTTATTGTATAAGTATTATATATGTTAATTTTTAAATGCCTTGGGCTTGACGACTAGTTTCTTTTGGTACCTGTCACGTGCTTTAATGAATAACATGATTTCTTAAAAAATTCGGTGCAACATGTGTTTGATAATGGACTAAATTTAATAATTTAATTAAATTATATTAAACTATTAAATATATTAATATATTAAATATATTAATATAATAAATTATATTAATTATAAGTTTGAGTATTTATATTAATATTTCCAAATAGAAATTATTAATTAATTTATAAAAATGTGTAGTTAACTAATAAGTAATAAGAAGTATAATATTTATCTGTTCGTTTAATTATACGACTCTGAGGATTTTTTCAAACTCAGTAATATCTGTAATATATATTAATTGGATTTCACAAATAGTATTATACTTTTAACTTTATGATTAAATTATTGTATCGATAAATAATAATAAATATGTATTCTATAATAAAGTAATTTATGTGTAATTATCGAAGACGAAAAACAATTCATATTGAGCAGTGCACCTCTAACAGTTTAAATTTAAAATTTGACAGTTTGAACCATACATACCTTTATATTACTCATATTTGCACGCTTACACTAATTAATATATTATACTGAAATAAAGATGTACGTAATGGTAACATAATTCAACCTTATTGTAGTTTATTGTAGTTAATTAGTAGATGAAACGAGTAGGTAGCTAATAAAATAAAAATTAAAAATACACTTCATAAAATACTAGTTATTACTTATTATTACTATACTTCATAATTGTATATTAGAAAAAATAAATAACTGTTACTTATACCTTTTTATTTTTATTTTTATATTATCTAAAATTTATACTTAAGTATAAACATTCAAATATTATAAATTATATAGATTTTAAATTTATGAATTCAGCTTAGTTTTTCTTGTATCAGTGTGTCACCAATAAAAGATTTCCTTATTGGTGAGAGGTAAAACGTTTTGGTAAATTAAATATTAAATAATTATTATTAAATAAAATTGCCGATACTATACTCACTATAGTTATATTTACTTTTTATCATCTCTTACTGAACACTTACTATGTTAACATGTACAATATTACAGGTGGTATAAAAATGAAAGTGGTTCAATCATGCATCATGTAAACGTTTTAAAAGCGACCTTAATCAGATAAACCATTTTTAATATCAGTTATATTTTTGTATATGTAAATCGTAAATGTAACAATTACTTTTATTTTGATAAGTGATAACGTAATACATGTTATTCAGTTTCAGATTTTAATTTAATTGTATACTGTAGTTTTTCCCCTGGAAGGCCTCTACATCCGTCACTTATATTTATATTTTTATTTTATTTATTATGTATCTACTTTCATCAATTGTTCTTATTGTTCTATTTTTAAACAGATTAAATAAAAAAATTAATAAAATATTAATTTTAATATTATTATTAATATTATATAATTAAATGGGGTACATGCGAAAACCCTCTTTAGGGTGTGCTCCAGTCAGCGTTTATATAACGGGTAATTTTTCCAAACACAGGCAAGTACACTTAATTATTATTAAAGACCTACATTTAAATAAGTCAGGGAATTTAGGCTGATTCATTTAAATTAACAGTTAAACTCATATCATGTAAGCGTAGTATATATATATGGAATATATAGATAATAACCATTTGGATCATATTATATTTCCATAGTACAGGGTGGCCGATGGTCGAAATGGCTCAAGATAAGTGGAGGGATGCCTTACAATTCAGATTTCCTGATATCATCATAACATTCTTCATACCTTGTATAGTATTTTTTTTTTATAGTTCACATTTTGTTTATGCATCAGAATACTA